>JADNRV010000175.1:0-107332 GCA_015499995.1 Flammula alnicola | reverse complement strand
CCACTAGCTCTTTATTTGACATAAGCGCTGGGGTACCAACAGTTTTTCGGCTTCTGCAACGAACGCTCGTTTCAGACTTAATAGAGCATGAAGGTCTTGCCTAGGAATCCCATGCCGCCCGCTTTCTCTGCGCATATCTTTTTGAACCGTAAAGCGAGCCTCTTTCGAGTGCGGCAGCTTCTGGATAGCTTTTTATGACTTCGTCTCTAAACGCTTTCCAGGCTCCGGCTTTGTACTCGTCAAATGCGCTCCATTCTGCTTCAGTTTCCGCTGGGGCATATTTGCCTAGTAGCCTTATTTTCTCCTTGTCATCCGTGATCGAATGGGTAGAATAGAGATCCTCCATGCGAGATATAAATCTCAGCAATTCGGACTCCTTGTCTGGATCAAACTTCGGCGCATCTCTTGTTCCTGGTGCTGGCATACCCATTTTAGTAGATCTAGTTGGTATGTTTGGCGCCTGGAAAAGTTCTTGGGTAATATCTTCCTCTTCCTCTTCTGGTGGGGAGGTCGCTCTTTGGGTAGGTACAGAAGCCGTCCTGGATAATATCCTGCGAGGTGCGCTTTGAATATTATTTAAAGATCTGACTTTCTGGCTATAGTCCGAGCGGGTTTTCTCTTTCGAGAAAGGTTCTCTTTTCTTTGGTAACGGTAAAGGTAGGGGTTCTGTCCCTGCCCTTATAGAATTATAAGTGGTGCGTGCTGCTGGTGCTTTTGATGAAGAAGCAACTGCTGACGCTGGTTTATTGGCGCTCTTGTTCCCCTTATTAGGATTACTTGAGCCCTCAATTTTGTATGGTTTTCACCGTTTGAACGATTCAAATCCTATACAGGTTGAAGCACGACTTTCTGTACGAATAATCGACGCCTCTTTTACCGCAACCTTGTATCAAATATCTTAGAAACCCCCTCTCGCGGTGGGCTCCAGATAAAGATGCTTAGTGCGGGGTGTGTGTGAACTACTAGATAATCAAGTAGTCGCTTTCAATAGACTTTGTAATGTCTATTAGAGAGATACTATCAAATCCGACTTGCTTCACTTTTAAATAACTACTTTACTACACTCAAACACCCAAATCAATGTTTAGTTGACTTAGTTCATCCAAGGGGAGGATAATAGTTTTATAATATCGATACCTGATAGTAGGTGTGCGATAAAAGAAGGTGTTTAACTATACAACGGCTCAGGCAAGGCCTTAGGCGCGTTTATAGCCAATGGGTCGTTTTAAGTCCAATAGACTTGTGTAAATTCTGGTCTGGTACTCGGAAACTAGTGCTCTATGCACAAACTGCTAACTGATCTCGCTTTGTCTTGTTCTCCAATTGAGAAGATGGCTCTATGCCCTTTTAACTTGTCTTTACTTGTCTCAAAAACTATACTTGTGGAAAGAGGCGCGCAGATGTCTGATCCGCTGACACTACAGTCCCTTAACAATGGCCAGAGGCGCGTAGACGCTTTCGTCCACCGACACTACAGTCCAGGTCCCCAGATGTCCTTTGACAAAGGGTAGGTTTTGAACAAGTCACTTAGACAGGTTCCTTGGCTTATAACTCTCTTTACTTGTCTTGGCGAATCACTTAGACACGCGTTCTCGTCTTAACAGTTCGTTTATATCGTTACTTGGTTTCTTTTTATATTATGGGACTCTCGCTTTGAAGCTACTTGGTACTTAGAGGTGAAACACTTAAGATATAATTCTTAAGCGCTTGTATCTCGTGGGTGGTAAATTGCTTGTGTTCTACGGTGTTACAGGGCTGCTTATATACTACTGAGACGATATATTATTACATAGACGCAATGACGAGAATATAGAGATTTCATGGGCATTTGTGCGCGAGCGGCGGCCTTGTGGAGTACAGTTTCCGTGCTCATCCGCTCAATCATGCCTTTTTGGTTGGATCGGGAGCTCAGATCGTCGTCGGTTCGGCTAACTTAAGCGCCTAAGACTTACTCCTCCTCGACCGCGTGGTATACAGGCTCGTGACCTTTCGTTTTCATTGGTATCTTGTCCTGTCATTGGCTATAGACTGACCGGAGCATAGACGCGCTTACATTTCGTCGGAGACGCTCGGGCAATCCACGCACGTTCTGTCCGAGATAATGCTCGTGATTAGGGTTGTAACCCTTCGTCCTCTGTACCCGGTATCTTGGTACCCTCGGCGTGCATCTGGGATCTCGCTGTGTCGAGTTATGCACCCCGGAAATCTTCCTGTACCAAGTTATTACCCGATATGGTATGTGTTCCCAATTTGGTATCCCTTTGATCCGAGCTTTGATCGGTGTTGCTACAGGCGCGTCTATGGGCGTCTGCTTTACCCCGCTGCTCCACTGTCCTCGGTGCCTTCGGCAATGTCACGCGACCTGTCCTGTAGTGTGCCTAGATGTCCGTTCTTTTAATCTAGAGATCCGCGCCCTCGCTGTATAGGCCGGATGGTTAAGATATTACTGAAAGGCGCCTATTTCCGTACACTTCATTAGATGTATTGACTAGTATCTCAATAGTTACTAATGATAATGTCTTTATTAAACCGCGCATTCCTCGTTATCTTGCATAGTTTCCTCTAGTCCTTAGTAGTCTTGTCATTGTAATGTCCGGACTTGTAACATTTAGACTACATTATAAGCTTTACTAAGTGCTAAAAATAGCTCAGGTAAGAAGAATGGTAGTCCGTTCACAGCTAGCCGCTCGCGGTCTCTTCAACGGCGCGTGGAGACAATCACAAAATTTGACAGTCGTGGATTTGTTCCCTATAGTGAAGCGTACAAGGCAATCGCCGCTAGCCATAGTCTTCAGAATGCCATGGTTCGCGGTCGTCATCTCACGAGCCTGAGTCACCTCGTACGTCCAGAAAACGTCGCGGTCTTTAAACAGGTGAGAGGATGTCCCAGAGTCAAGGATCGCAGCTGTGCCGGCAGAGAGAAGAGCAGCAAACTCAGAGTCAGTAGGCTCTTTGATGGAAGCACAGGACAGATCGCCTATGTAGGCGTCGGGATCTGGAAGACTGGGAGACGAATGCGCGATAGCGGCGAGTTCAGGCTTGGGTTTGGGCTTCACTTTACCCTTAGGTCCTTGGCCTTCCATGCCGCCTCCTTTAGCGAAGCAGTGCGCGACATCGTGTGATCTCTTTCCGCAGTTAGTGCAGAGAACACCATCGGGGTTTTTCTCGTGTTTGTAAATGGTGTCAGATGCTGCGCCGGCGTGATTGCAATACTCCGAGCCAGGACCAGATTTGGATGGTTTGGAGGATTCTATGCGCTGGCATTCAATCACAAGACGATTCACGATGCGGTCGAGAAGAGTGTCGGGTGCAGCGGGAATGGCAGCATGGCTCTGGGTGTCAATATGATCCTGAGTATTCTGCGTAATGAGCATTGCGAAGTGTGGCCAGGAACCGGAAGATGGTAGACCACGGATAATTGAATGAACCATGTCGTACTCTGTGTAGGTGACGCCCATTTCGATGAAGCGTAAGCGACCAGTTCTGAATTCACCGATGTAGCGCTCTAAGTCACGATGATCCTTGAGCTTAGCATTGGCGAGACGGTCATGAAGCTCGAATTGGGACATGATGTCTTTGCGACCGTATAGAGTCTTCAAGGTTTCCCAAACGGTTCGAGCGCTAACAGTAACACCTTGTGGCAAAAGCGCAAGGGTTACAGGAGTTATCCGTCGCTCGATGATGGTGCGCGCCTTGGAATCGGCCTTCCACCAGTCGCGATACTCAGTAATCTGTGCTGCAGTAGAGGCTGCTGTGGGAACGGCAGGTACAGGCTCGATGGGAAATGCGGAGTAAATGTTCGCATCGCCCTCGACGTGTCCCCAGAAGCCTTCGCCCTGGAGTACCTGACTGATTCCTCGCTTCCAGATTTCGAAGTTCGACGGACCGACGAGAAGTTCGATGTGATCGAGTTTGATTGTTGACATAGTGAGAGTGACTATATGCGGAGGAATTTGTTGACAGGATGTGAAAACAAGGAATATATGCGCATTTTCAGAGGTATAAACCGCAGAAGGATACGCAGAGAGTACGTTGACAGAGTGTGACAACGAGTATGTGTGCGCCGTCTAAGGTATGAACCAAGAGCGAGAGCACAATGAAGATAATCGCCAAGGGCGATGAGTTGTTTTTAAGCGAAAACACTTAGACTCGTTTGAGGGTATATGTCGCTTGGCTTTAACAAGCGGGGCCCATAACCTTTTAGAGTCCTAGAACGATAAAGTCTCAGCGTAACGTTCAGAGAACGATAAACAACTGAGGGAAAGAAAGAGAAAGGGGGAGGAATTTATACACGACAATGATTCTACACGAACAAATAAGGTGCGGTATACGCAAATAGGAGAGTGGTGACGCGACGCGTGAATAAGTTATGTGCTACGAAAAGACAAATGCTAACAAACAATGCCTGTGGAGGTGACGATCAACAAAGAAATATTTTGTTGGTCGTGTTTGATACAAAGGACCACCGACGACCATGCACAAATGTACGAATTTGGATCGGACCTGCGTGCCGACCAGCCACTTCCGGACCCTGTTTGGATCGGACGTCCGGCCAAATTTTTCGGTTTCCGTCCGCATAAGGATCGAACATAGGCAGGATTTTGTGACCATTTCCGTCCGCATACAGTGACTTGCATATCAAACTGCACACGGATTTTTTTTTCAACTTGCTGACAAAGTGATGGTGCCTCGCGGCATGCCTCGGCCAACAACACGGAGAGTCGGAGACTGAGTTTCGGAAGTGGGAGCCTCTCCGCCACCTCTCGGCACCCAACCGCCGAGAGGCACCATCAATCACTCCCGAACCTCCGTCTCCATGCTAGCAGCCGAGGTATGCCGCGAGGCACCATCACTTTGTCAGCAAGTCGAAAAAAAAATCCTTGTGCAGTTTGATATGCAAGTCACTGTAAGGATCGGACATCTGACAGCATAAAGCAGGGTCCTGCCGAGGTTCCGATTCTGAACGTGGACGACATCCTCCGACAAATCTACGTAAGGCTCTCTGGTCTACAAAAATGTCGTCGCAGGTTCAGAACCTGACCTTCAGGCGACCAACAAATGATCCTCAAAAGCCAAAAGCTGCACCTGCAGCGCGTCATACCGGTATTCTGCAAGACCAGCTTCGCAGGCAAGTTACTGTGTCGATTTCCTGTGTTTCTGAGAACTGCAAGCTTATGAAGGATCTATAGAGCTCAGCGTCGACCATGGGTCCCGTCATTCTCTCTTGCCGTTCGCATCCTCTTACTGGCCCGAGTCTCTGGAGCAATGTACTCTAATATCAGCGACTGCGACGAAGGTCCAAGCTCCTCTGATTCGCTGGCACCGCATGATAACTCATCTACTCTGAACCTCAGTGTACAATTTCTGGGAACCTCTGCACTTTCTGGAGCAAGGATACGGGTTCCAGACATGGGAGCTATCACCCCAATATGCTCTTAGAAGCTGGGCCTACATTCTTCTGCATTATATCCCGCCTCACATTGGAAATATTGTGCTCTCTGGTGACAAGGTACGTCAGCGTTCATACAACAAAGTTATTATCCTGTTGAGAGTTTGATGCGAGTAGCGTGCAGCCTTCTTCGCCGTCCGTATCTTCCTGGCAACGATCTCAGTTCTCGTCGAAGCAACATTGTTCCGAACCATAGTCGAGAGAATCAACGAACGCGTAGGACGTTACTATTTCTTCTTCATGCTCTTCAGCGCGGGGATGTGGAATGCGTCTGTAGGTAAGTATACCTGTTTTGTTTATAGGAAGTTCAGGAGTCTAATTGCCTACCCGTTCAGCCTTCCTTCCGTCGACATTCGCCATGTATACTTCCGCTCTGGCATTCTCGTATGCGTTTACCCCCACCAGCACGAAGAATAGCCGCCGTACGCTTGCTGCCACTCTGCTATTTGCAACTGGCGCTATTGTAGGATGGCCATTCGCTCTGGCACTTGCGATTCCCTTCGTTTTCGAGGAGCTATTTGTCTATGGAGCGGACATTGTCACACCCGAGGATCGCCTCCCCTGGTTTAAGAACCGAGTCACTCGACTTGTCGGAGCTGGTCTTGCAGCATCGCTCATCTTCGTGAGTGTTCTCTTCTTTGACACTTGGCATTCATTTAGCTCTTCCTCCTTCAGATTCCCGTCATAGGCATCGACAGTCTCGCATACGGCAAACTCGAAATCGTTCCATGGAACATCATCCACTACAATATCTTTGGCGGCTCTGAACGTGGCCCAAACCTCTACGGCACGGCTCCGTGGGACTTTTACATCAACAATCTCATCGTCAACTTCAACTACCTCCCGTTCCTCGCCCTGCTATCTCTTCCTGCTTTGAGTATTTCCTACTTCATCGATCGTAAACGTCTCGGGTTCACCACTCCTACCGCCAACCAGAGCTCGCCGTTTACCATACTCGCGTTGAGGCTTGCACCGCTGTACGTATGGCTTGGGATTTTGACACTGCAGCCGCATAAGGAGGAACGTTTCATGTTCCCTGCGTACCCATTGCTGTGCTTCAATGCCGCTGTTTGTGTGTACCTCGTCCGAGGTTGGACGGAGGTTGCATTCGTCAAAGTCACTAAATCGCCTTACAGAGTGAGTTAAACTCAATACTGTTTGCTGAAGTTTGTTGCTTCGTTGAGCTGACGAAAACACACCTAGGCCTCGCAGTCTTTGATTTTCAGCAACCTTACGTTGTCTGTGGTCGTTGCGTCTTCCGTCATCTCCCTTTCGCGCATCCTCGCTCTCTTCCAGTACTATCATGCACCGTTCAGCGCCGCCTTGGCATTCCAAGCCACAGAGGTGCCTCGGCTGCTCAACGTCACTGGTCTGCTCCCAGTATACCCGGAAGGCACGTCGGAGGAAGATAGACCACGTATCGACCTCACACCAATCAAGGACTTCGACCTGGCGTTGTGCTTCGGCAAGGAGTGGCATCGGTTCCCTGGGAGCTACCTCGTTCCGAATGGAATTAGGGTCGAGTTCGTGAAGAGCGAGTTTGATGGGATGTTGCCGAGGCATTTCGAGGAGCAGCTGGCGGGCGCTGCTGAGGGAGGAGAGACCAGGGTTGTTAAGAGGCTTTCGGATAAACTCTGGATGAAGCCGCAGACGACATACGTACCGAAGGATTTGAATGATTTGAATAAGGAGGATATGTCGCATTATGTGTGTTTGCGTTTCTTTGACTATCCTAATTTTTTTTATGTTAACTATTCGTTCTTTTTTAACTTTATAGGTTCCTGTTAGTCAGTGCGACTACCTCATCGACTTGGACTTCCCCCTGCACCCTAGCTCCACGTCTCTAGAACCGCGATACGCAACGATGACCGACACCTGGGAGAGGGTATCCTGCCATCCGTTCCTCGATGCGCGGCACTCTTTCCTCCTCACACGCATGTTCTGGTTGCCCGGAAGTAAATGGCAAAGCCAGAACGAGTTTGGTGATTACTGTTTGTTGAGGAACAAGGAGCGGGTGGAGATGAAGGAGAAGGAGGTGCGTAGAAGAGCGAGAGACTGAGAAATGTCGTTGGTGAAGATCGAAGATAGAAGGCTGGTCGAGCAAAATTGTTTGAATTGTTGTGAAGTACTTACTATAGAAGTATTATAGCTAATAATATAAAACTGCAACCCTAGGTTGCACTAATGACCAAGGACTGGAGGGCAACATTAGAGAATATTTTGAGAATATTGTAAAGAAAAAGAAAAATATTTGCGAATGCTTGGCATGAGCCTCTGGTTGCGTATAGCGTCCGCCACCAAACCAACGACAGACCAAAAATCTGCGCCGTCCCTACTCTCACTTCAAATTACCATCGCCATCATAATGGCCGACTTCCCTACAGACGAAGATCCCAGTGAGCTTATTATCTCTCCATCAGGATCGGCGTTCGACGCCCTGTATACGCTCAACCCACCTTCTCCGATTTTGACGCCCTCTCAGCTAACCTTTACGTGGTCCTCGGGCGATATCCCTGTTCTTCTCTATGACGATGCATATATGGACGCATTTGCAGAATCGTCAGCCTCATATGAGGCAAATGAGCATATTAACGCTGGGAATGGTGGTAAACGGGATAGTTCTGCGACTTTACGAGGGATTGCAGGTGCCAGTGCTGGTATTGTTAACGTTCGGCTCTCTGCTGTGGGTCCTTCTGCCACTACTCGTGATCAGCGCCGCGAATCTATCAGGACTTCAACCTCTACTGGCATTCACGTTGGCTCTGGACCTGAACTCATCGGTAGCCTCGAAAGCTCGAATACCGTGAGCTCTGTGGGGACCTTTGGGCCGCGGCGGAAGACTCTTAGAGCTCGCGAAATATCGCAGTATTTTGAGGCCCCTGGACCAATGCTTCTTTCTGATATACCGTCTCCTAAAGTCGCATCAACAACCCTGCCTGACAAACGATCAAGTATCCAGACCAACAATGCTGTCTCTCGAAAAAGGTCGTCTACTCAGACACTTTCTGGCGTATTTTCCAATCCTAGTGTCTTGTTAGATGGCAATCGAAGTTCTCGCGTGATAGAGAAGCGCGACTCAGGTCGTCCGGACCAGGTCGATCCAGAAGAGTATCGGCAAACGCCCGATCATACAACCGTTGAAGAGGCTTCTGGCTTTCGTGGCGATGACGAGACCAATAACTCTTTAACTCCTAAAAAGGCGGGTTCGAAGACAATTGCTCCCCGAGATCCCCAGTTTCCTCCAGCAATGCATATCACAAGCACTCACGACAAAGGCTCCAGTCCGCCTCACCAAGTCACGCCTACGCGTCACAGTGTTCTTGGCCGTCACGATATCAATACTCAGAACGTCGACACACTCCGCCCATTCCAAGCGAATCATGAGCCACATGACCACAACCATCGCAGTGAAAAGCCACCCAAATCGGAAAACCACCCTGATCGACCGCATTTTAGCCTGCAAGAGGCGGAACACAGTTGGTTAAAGCACATCACGGTCCAGTTTCTCATTGATCAGGAAGGATTCCGTGCTGCCCAGCCTTCGTTCAGATTTACTGGTGTTGTACGCCTCCGTTCTTCGCAGCATTCGAAGAGTCCAGGCGCGGTTATGGCACAGTTCAGGCCGGTGCCGAGGCAAGCTTTCCATTTCCACTACGCCCCTTTCGAGACCCCTCCCATCCTAAGGCGCGTCACTGTCAATGGCGACGAGACGCACGACTATGTTTCCAAGCAGGCGCTTTTGACGCTGAAAACGAACGGTGTGTATGTTTTAAACAGCCATGAAATACTTTCTGGAAGCCACCACCACGATGCTGAATCGTTGAAGCTGCATTGGCGGTTCGAGTATGTTGTGGATGATCGACTAATGGACGCCTCTGGAAAAGTCATGGAAGGCGAGAAAGTTTTGACACCTCTTACGTTTTCTTGTACGCCAGCACTCATGTTATCTTTTCATGGCAAGAAAAACACCATTATGCACATATTCAAGAAAGGGGTGGCCCCTAAATTGATATCCGAAAAGCTTCAACCTCCTGGAACGCTTAAAGCGAGTCCGAATAGGTCTGCGAACGCAGGTACTCTGACCTCCTCACAGACAGACGCGCATATATCCCACTTTTTCTTGTCGAAAGCTCAGGCATGGAATTTGCATCGTCGTGGCCAATCGCATAGCGTTCGGCACGCCGGTATGCCAAAGGTATCCTCCATTCATCCGACTCTGCGGCCTGGCACTGTTTCTCATCAAAATCGAGGCGTCGAGGACACCGACCCCCGCGAGCAGGAATCCAGGCCAATGACCCGACGTCGTCGAAACTCTTCAGCAGCTGGCCACTGCGAGTTTATGCAAGTCGGTCCCCAATTCAGCACCGTGGCGTCGTCCAATAGACACCGGCGTGAGGCTTCTGGTGTTGACACTCATGCTTTCGTCTCACCCAGCCGTCATATCATTCCACCTGCGCAATTGACTGAGTTGCTCGACACTGTTGCGAAAGAGGATTTGGTGGCGCCCGAGCCTACTTCTGGACCTGCTGTACTTGACCGTAACAGTAGCGGGTTCGTTCCTCTAACGCCTAGACCTCGACATACAACAATTATGAAGCACCGAGATCCCGCGCGAGCGCAGTGACATCGTTCGATGCGATTATCTGCTGAGAATCTTTATTCGATATATTTCATCTTCGAGCTAAGCAGGACAAGAACATACAGAGAATTAAATTATTTTGGAAGTCCAGCTCGACCAGAAATACAGGTGTGCACGAATCCAGGTATAGATAAAGTACATATGATTCATACGTTTCAGAGGTAAAAGAAAAATGCATATAAATTCATCAAGATTCCACATCACACTATGAACCCGAAGACCGGATAAAGTTCCTGGGCAGCGACCGCGCCCTCCCGAGAATTATTCCCGGCCTCACCAGGGAAAAAAGGGGGTATGACTTGGTGTACTCCCCGTCAAACTGGGAATTCCGTAACCGGGAGTGGCCTAGGAATAATGTCCTGCGCCATGGCCACCATTCCCGGTTTCGTTTGGCAGGGTTTTTCTTCTAGTTTCACACGGAATACCTCCTAATGCATAATTTCCTGGTTCTATGTCGGAAAATCCCGATATGCCTTGCAACGGTTAAAAGGCCGGAAAGGCACCGGCCGGGTCACAACGCCTCGTGATCTGGAAGGTATTTTGTAAGCTATGCGGGACTCTTGCAAGGGTCAGGTTGTAAGGCAGTTGTAAGGAAACGTCAGACTTGCAAGGAGACGTCAGACTTGCAAGGTACCTTAGGTTTCTTGCAAATAGAAAGGAAAATAGTAAGGAAACCTAATGGTTATCAACTAGATCATACATATGAAGAGAAGGGAACATTAGAAACGCTAGCTACCATATTGTAATTAATTGCTTACCGCTGGAATCGAACCCTGAACCTTACCTATCACTGTATACTAACCTTTACCATACTTCTACTAGACTATTTTACCGATTTAAAGTAAAGAACTTAAGGTTAATATATACCCACGTCTGTCCATTTTGGGTACAATGAGACTCTGACCCACTGGCGGTGCCGCTTGCACTATCTATCATCGTTTCCTGTATTTCCTCGGCATGTACACTAGAAATCAATAAGTTTTACATGCCACAGTATATTTAAGAATAGAATCCTCAACGGAAAGAAAGAACAATCAATGGTAATAATAGATCTTTCAAGTACTCAGATGACCCAGGTATAAGAAGTTTCTAACGGACAGCAGCCTTCCCCTTCTTGCTTGTCGCGTTTCGAGCTGAGCGTCGCTTCTCGTTGACAGGTGCCTCAGCCAGTACATTCATGTCAGGGACCATTACCTGGACCGGCTCTGTCTCCATCTCCGGGGGAATTTCAACAATGGCGGCTCGACCGCGAGGCCGCGGCTGTGGGCGAGGACGAGATGGTCCAGCCACAGGAGCCGTTGACTCGATACTGAGCCTGGAAAGTGCTCCGAGTCCAAGTGCATCTGTTGCATCGTCAAAAGCAGAGTCCGAATTGTTGGCGGCGGCATCGGACCGGCGCGCAGTGACATCGAGATCGAGGAAGGCATCCAGTTGTTGGACTGGACGGTGGACCGGGACAGGATGCTGAGGGCGAGGTCGTGGTCGTAGCTGCTCATGCTCATCGAGCTCTGAATCTGATTCAGAGCTCGTTAAGACCTCACCGGCGCCACGGATTTGATTCATGACGTCGTTGATTTGATCTTCGAAATCAAAGTCCTCCCCGTCTTCATCGTCCCCTCCTTCATGCGATGGATGTTTCTTGGCGCTAAACAATTGGTAAGTCCAGGTCTTGATTAACTTTTCGTACCATTTAGGTGAATCGTGACGACTTTCAATGATAATCTTCTTGTAGGCGTCAAAATCTGGAAAATAAGTATTGCCAGAATTTGCACCAACTCCTGTTGAGGTGAATTCAATATCGTCCGAGAGCATAAAACGAGCCTTTAAAGGTTCTCATTAGCAGAGGTATCGTAAACAAATAGTAGGCAAAATATAGCGCACCATAATGCATGTCCAGGAAATCATACCCGGGGTAACTGCAATCCCCCGATCCTGACGACAATACGGGCTATTTGATCGTAAGGATGCACCGCCAACAGATTTACCTGCGGTTGGCCCATAGAGAATAATCCTCGCGATCTACCAATGCCAATGAAGTAAATGCGACTGTTAGATGCGATTTACAAACAGATAAGAAAGTAATGAACCTCGAATAGAACCGGATTGAGAAATAGATTACCGATTTTGTGAAAATCTCCACCTTGGAAGAGGACAGCGGGAAAGCGAGAGTTGTGGTCGAAGGCGCCATTCTTGTCTTCCAGAAGGTCTTGAATAGCTTTAATGCTACTTCGAAGCGGTACGTCACGTCCAGGTTTCTTGTTTTTGGCCTTTGCGAGCTCAAAATATGATGCTGGCATCTCGAAGATAGTCGGAGCCGATTTGCGAAGGCGCTCAAGGCATTGGGAGCGATTATCATGGATGGCTTTCGTGAACTGAAAGAGCGGAACATCAGCTAACTTAAATGCGAGAGGGAGGTGAAAATAGATAAGAATGATACATACAGTTTTCTTAAATGCCTTGCCCTTCACCATAAAGGTATAGAATTTCTCGGGGATACAGTCGAAAAGTTCCGCGGTTATGCCAACTTCAGCGGCGCTATCTTCATGCGCATACCTTTCTTTGTCGTTGTGCTCAAATGCCGGTTTCTTCATGCCAATGTGAAACAAGGAAGTGTCGGCATACGGTGAATAGAAGAATTGGAAATAACGCCCAAGCTTCTTCATCTCCTCGTCGATGGTAGCAGCAGCGGCATCCTTGTCGTTGCCCTTCTTCTTTAAGGTAAGGTCAGCAACCTCGCTCTTCAGTTTCAGAAGTTCTTGACGTTGATCGATAATCTTCTGGTGCGCTTCCGCAAGGGCCTCATAAAAGGAAAGAAATTTTCAGATAATCCGGAAAGCGAAACAACAGGGAACGTTAGGTATGTACCTTGTGCATGGACTTGGTGCTAATGTCTCCCGCACTTGCCAGCTCGAGAATCCTTTCAAGTCCCGAGGAAAGTGAGGCATCATCCTCGCAGGGGATTTCAAAAGCAGGTGCATTAGAGCGAGAAGAGGTAGCTGAGTTGGTCGACATCTTAGAAAGTACGTCTAAGCTACAGATATCAGCTACAGAACGAGGTTTTTATATCTTTCACTCGCGCTATCTCTAAGTCTGTCAATACTCGCAACACCCTACCTAAATTTCATGCGTGTTGCAGCGTGTACCGCCTGACATTACGGCGATCTCAATTGAAACCGAGGGCTAATACTGTAACTGATACAAAAAACCCCCGATGCAGGGCTACAAGCCTTGTTGGCATATTATGCCCTCATGCCAAGATGTTTTGGCCACTGAAAGTGTAAGAAGAGCGCACAAACATTTACCTATTAATCTTATCAGTGTTAAGCGCTAAGCGATGATATGTCGTCGTCGGTCTCAATGTTCTAAGAATAGTCTAAGTATCAGACTCCGGGATCTCTCAGTCCCACAATTCGTCTGAATCTTTAGGTGCCTACTTCAGCTTTGAAACTTGCACCGTCGTGAGGACATATAATCATATTATCTGAACACAATCTACAACTTGCAGTGCAGAATCCAGTCAGATACTCAAGTTTGGTACGTAATTATTAATACTAGGCAGTAATAGTAGTCGGGGAAATGTGAATCCGACAAGCATCATGCAAAGCACATGGCTGGCTACTCGTAAATTTTGAATAAAGCCCTGAGGTGGTGTCTATAACCGTTCGATGCTACGCTCTTACTAATGTTGTACCTGCAAATTGAAACTTGAAGGTCAGCACGTTTCCATGTAACTTCAAGTTCCGTCGGACTTGTTGCGCATATGAGATGCATCGAGTTTCTGAAAATGCCACTTGACCCTAGCATCCAAGTCCGTAGTTGGCCTTGCAGACCGTGGCAAGACCAGCTCGCCAACGTTACGTATACGTTCGAAGGTCAGCACGATGGCCAAGTCTGCAACATCGGACGTGTCGACAGTCGACTACCGCATCACTTCCGAGTTCTCCATTATACCCTTCCTTTCGAAACGTTAACCCACATGCACGAGCCCCATCCACATCCTCAACTTTGTCCCAGCAACCGACTCGGAGTCCGCCACTCCAATTTTATCCCATCACAACTGCCGTGTCCGCTGCCAATCCACATCGGTTCGCAACGGAACGTCCTCCCCCTGCTGTACGAACAAATCATGCAGCTAGACCCCAGGTATTTCAATTTTTAGTCCAACCAACGCATCGCTGACCCAGTCGCCTGGAACGCGGCCTCCAGGACTGGTCAATAGCGCCGTCGACCCAGCGTCCATACGCCTCGAACCACACTCACCGCCTGCGTCTTCCATCTCCTTCTCCTCGCGTTCGTCCGCCAGTATCTCGTACCTAGGGCCCTACTCACACTCATGGACAGGCTCGACGTCGACGGACAACGGGAGCCGCCTTTCTTTCTCCCTATCTTTCCGCACGCACAGACATCGGCCTAGAAATTACCGACCGCTCTCTGCTCGCCACCAACGCCTCCCTCGAAGCGACCAAACACCGCGAAGCCAAAGAAATCCATGAGCTGCGACGGCGCAAACTGCGCGCATCGCGCCTCATCCTCCCCCCGCGCGCCTACCGGGCCGTCAAGTCCTTCCTGCCGCCAGACGAGGTCGCGGACGAGGAGGAGGACGAGGACCTGGATGCATCGGACGCGGAGGGCGGTGCTGGCCATTGAGACGAGATATCCAAGCGCATCAAGGTGATCTTGGATGGCCTGCTGAAGGTGTGCCGGGAGACGTTGGAGAGGCAGGTGAGGTGAAGGATTTCCCGGAGGGTGGGGGGGTGCGGCGAAGGTGCTGTCGCCGGAGGAGCTGAAGGACACTGTATCCCAGGTCCACCGCCCGCCTCCTCCGTGTCCGCCTCGAATATGAACGCGCTCTGAGCTCGTTCACCCACCCCACCACCTCCGCAAATTAGCGCTGTCTATCTGATTGCATGCAGTGCAAGCGCGATGATCGGTGCCTGATGCACGCGCCTCTGAACTTGTCGTCTTGTTGCACGGAATGCTGTTTACGAATATCAAGCTCGATGATTTCCAGCCAACATTGGCTCGCTTCATTAAGCGTCTCGAGATTGAAGGTGCTAAGGAGTGTGAGCGGATCATGATGTTGGTTATTAATATGTCCTCAGTCCAGGAATATAGCGACCAAGTGGCTACTACCCTAATACCTTGCTAATCACCCGCACCTTGCTAATCGCCCGCCTCGACGACCACAGGTAGTGCCGGGTCAGGTGTACTCATGCTATTCCATAGTCAAAGTTGAGTCATCACATTATAGATTTGCTTTTTTAATAAGATCTATCGACTTCATTCTCCACCACATGTCCTCGTCAATCACGTCAATGACCAAATGCTCATCCATCTGCTCGCCTTCCCTGAATGCATGAGCCACGAGTCCTCCACGTACAATGGATTCAACGTTGACGAAGACTGACTTGGACCGGCTTCGTGAGCGGAGGCGAGTAAGTCTAAGGGCATTGTCACCAGCATGATGGCCTTCTGATGCTGGGATTGATTCATCCATCGGTAAGATAAGGGCCATGTGATGGACTTTGCCTGCAACCATAACACCAAAGACGTGTAAGAGCTGCGCAAAAATATAAGTCTGACGTTCTGCGTCAACCTGAATAAGAACGTAATCAAATCGTGGTCTCCCATGAAAATCAGGGTTGATCCGGAGAATATTTGTCTCCTGTCGCCAGGTGATAGTTGACTCGTAATTGACCTTCAGGTACTTGTATGGTGTAATCTGTGAATAGATAATTATTAATTCAGAAGCCTGTTATGCATAAGAAACCTACCAGATCATGTGGTTGAAACCGCACGGCATGCCCAAGTCGATTGGAAAGTGATTTCCCAAGTTTCTTTCGGAAATCTTTGAAAGCGACATCAGAGTGGGCAAATTTCACCTCAGTTGCAGCGAAACTTGTGGTAGGTGATGGTGAACCTAATGAAACATGCTCAGTTCCAATTATTGTTCGTTCGACAGGCTCTTTCGTGTGATCATTCAAAGATTCATCCAGAAGGTCTAATGCTGCCCGGATGATCTGGCACGCAAGGTCAGCTTCATTGAGTTTGAAGATCTGTTATTAAATTATTATAATGTTAGCCATAGCGGCATATCAAATTAGCTGATTTGATTCAAGGATCTACCTGAGGGATGAAGTTCTTGAAGTTCGTGTGAAGTTGGTAAAATAACTTTAGGATGGCGTGGGCTTTCTCATTTGGCTTCGTGTTGTAGTTTCGTGTAGCACCTTTCTTGCGAATGTCATCGAAAACATGCCGGTGGCTGTGGGCTTTGGGAAAGTTCCATGACTTGTCTGGATAAAGCTCCATGTACCTCTAATTCAAACTGGTCAATAAATATAATCAGAAATATAGTACTCTTCCTTACATGCATAATTTTTTCGAAGTTTAACAACTCTTCTTCCCCAGCTCGCAGAGTTTCCTCTGTATGGACTGTCAGTGAGGTGTACATGTCCAGCTCGAGGTAGCTACGCATGAGCTCCAGCAGAAGAAATCCCCTTTCAGACTCTTCTGGGGTAAGGATATCTTGCGAGGCAAAAATAATGACCTGCAAATTCGCATTTTCGTCAAATTTTCCATGCTAATTGGAGGAAACACGACAGACCTTTGACATATCCTCATATTTTCTTCCATCTGTGTACTCTCCAGCTTTCATTATTGCGGAAAAATGATTTAATCCGTTCCACCGAGGGATTTGATCTACTCTATTTCATGATTCTAAAATTCAGTTCAAATACCATGAATATAATTGTGGGACGTACCGCTCATCAATATCTTTCGCAATTGCTTTATGGTCTTTACCCAGCTCATCAACCACGTTCTTAAATTCATCCCAGAGGTGATCGGAGAAAAGGCCCCCATGGTAGGCATGTAAACGATCCCACGACAAAGCCTGATATACGTCCGAGCCTTGTATCTTCCAAAAAACATTCTATAGGAAGGATATCGGGGTAAAAATCATAGCCAATTCGCACAATTATAGGGTTGACTTACATCCACATCACGCAATCCATAACTTTTAAGGAGCTTGTCCCCTTCTTTTGCGTTTAAATCTTGGGCTTCAGCGTAGACATTTTGCATCTCATCGCTCGATCGCAATGGAAAGATCTCAGAAAGGTTGGATAGTTCGTCACCTGGAATAAGACATATTGGACAAGGGTGATTGCTGTTTAGTCCACGAATGAGGGCCATGACACACCTGTGAATGGAACCATATATTCATTGAATATATATTTAACACAGGATGAAGTAAAGTTCAGACGTACTGCTCCTCGTAGTCCGCTGACAAAATTAGAATGGCTGGATATATCCGGTGCCAAATTTCGTCTATTTGGAAGTGGTAGCCAGTTTCTGCGTGCGATGCAAGGGACTTGATAATCTCATAGAAGGCCTTGTGCCAAACAATGCGTTTGAAATTAACGAATCCCTTTTTACCTGTCTCCCCTGCATCTTCTGCAACCTGTGGTACCCACGCCAATGTGTTATTATTAATACTATATTATATCGTGTAGATGCGGGTGAAAGACGTACAATAGGAAGGAAGCCAACGACCCGACCTCCTCCCACCCCTTGGCCATTCCGCATGCCGACTGGAAGGTTCGCACAGCGAGCCATCACTGGATATCCTTTAGCAGTTCCAAATGACGAGAGACGAGTCTTATCTGCATAGAGAATAATACAGAATGGGCTCGCACCCTCTGGAAGTCTAGACTTTGAGTTGATTCGAGGTCAGTAATGAATTCCGTTGCAATATACTGAATCCTCATACCTGGAGATCCCACCATGCGTCTGCCGTCCACGGTTCGTCGATAAACCGCTTCCATTCCGACGTCGCGGCATCAAATTTATATTGTCGTTCTGCATTCCATTTGAATTGGCGAACAAGTGAGGGGTCGGTGAGCAAATCCAGACACCAATCCCATGCTGGGCGAACCGCAACGTCGAATGGGACATCTTTGTCTTTGTACGGAACATTTATAGATATCGTCTCAAACTAACAAATAGTCTAGTTTATGCAATAAAGAACCAAGTTTTTTTTGCTTACCCCGCTGGCCTTGATCTCTCGCGCATAGTCCCAACATTTCTGCAGATCGCTATTGCCTGTGAGAGTGAACTCTGCCGGATCCGCTATGCATTTACGTATGAGAGAAAAGAGCGACGCTTTCTGGGAGTTATTGAGGTGGGCATCCAGTGCGAATTCAGCAATTTCGAAGTCGAGTCGAGTACGAAAAGGCTTCCACGGCTCGCGATCAACAGGAACAGCTTCCTCGGGTGCGGTTGATCTATAGTCTTCGAAGGCGTATATCTTCTCCGGCTTCCCAGACTTCGGATGGTATTCCACTTTGATATCGTCAGCGCGCGGTATTTGATGATCGTCGGGTTCAACATCAGGTGTAATGGGATCTATGGTGCATTGACGGATTATCAGTCTGAGACTGCTCACTAATATATCATGTTGATCAAAGCTAACTCACCGTAAAAATCTGGTGGATCGTGTCCGAGATCACTCAGTGGTGTTGATTCTGAACGATTTCTTGAATTTTGATGCCGCGATGGACCAGGGGATGGAGGGCGAAACATGTCTTGGGTTAATGTGCTTTCAGATGACATTGTACAGAAAATGAGTACTAATATGACATACTGGACTCTATATGGGACGCTATCAATGCTTCGAAAGCTTCGTTTTCATCTTCGTCGGCTGCTTCAGCAACCGCCTTTTGCTGGCGGCTTTCCCTGCAAGCCCGAGACCTTTGGTGCCCAGCAAGGCCCATCTTGTTAACCTTCTTCTCGCAGTAAGGGCATATCACTTCATCTGCAGTTCTACGGGTACTCTTCCTAGGCTTAGAAGATGCCATACAAGTCTTAGAGGTGGTGGGAAGGGAGGATGGGAGCGTTGCGTGCGATTTGTGAACGTCTCTTGTAAGGACCTTGTAATCGCAGAATCTTGACGTGAGAGATTGCCGGCATTGCAATTGCCGAGACCGATCTTATCTTCTCAAAATAATCGCAATGCCGGATTTAGTGATTATAAGGCACCTCGCAACGGGATCAACCGGCATTACAAGCCGAATGATTTGTAAGGCATTTTGGCATTTTCCGACATACCAGCATTTTTCACTTGTATCTAGGGATACTTTGTCTGGCATTCAGGTGATATTTTCTTAGCTTGGACGGTTTACATATCATTCAAATGATCCTGAATTAATAATAGCAATGTACATGAGATCTAGTATGTAGGATGTAGTGGTACAATGGAACAACAAATCTACGGATGTGATGAGAAATGTACAAACCGGCACATCGAATCAGAAGACCTATTCCCAATCGCTAACGTCGTTGATGTGTCGTGTGTCGGACAAGGTACGCGTTTGAGATGTTCGTTGAGCTGCCGAGGGTGGTTCGAGGCCTTCGTTGTCGCTTTCCGAGTCGGAGGAAGGCTGAATGACTTGGGCCTTCTGTGAAGCCACCGACTGCGACTTGTTGGTACGGTTGGATCGTCTGACTTGAGGAGGCTGCTTCTGCCTCTTGCACGGGCGGTCGTTGACATCGCTCTCTGCATCCTGTTCCTCCATTGGATGTTTCTTCGACGTCGAGGCTTCCTTCGCAGTCTTCTTGGTGGGAGGCATGTCACTCAGATGCTCGCCGTCGTCGTCATCGTCGGATTCGAATTCTGCGGCGTGTTTGCTCAGTTTGGCGGCGGTCTTCTGGCTCCGTGGATTCGACCCGTTGATTTCCTTTGAGCGCTTCGTCGACTGGGTGGTGCTCAGATGCTCGTTGTTGTTGTCCGCGGTGCGTTTCTTCGAGGTGGCGACAGTCTTCTGGCTCTTTGGATTTGACTCGTTACCCTTCTTCGATTTGGAGGTGCTGCAGCTGCTCGAGTTGGTGTTCTTGGAGAGGACCTTCTGGCTGCTCAGGGTCTCTGCGGTGTCGCTCAGATGCTCGTCGTCATCGTCGGGTTCAAGTTCTGGGGTGCGTTTGCTCGGTTTGGTGGCGGTCTTCTGGCTCCGTGGATTCGACCTGTGAACTTCTTTGGACTGCTTCTTCAGCTGGGTTGTGCTGCTGCTCGGGTCGATGTTCTCCTTGTCAGTATCAGAGGAGTCCGACTGTTCGTCTTCTGTCGTCCTTCCTGAAGCCTTCGCCTTCTGGGATTGCTCGTTCGCCTCTTCACGCATCTCCTTGTTGTGGACTTTGCGAGTGCCTGCAATGTAACCCTTTACCATATCGGCGATTGCCCAGTTATGCGGAAAACGCTCAGCTGTGAGATAAGGGAATTTGTTTCGAACCTATCGTACCTTCGTTAGCATGGAAAATGATAATAAAAATAAAGCATACGAGAAGAAAGACTTGGCCCAATTTCGCATGGTCCAGATTCTTATAATACGCTGAGGAATTGAGACCGACTTTGATGCAGGATGCACGAACATAGTGCTAAACAGTAGATTAGCATAGAAACAAATGAAACGAAATGAACGCACCCTCATCCTGTCATATACAACAGGCCCGTTCTCCAAATCACTCATTCTCATAGCCTCGTAGAGAACAAACCCCCTCTTTCGACTTCCTGCTTCCCCCCTCGGCCGAATAATTGGTTTGATGGCGGGGTTAGCGCTTGCTTGCTCCTTCTGCTTTTCTTCGACAATAGGTCAGTAACGCTTAAGTGAGTAAATTTAACTCACTTTTATACTTGCGGAGCTTGTGTTCGAGATCCTTGTTTCTTTGCAAAAGTTCTTCGAAGGTTGGCTGACTGTCGTCTGAGTCCATGGTATTAGCAAACGGCGAGGCAAATTATGGATGATCGTATAAGGCGTTGTCGAAAATGCTTCAAATAGTGAGTTTGTAGATAGTATAAATGTCGAAATGGGGTCCAGTCAGGAGGATGGACAAGGCGGCTGTCAGAGGTCGTGGAAGGAAAGCAACAAGAGGAAGTGAGGGTGACGATTTCTATGAAAGGAAATTATCACGGTGGCTATGCTACTACATTGGCTATTATACACTACTAGTTACATTCTTCAACGCTACAAGTTATTGGTAATAATAAAGTTATTGGTAATAATAAAGAGACTGTGGTAATACTAGTTGAATGTAAACAAATCGAAAGAGGGTGGACAATGATGAAATGTCAGGAGCGGGGTGGCGAGGAGCGAGATAGCAGGTCAGAGACCAATGTTTCATCTGTAGAATAGGATGATGCTGGGAATCACGACGATGGATGTGAACAATCGAAAGAGAACATACGAGGATGAATAATAAAGAGACTGTGGTAATACTAGTTGAATGTAAACAAATCGAAAGAGGGTGGACAATGATGAAATGTCAGGAGCGGGGTGGCGAGGAGCGAGATAGCAGGTCAGAGACCAATGTTTCATCTGTAGAATAGGATGATGCTGGGAATCACGACGATGGATGTGAACAATCGAAAGAGAACATACGAGGATGAGACGACAGGACTTGGAAATTAACTTGAGTCATGATGGCGTTTCTTCTCGAGTTTCTTTGTGATTCGATCACGTCTGGGATAGAGGAACGTGAGTCGGTTGGAAATTGCCTCCAGAGTTCTTATCTCGCGTTCTGCTCGAATGAGATTCTGCTTGCGACGATAGGTTTTGGGAGATTCTGGCAACGAGGAAAGGCCAGAAGGAGCAGCAGCGTGAACAGAAGCATTCTCGAGCAGAGAGAGAGCGACAGGAGCGACAGGATCTGGAGACACGCCGATTTCCGCAGCGTTAGGAGCAAAAACCAGAGGGGATCTTTTGATGTCCTGTCGCACAACCGTAGATTTTGGGGTATGCGGTGGTGGAGAACTTGGCGGAAGTGATGATATGCCAGCATTAGCTGCGTTTTTGGCCCAGGAAACAATTCCCTATCGATTGATATGATCAGCAAGCATCGAAATCAGTGAGAAATGTTGTATCTCACTTGTTCCTTGACGCTTCTGGTGTCCAATCCTGACGTTTCGGTTATGCTGCTTGTCTGAGCCTCAGGCTATTGATTTAAACATTCAAAATTAGCATTTGGTGAGACCAGGACGGTCTATACGTACTTCATTATTCGTCTCGGGCTCATGATCCTCATGTACTTCGCAATTCCTATCCAGCTCTGGATCCTCGTGTTCCTTGGCTACTTCACGGATCCTATTGGGCTCTGAATCGTCAACAATTGAGCGGACCCAATTATCGGATGCAAAATCACCCATCAACACGCTTGTCGCAAGATGATGGGTGAGCATAGTTTAAGAGATTTCCGTTTGGGGTATCAACTGTCAGAGGTATCGCTGAGTGCAGTACGATGGGAGGGAGTGTAGTGGAGAAGACGAAACGAGGAAAACAAGTTGGAAGGAGTTTATAGAATCAGTTTCCCACGCGACAGGATTCCAGCTAAACCGACTTTCTTCCAGTGTCCAACGTGGAGACATTGTTGAAATCATCGCAAACGACCAGGGTCACTGGATAACGCCTTCATGGGTCAGCTCCTGCTCCTGCCCCATCGACAGCAACCACAAACGCTGACACAAACGGACACGAGTACGTACCGACACTGGTACTGATCGCGCCGTGGCGCTCTCGATCCCATCCCGCAACGCCAACGCCAACGCCAATCCATTCCGGCCCAGGCGCGCGGCGATGTCCATGTCGATGACGAGAGGGACGGCCAGTGAGGAGTGCAACTGTCGAATGGTAAGCATCCATTTTGCTCGTATATACCCTGGATTGACACTTACCTGCTCGACATTCGTAGCCACACCGCTGACCATTCCATCCCTCTCGGCGCTCCGTTCTCCTTGGCAGCAGGTCCAACGACGGCGTTTACTGGGACCGCTTTCGAGCCTGACTTGGCAGGGCTCATGGAGTGGCAGGATATCACAACGACGAAGGCAGGCAGAGAAGACAGTAGTGCACGACGCACCGGATGGATTCATGTGCCCCCCTCCTGGCACCTCTCCAGCGTATCAGATACCACATCTCCTGCGGAGGGTGGCGAGTGTTGGTTGGGGTCACCAGTACACGAAGCGACGCGCACTGCGCTTGTGCTGCCTGCCCCATGCATGATAGAGGCTGCAGATGGAGAAAGCCGCGCCTCGGCTACGCTACGTCACTCAACGCAGTACTCTTGATTGTAAACACTCACGATGCCAGCTGCCAGTGCAGATGCGAACAGCCAGAGGACAACGCTACACCCACACAATATTACTTCGCGAAACAGCCCTCGAACCCGCTCGACAACGGAAGAGCAAATCTTAACGACCGCCGCCATGTGTACGAGCAAGAAGGACGGGAAGAACTCAGCGAAGCCCTCGATTCGTTGTTAGACGTAGTAGGGGCGACTCTGCTGCAATGCCCCCACGAAGGTGAGCCCATTTTGTGCAGACGACTAGAGCTCATGCCTGGGCTCGTCGTTTGTTTTCACATTGGCCTTGTTTACTGATCTGCTCCTTTTTATACCAGAATCAGCTTTCAGCCGCGGTACGCAGGCAGGAATCCCCTGCGTACCGCGGCAGCTGAGGCTTTAAAGGTCACCCAAAGGACGCGTCTTCTCAACGAGGAACCTGACAAGGTGATGCTAGCCTGGTGCTACTTCTCGACTTAAGCATTACGGCAGTTCAAAGCTTCCGTATGGAGTGTAATTAGCGAACAGCCAGAGCCCTCAATGCACAGCGCAGGCTACGACGACTCTAACGATACAGCCATTAGGCATTGATTCGATGACGCTCGGAATGTACGAGCGCGAGGAGGCTGAGGCGTAGATTGCGTATAGCAGGGGCGGCGGGGGGTGCGGCTTTGGCTGCTTCGGCTCATCGAAGATGATACTTTACCAACGACGGATGAACATTACCAACGACGGATGAACAGCAGCTATTTACATGGTATGTCTTAGCAACGGTATTGCAACTCTTATTTTCTGACTTCAAGACAGGAAAGACGCGACACTGCGCGAAGTGTTGACCATGCCCAGGAATACCGCCCCACACGTAGCAGAATATCGACACCCACTCGCACGCTTTTCTTTCCGGACAGTCTCTGCAGACCCAAGCAACAAGGGCCGTTTCTCGCAAAAAGACATCGGAATGGTCTACTCTCGTGACAACCAACCCGCCGTCCTGACAAGTTCGAGCTCTGGCATCCCCCCTACGCCGCGGGTGTCCCCCAGATTGAAGTCTTAGGGTTTAGGGTTAGAATTAGTTTCCCACGTGTCAGGATGCCAAAGAGCGATCCTCGTCCACTCTTCATCACACCTCATGTCTTCATACAAACGAAAGCGAAAACCTCTTCCTAAACGCCCTTGCCCATGCTGCGGAGACATCTTAACTGAGAAATCTATTGCGCGTCATCTTGACGGAAAGCATCTTCCAACTCGGATTCAAGTTCAGCAGGCAGTAGCGGCAGCGGCTCAGAATCCCCCTTCTCCTTCAATACTAGATGAGCTCTCGAGCGACTTAAGCGATGACGATACCGGACGATCTGATGGCGGTTTTGACTTTGTTCAGCCAGACTTTACAGCTCAGGCTGAACACCTGCACCCTGGGGCCGCTCATGAACCAGATACTACGGCTGATAATTTGGACTTCGAAGACTTGGATTTTACTGGACAAGATACTGTCAATAAGCCGGAACTAGATGAAGTTGTTCGTAATACCTGGTCTGGTCGTCGGGCTACAGTTGAGGACTACGAATCCGATGTCGAGGATGAGGACTATGAATCTGATGCCGAGGATGAAGCACCGCCCAAAGGAAAAGCACCACCTAGAAACGAGAGAGACTTGGATGAAGAGGATTTCTCAGACTTTGACTTTAACCGGGATAATTTTGGAATGGGCATGGGCGGTGGTCTCGGGGAAGAGGATTTGATAGACGAGGATCTTGAGCGATTAATTGCTCAATTCGGTATGTTTATCCATCCTATAAACTCACCCCGTCATGCATTTACTAACCCTCAGAATTTCTAGCTGAAGAATTAACGGACGATGACCTTGATATGCTCCGAACTTTTGCTTTGAAAATCGAAGATCATCTATCTGACCAGACTTGGTCGAAAATCAGGCATACGTACCATCGACACAACATACCTTCGCTTAAGGTTACAAGAGCTCGCGTGGAGTTCCTTGCTGCTTATCGGCCTGTTGCGTACGACTGCTGTATCAACTCATGCATCTGTTATGTCGGTCCACACGCAGACAAAACTCAGTGCCCATATTGTGATGAACCGCGCAAGAATCATCTTGGCCGTCCTCGGAAGACCTTCACATACTCCCCGATCATCCCTCGTCTCCTCGCCGCCTTCAAGAACCCTGAGGCGGCCGTGCGCATGCTATATCGCGCCAAGTTCACCTCTCAGCCGGATGTTGTATCAGATATATGGGACGGAGACAACTACAAGAAACTTAAAGAGGAATATGTCACTATTGGCGGCGTTAAGCAAAACCACAAGTTCTTCAGCGACGACCGCGACATTGCGCTGGGACTTTCGCTTGATGGCTTCTGCCCTTTTAAGCGACGCAGTCAAACTTGCTGGCCTTTGATTCTTTTCAACTACAACCTGCCGCCAGATATACGTTTCCACTTACACAACATTCTCTGCGCTGGCGTTATTCCTGGCCCTTTCAAGCCAAAAGATGCTGATTCCTTTGTCTATCCGCTTGTGGACGAACTTCTGGAATTCTTATCCGGGGTTTCAGCGTTTGACATTACGACAAATCAACGCTTTTCACTGCATGCTTATCTCGTGGCCGTTTTCGGAGATATTCCTGCGATATCGATGATCATGCGCATGAAGGGTCACAATGCGATCTTCCCTTGTCGGATGTGCACAATCAAAGGTGTCCGTGTGCCTGACAGCCGAAACACCACCCACTATGTTCCTCTCTATCGCGCAAACCATCCAGTTGTGCTGGCACCTGGGGACAATGCAGAGATTCCTATCTATGACCCTGCTGATCTTCCTCTCCGTACACATGACGAGTTTCTGGAGCAGGCTCGACATGTCCAATTTGCACCCAATGGTGCCGAGGAGCAACGCCGTGCGAAAGCGTGCGGAATCAAGGGAATCCCACTTCTTTCCCATCTCCCGTCACTTTTGTTTCCGGTTTCATTCCCTTTTGACTTCATGCACCTTATCTGGGAAAATCTGATAAAGAATCTTGTCTTATTGTGGACCGGACGATTCAAGGGCTTGGATGAAGGCTGCGAGTCTTATGAGCTTGGTCCTGGCGTATGGGAGGCAATCGGAGAGGCCACAAAAGCTTCTGGTTCCACCATACCATCGTCGTATGCGACCGCTAGACCACAGAATGTCGCGGAAGATGCCTCTGCTTGTACGGCGGACTCGTGGTCTTTTTGGGCGCTTTATCTCGGACCTGTTCTGCTCCGGGGGCGCTTCAAAAAGGAGATTTACTATAAGCATTTTGTTAAGCTGATCAAGCTTTTAAATATTTGTCTCCAGTTCGAGATAACAAAGGACGAGATTGCGGAGGTCAGAGTCGGTTTTCAAGAGTGGGTCACAACATTTGAACAGTCAGTTTTTTTCCGTTTCATATGCGCTCAAAAGCTGACTTGTATTTTCATATCTTAGAATCTACTATCAACATTCTCCTGACCGTGTGTCGGCATGTCCGCTTACAGTCCATGCGCTCTTACATATTGCTGACGGAATCGAAGCAATGGGGCCAGTGTGGGCATACTGGGCATTTCCGATGGAGCGCTTCTGCGGGCACCTACTGCGCTGCATTAAAAGCCGTCGCCATCCTTTTGCTAACATTGATTCATATGTTACAGCTGTCGCACAATTGGATCAGATAAAGAATCGATACAATGTTCACGATCAGCTAGCCCTTCTGCCTCCGAAGGAAGGAAATTCTCATGAATTTGCCTTCGATGAATGTAAGTCTTCTCACGTATTCCTTCCATCCCTGTTCTCTGATTGCTTCATGATTGACAGATCCCACGTCAGTATTGTGTTTTCCGCGCCAAAAACATCCCGATATTCCCGACAGTCTTTACTCTATTATCGTCGCCACGCTAGCTACTCGTTATAACACAACACGCGCCATCGTCAAGCATCACTTCTCAGCTCAACAGGTCGAATTTTGGGGGAAATTTCGCCGGCTCGGAGGCGGGGATACCATGAGAGCTGCGGCGATTGTCCAGTCCAATGCAGAGGATAGGCGCGATGCTTCCCATGTCAGAGTGCATACTGTTCCTTAGCCTTCACCGATATCCCTCGTAATAACACGGTTTCAGTATGAACTATATGTCGACAAGTATGCAAACCAACCACGGAGGAAGCCCAAACTCGAACTCAAGACGTTTTACGGCCAAATTCGACAGATAATACTTGTGCGCATGCCGGCTACGCCACAACTTGGACTTGTCGATCCCGAAACAGTCATCCTCGCGTCAATAAAGAATTGTCCCATTGAGCGCCATAACGACCTCGACATGCACTACTACCGGAATGAACAAGGACGCACAGAGGTCGTCGATATTGCGGCCATTCAGTGTTTAGTCGGCCGCGTTTTCGATCGAGGTTGGTGGGTCATTATTGACCGTAGCGGAAAGTTGGCTCGTGCAGAAGCATTCGCAGAATAGAGCAGTAGGACAGCCCTAACTTACTAGGACATTGTTACCTGTAGTTATACATGGCTCAACACTTAAATACTACACTACTTGAATCGTTAAATTGTACTTTATAAGCTGAATATATTCAACCAACAGCCCCCAGCATAGATACAGTCTTGGCCGTAATATTTCCCTGAAAACCCAGTAAATAAATTACCAGTCCCACAACCAGGAAAAACTCCTGATTCGCCTATTCCTTGTCAACTCCCAGGAAAACCGGGAAGAAGTTTTTTCTCCCGGTGTGACCAGTCGTCATCCCCGGCCGTAGGGTTCATAGTGTCATGTACGTACTACATAGCACAAAGGCCTTACTTTGAGAAGACAACGAGCGCTCTCCGCTCAATGGCAACAACTAGTGCCACTGCCATTTGCGTTGCTCTCGAAGGCAGGAACACTGAGCTTGTCCTTGCTAGCAGGGACATCCATACTAGGATTTGCCTTGAAGAAAGAGATGGGCTTGAACGTCACGTTTAGGTGTTCAACCGGCATTCTGTATGAAATTCATGAATACGGATTGTCTGTTGCGGATGTGAAAGAAGACTTACACAGGCCAATCTTCAGGGCGAGGAATATGTGTTACACCTAAGAGACAGCGATCAGTGGTGTGCGATCCGCAGTGATGTGCCCGACACTTACCGACGGTCACGTAAACCAGGATATCTTCGTCCTCGACTGGCAGCTTGCCCTCGACCCAAGATCCAACGGAATCCTCTGGCTCATCTCTCGTCTGAGGAACATACTTACCTGCAGGCCACATCCTCACAGTTCCGCTATCCTTGGCCTCGACATCCTTGACGACCCAGAGAGCGCTCTTCAAGAAAGCAGCCCGCTTAGCGGCCCAGCCATCTGCCTTGGTCATCATCGGGGTAGCACCGCCCTTGACGCCGATGCTATATCCAACGTCCTTGCCCGAGGCGTAGTGTTGCCGCCCTTTGTTGACGATGCGCCACCTGCGCTCCTTAATGAAGTCGTAGTCGCGGGCCGTCTCGTTCGTGATGGCCGTGTCCTTGGTGTAGAACGCGTTGCCGGCGAAGTTGTCTTTCGACCCGGTGGGAGCTTCGGCTGGGAAGATGTCAGTCTCGACGACGGTGTTCTTGAGCCCGTCGATCATCGGGTCGATGCGGATACTGAACATATGTTGATGGTACTGTGCATTGATGCCAGGTGCGACGAGGACTCCGTATGGATTGGGTTCACCCTCCTTGTGCGCGTAGACATTTAGAATGCCAGTAAGACGGGCCTCGAACTCGATGCCTCCATCCTGGTAGAAGAGGTAATTCCAGATGTACTCTGTCAGACGAATTAAGTCAGAAACTCAAGGTCAAAGAAGGGTATACTCGGTGCTCACCGTAATTTGCAAGAGTGCAAACCATGCTGACGACGAGTCTTCTCCGCCTGACCGTCTGGGACCTGCCATTGGGCCTGTAGTCGGTATGTTTCCAGAGCACACCATTGTCCTCTTCGTGGATGCAGATCACGTTCTTGATGACGATGGCGCTGCCGTCATGGGCGACGAATGAACCAGGCTATACGGGAGGAAACAGTCAGCCATGTGCATCAGGATACATGCAACGTTTCTGTACGAACCATGTAATGAATTTGTCCCAAGCAATCACATCCTAGAGACAATTCATTTGCCATCGTACCCATACCGTATTCACCCCTAATATGCTGAAATTAGACAGTACAGTGCCTTCACAAACAGGCGACGTACGAATCAAAAGCGAATTTCCTGGGATGTGGAGACTCTGGAGCACCGTAAGGAACAACCATCTCCGCCAATGACAAGCGGTACACGATAGGCCTTATCTCTCCGTGGTCGTTATACGTAATGGTGGACAGGGCGATACCTTCGCGATGGGTGAAGGCTGTTAAAGAGGCGTCAGTCGAGGGAAATCCTTCAATGTATAACATCGTTGACTTACAAATGTGCATCTTCCAATTTTGCCATTCCAAAACGTGGCCGTCCACCTTGAAGCTGACGCCTTCCGGCTGCACAACATGGAGGGGTTTCAAATCTTGCCTAGGATGGTATCCTCCCTCCTCCGTCTGTGCCATTAAGTCAGGAAGGAAATCAAAGGCCTTGCGAGGCACGGGAATTCGCTCGCGCTGGGAAGCGGCAAACGAGTCTGCGTCGATAGGAGGAGGCGCAGTGCTAGGGGCACTGAGCTTAACGGAGCCGTCCGCGGCACGGGCATAGTGCGCAGGGAAATCTTGGAAGGGGTGTTACAAGGATGGTACGAGGATGGAAGCAGTAACGGTGCTTACCGACGTGAAGGAGCTCCTCTGTGTTAGCGTCTATCACGGGAATAAAGTCCTGTTGACCGGAATGAGCGACTATGGTGGTTATTAGGACATGAATATAAACGTACCAATGGGTGCGCGTAGAGATTGTCATGTTCTGAGAAACGAGCATACATGAGAGCTTGTTGCACACGACGCTTCTGGGGAAATCTGTCGTCGTATCCTATTGACCAGCCGTCACAGAAAATCTGCTCAGGCAAAACGCCTGAGAAGTCAAGTGTTAGAAACCCGTATTCAAAGTGCTGCTATAGAGTGCGGTGCTCACCGACATCCTTAGCCAATTGCTGGATAACTGGATTATTCTTCACGACCACCTCACATGCGATGAGCTCTTCTACGGAAATTTGAGGCTGGAATTCTTCGGGGAGGAGGGTCAAAACGTCCAGTTCCCACTCGGCCTTCTCGTTGAGAGAGAGTATGGCATTGTAGGCGCGTCTGTAGAACAATATAGTTAGACAACACTCCTGAGGAGAAAGTACATTTCTATGACTTACCCATTGACAACGTCCAAGAACTACCTCGTGCGATGTTAGACGTTGCTCAGAGAATAAAGTAGGCAACTTACATCACTTTCAGCTTTCCTCACGATCGGGACAGGATTCTCTGGCTTCGCTCCGGGACTCAAGGGAATACCAAGGTACGCAAGGACAGCTTTCTTGGGAGCTGGAAGGAGGCCACATGTAATGAACTTGATCGCCTTGATTTCGGACTTGGCTGCAATATGGCGTCTAATTGAAAGAGACACAGCTGCAATCTAGAAAGTGATGTCATTCGAGGTTGTTTAATTAAAAAAAGCATTATGATTTGACGTACCTCGTCGGGGGTCAGTGGGTCCAGGGGATGTTTGAAGGCCGTCGGCACTTGTTTGGGTTCGGTCTGGACGCTGGACGCTGTGCTGGGCACAGCATTGTCGGACGTTGCTCTTCCGTCGGGACTCATAGTGAAGATGTGTTGTGCGCTTGGGAAAGTTGGGAGGGATATAGGCTATTGGCGCCGTTTAAGTCCCGCTATATATACCTCCAGTGCTCCGAGTCTGGATGCCTCGAGGAACTCCGCTTCTTCAAAAATCGTATCAGGATAGCGATCAGGGAGCATAGAAGCTTTCCTCCGTGAAAAAAAGTCATCTAGGCCTTGAGAAGCGGACGATTATCTGCAAGAGAATGCAGATTAATAATTTTTTGGAGGAGGCGGCCTGAAAAACCATGTGAGTCAGGTGATCGGCCAACTTCCTAGCCGAGGACTCGGATACAACGCTCACGCGACCCTGAGCCGAGATAAGAGCAATTGGATTCGGAATTGTCATGGAATTGACTGGACTCGTACATTGGCGGCTGGCCTGCTTTGACTCTGGTGTTCTCTGGTTCGGTTGTGAACGCTTTGAGTACTTGAATAGTTCAAGTGCATATCTGCCTAAGCTTGGAAGACATCCTGTTGAATCAACATCGTCAGCAAGATTGGAAGAGTTTTGTGCGAGGAAGCTGCAAATGATGCCAGAACTCTTCTAAAGCCGTCAGCTATCGTCCTGTGACGCACACGCCGATTCAATTTTGAAATAAGGTTGAGTGTTTACCATAGATACCGCACAGGAACGCCAACTGCGGCAACACCATGTGAGAAGAACAGGTGCTCGATATGTATGGCTCACCCTTCATGTCACTGTCGACGTCGTTCATCATGTGAACGTTCATGTGAAAGAAGAGCACTCATTGAACAGTCATTACCCAGCTACCCAGTATCATATTTTTGTTCAATTTCCACAGCACCAGCCTGAAGCTTGAATCATCGACTCAGTATCCTCCTAATCAGCGGTCCAAGGGATCGATATCTATCTCCTTCGCCCCGCGATCTGTTGCCGTTGCCACTGGTTGTAACACCCGAAAGATAAGATAGGCTATGCACTCCGCTTCCCTGGTCTGGATGCGCATACTGAGCAGAGGAGATAAGATAAGCATATCTCATGCATTCTGATCGTCGTCGATTTACCGACCGATGGATGCTTTTCGGCCTAAAAGCCAGAGGCTCACAGGTGTATTTTACATCTCTGGAGAAAGTTGGGCCGAGATAAATGTGTTCAATCTTCCACGATGTCCAAGGAGATGAGAGGAGATGCTAGTATACAAGCGTGGTTTGACAATAAGGAGCTATAAGGAGAACTTAGTATGCATGCTGCTGCTCGATCCAAAAAGTCGGCGATAAAAGAAGCATCCGGGGGTTTATGTGTCGAACATATTTAGCATGGATGGTCCATGGATTTGTTTAAGTCGTTGACGTTGTATGTTGGAGGCCGGAAGTTGCCGCCATGCTTCCATCTCCGCTTACTCTTAGAAGGCCGACAGTCGCGCCTCTGTTCATCTCAGCATCGAGCACATAGCGGTCCACAGCTTCAGAAACTCTGGCCTTTCAAGGATTCTATTGTATTGTGAGTAGGCTCGCACGTTTGACCGATATAAACACTCTGTCATTTAAATCTTCAAAACAATGCCTGCTTCAACAACAAGAGCATTGATATAATTGTTCATATTCATTTCTGACAACCGTGTATCCTTCTGTTTATCTGTAGACACTCCAGCGACAACCATTGTCAACTTCTGACAACCTATGGGATATATCAATCACCCTCTGAAGACCGGCCCTCTCATTAGAATTTAGAACTCCTTTCATGTTTACAGTCGAACCTCTCTTAACCCATACCCCTCGGTGGACGGCCCACGCTATGGGTTATGGGGGGTTACCGGTTATGGGTTATGAGAGGTCACTTTTGGTGTAAATCTCGGCATGGGTTATGAGGGGTCCGACTGTATTAGCTTTCTAACCTGGAAGGCATGTGCCTGAGCAACCGGGTAGTATTGCTGCCGAGCTAATTTGCACCTACAGGCTACCGCCACTCACATGCGTATTCGAACCTACGGAAAATTTATTCTTGGTGGGGCTTGTATTGTGCACGCCGCGCACATCACCTGGCTTCCCTGCCAATGTCAGCTGAAGGCATTTATTTCAAATGCCCCTGTTTTCTGCTTGGATTCTACTATCACTAACTCACGAGCTACTCAGGCTCTCTGGCAACTCTTCAAGCGTTGGAATCTGGATGCTGATCAGGGCGTAAACGCGTAAACACTGACAGACTGTGGAGAAGATGAGCTCTACACCATATTATGGGCCTGACGAATCAGCCTATGATATTTTTCTTGAACGAACATTTCTGGCTGGAGATTTCGTGACTGGGTTGGGTTATGGTGAGTTTGTTTACCACTCCCTCCCCATGTTTGTTCACGGAACGGTATACTCACGTTCTGCAAATATACAGGCATTCAAGTAATGCTCTACACTTCTTGCGCGATATTTCTATGGAATGCGCGCCTTTCGCGAGGCAGGCAGTCGGTATTTTTGCTTGGCTATATCACACTCCTCCTTTGCACCGAGACAATATTTTGTGCCGTCCAAGCTCGAACCGTGCAAGTAATCTACATCGACAACCGCAATTACCCAGGTGGACCTTGGGCGTATTTCCTGGCGACGCAATACCTTGCTATTAACGTCATATTCTTTGCAACGCTCTTCGTTTTGACATTCCTCGCGGATTTGCTCGTGGTGCGTTCCTCTCCAGACTTTTTTTTTTTTTTTGTTAATCGTCACTAACAGTGTTTGATGACAGCTATGGCGGTGCTGGGTCATCTGGGGCGGTTCAACAACGGCTATTTCATATGGCGTCGTAGCCTTCCCTTCCCTCATGGTGCTTGCCTCTTTCGGTGCGCGACCCCCGCATTGTTTTGTTATGCTTCCGTTTCATCTTATTTCATCTTCTTTTCAGTCATGGGTACCCTTTGGACGCTCCAATCCAGCCAGCCTGGGCTTTCTCTATACAGCGCGCTTCCCATGGCCTATGGAACCTCATACTACGTCATCTCCCTCAGCGTCAACATCATCTTGACCATCCTTATCACTATTCGGCTCCTACTATACCGTCGACGCTTGCTAGAAAGCCTCCCCTCTGCTCACGGCGGCCACTATATCTCTTTGGCGACAATATTCGTCGAATCCGCTGCCCTCTACTCCATTTTCGCCCTGATATTCATTGTTACCTACGCCTTAAACAACCCAATCAACCAAATATTTTTGTCAGTGGCTTCTTCTGCCCAGGTACGTGCCTGATAATACTGGCTATCCGAGTTGTGGTACTGATGGCAGTACCTCGGTCCTCGGTAGCAAATTGCAAGCTACTTAATTATTTACCGCTTGGCTGAGGGACGCGCGTGGAACCAAGGAACGTTCGCGAATGAGGAAAAGCTACAGACTTTGCGCTTCAATTGTACGAGTACGACATCTCAAGGTACCGGCCTGACTACATCGAATCTCGAAACTCCAGTTGACGGTGTACCGCTTGGCATGCCCTTTTCGAGGCACGGTAAAGTCTCCTCTGTCATCGCTTCTCCTTCCGGAAAGGAAGAAGAAATTTATCAGGTATCTGTGTACCCTTAGAGAGTTATCGAGGTAGCGACGAAGCTTGAATATTAATACTAGTCGCACGTTTTCAAACGTTTGTGATTGTAGAGGATTGTGGATTAAAACTGCCACTTGTCTTGCACTTGTCATCATATATATCATTAGTGTTCCTACCTTGGAATCACTTGCTCGCTCACAGTACTTATTCGAGAATAAAGAATCGACTTGGATGAAGAAAACACGGTCACCCGATCAACGTGGCTTGGCTGAGTGGCACGACTTGGACTCCGGAGCTCCAGGACTACTTCTTGTAACATCACATTTTATAGTGTCGATTTCGGGAATCTTGTAAAGGGATTGATACTGGGGATGTGTGACGGCCGGAGAGACGAGGGGCAAGCGGAGCAAAAAAAGACACGAAACCCGAAGGGAAAAACAAGCGAAAAATGGCATCGAAAAGGAACGAAAAACGGTGCTGTGAACGATTGTACTCGATGCATTCCAAATTTGTTATCCCGGTCTGACTGCACATAACGGTATACAGTCTCCTGCTGGTCGAGCAATAATCGTGCATATCAGCCGGGGAACGACACATGAAATCCTTCCTCCGAATATTTCCAAGGGTATATAGAAGTTTACAAATGAATGTGGATATATGACTTGAAGTTGATACTTGGTTGATACGGTCAGCGCGCGAGAGCGCTCAAGCCACATCGTGGACTGAAATCACGTCCGGATATCATGCGGGGCAGCTCCGTTACCCTCGTTCTCCGCAAGATCTGTGATTTCCGTAAGGGTTAACGAGCGGCGCGGCACAGGCCGTGAGCCTTCGGTGTGTTTCGACTCGGGGCCAAAATAGGCATTCAGACACGGAGAGCTCTTCAACTGTTTTATGTCGGCGTGGATGATTGCATGGCAGAACATGTCCAGGTCTAGATCGTTCTGAATGGATCCTAAGTGAGAATACGATTCCGTGCGAGGATGTGAAGTGCAAAAACATACATCGTCATAGCCTGCAGGGATTGGTGAGTAATTCAGGTAATAGAGCGGCCGACACGCTAACAAATATTAACGCACCGAAAGGTTGCTCAATTTCCTCGCCAGCCGCAAGGAAACCAAGATAAATAAATGCGGCAATGGCCACACCAGGGATCGTGTAGTATCCGAATTGACTGACGAGCTGAAAGGGTAAGAAGAATAAATAAACCCAGACGGTGCTGCACGAATATGAGATCTCAGGACATAAAGAAAATACGGAGTTACTTACTGTCTGTTATATGAGGTTGTGTACAAAACGGAGGGACAGTCAGCATAGCGCTTCTCATCGTTGCGGAAAAAGAATGAATAACCTGATGTGTACGGAATAAACGCTTCATGTCGATTTGTAGGTCAGCATATTAAATTTATCAGTTAAATGCGAAAACATACAATGGTAAAGGGGTAGTGAGAATTCGCTCAAGCGCTAGAAATACATCAGTATGTAAACCCAATCAAGCACATAAGCAGAGGCACTCACTAGATAAGGAATCTTCAAAGGCGGCTATCGTTCCCAGCATCGGACCCAAACTTGTACCTAGAGTTACAATATTAGTAGTTCAGTTCTAATCCTGCGGCGCTTAAAACAAGACGACATACCAGGAACCGTTCCCCGATCCTCCAAGGTGCTGCACCACTCACTAAGGCATCGCAGAATCTCAAGAGGAAGGTTCTCGCCCCCTCCAGCGATTTTTGGACGATGCTTCGAGTGTAAACCAGGATGGATAGGTCCTTGCCACCGTCGCATACTCGGTTGGGCGTCGCCATTCAAGCCATTCACATTCTCAGCTTCCTATTTCGAAAAGCATTCTGATGGGTCAGCATAGTGCGCACAGGAACAGTCCACTCGCGAAGTCGCGTCGCTATCAATACTAACCGTCGTTACACCGGGGGGCAGGACTTCCAGAGGAGCAGGCTGGAACTGCTGTCTCAGAAGGGATATCGTCCCAGCAAACGGAATCAAATCACTGGATATTTTGTCCATGACATTATCGTCGGGCGGAGGCTGCGAGGACGGCAGGAGGGGTTGATGCTGGCTTTGCGCTGACAGACTTGAGAGCTGGGATGACTGGGACGCGCTGTGCCTGAGCAAGCGATGCACAGCACCAGTAGAAGATGCGCGAGAGCCTGACGAGAGCTTCTTAGGGTCGAACGTCCCATAGCCGTTGATAGGCGGGATAATCGGGTCGACGTCGACGTCGACGAGAACGTGCGAAGACGATGCTCGTGGAGGGGAAGCATCTGACGGAGGTTGGGCGATGAGCGTCTCCGTCGCAATCCGTTGTGCGCGTCGTGGAGAAGGTAACGAAGATGCCATCGCTTGCTGGGTATGTTTATCGTCGGCGGCCGTGTGATCGTGAAAGAACCTCAGCACAACTGGCAAGACCACGAAGTGAGGGATAACTCACATCGTGCATCGGACGAATGAGATGATAGAGATCTTCATAGTAGATACCCAACTCCCCTAATTGTGACGTATTCAGTAAGTAAAACATGGCACACGACCGATTTTAATGGCGACCTCGAATATGATGTTTAAGGGCAATTGCAAAACTGATCACAACTTAGAAAACCATTCACGAAAATAACAGAGCGGAGAACACACCCTTCAATTAGATCGAGAGCCATCCGCTTCTCTGCCATCACCTTGTTTAGCTCTTGCGTAGATCGCTGCACTCGGCCTGTCTCGATCTCCTCTGGCGTCTTCGCAGTCAGACGGGGAGGGACATGGAACCAAAAGAGGCGCCCCAAAGTACGCGCATTTCGTATCACGTCTGACCAACCCGTCCTTCCCATCCAATAGCGGTCGTACCTGTAACATTAAGTAGGCAAAGATGGGCATTCTAAGAAAGGAAGCAGCTCTCACCCACTAACGGCACGATACGATATGACAAAACCGATGACAACCCCTTTTCACAGTTCAGCAATTATCCAACACGCAGCCTCGAACGAAGACCAACCAAGCACTGTCAACATAACGCTAGGAATTTCGAGGCTGACAATGTTCTGCATCGAGAGCGTGACGACAACTGTTATAGGGGTAAGAATCGATGACTGAGGACTTCGTAGATGGTCACAAAGGTCGTACCTGCGGCAAATGCAGTGTGAAGCAAGACAGCTGGCCATATCCTCCAGATCTAATTGCCGAAAAAAAATACGCGTCAGGAGCGAACCTTTGAACAGCAGAACCAAATTACCACTGAGCCTCGTCCTAATGTCCAAGTGATCAAAGAATATGTGGGGACATGTGGAATGGCATCGTAAATGGACCCAGGTCGAGAAGCTGGTAAAAGGGGATGGTTTCCCGTCATGGATCGTTTGTTTTTGAGGGTATTAGGCATGCGGGGTAGGTGATGGCGATCGTTTATTAATTGACTTTGACTTTAAGCTGTGAGTGGAACGAGAGTCAGATTGTCTGCGAAGGTGGTCAAAGGATGGTTTGCGTGTGCATGGTTCTCGCGCGCTGCAGCTTGTGCTGGCCGTTATAAAAACGTTGCTACCCAATGGCAGGGCGCTGTTCTGTTATACTGTCTCCGCGACCCTGAAGAGTCGAATGGGAAATCACCATCACGTGACAATATTGGAGATTGAAAGGGATGAGAGTTTCGGTTGACCGCCGTCCGTGAAGTTGGGACAAGGCTCGAGCGCTCCGAGAGTCCTGGACATCCGTGGGTGCGAACATTCAACAGACATCACTCCGAACTTTTTCTCTTCCTTGACACATATCCCACATTGACTGGTTTCTGCCTCCAATCATCTTGTCGCGCTCCATAGACCACCTCTAGATTGCTCCCATCTAGACTTCTCCCAGGATACACATCCCGCTTGAAGTTAACGAAACGTACTACCCTCATCATAGCAACCACCTCAAATTCCTCCAACAATGTCCGATGAAACGAGTGCGACCGCGCTAGAGCATCACGAAGAGTCCGAAGGTGTCTTGAATGGTACCGACGGGAATGAACCCGCTACTGTTGACGTTGAAGGCGAAGAAGAGGAGGAGAGTGACGACTTCGGTGAAGACGAGGAGGCTGACTACGAGGTGTGTTTCTGGACCTCTTTTTGGCTGTGTCACCAACCTTCCCTTAATAGGAGGATAGACAAATCGCCGGGGACGAAGATGATGACGAGGAGGAAGAGGAAGAAGAGGGTGAGGAGGGAAACGGGGTAAGTTGTGGCTTTCCGTCGTTTTCTTCGACGCTAATTATGTTTTCAATAGGGAAAAGACACTTTGACTCACCTCCTTCTGGGAAACGTGCGTGATCCACTCATGTTTAAAAATATCTTGCTAATCAAAGGATGCTCGAATGTAGCCCAACGCGCCTGTCGAAGATGATGAATTCGGAGACGAAGAAGAAGAGGACGAGGAAGAGGACGAGGAATACGTCGAGGAGCAAGAACCTGCCCCTACGAGCGCCAAGAAACGTTCTCGGGAGGATGTCGCCGATGACGAAGATTCACAAGGTGCAAAGAAAGTCAAAGCTTAGAAATGCTGCGCCTTTGGACACCTTAAAAACGCAAGCCCACACTTCTCACCGAAATTCACCGGACTTCTAGATAAACGAAAACATTCTTGAAAGAACTGCTAACCATGTAAACTGTACCCTGCTGTTGTTATTCTTTCTTTATACCGCCCCAGCGGCGGTCTCTTATTTATTCAGGCCTGCGTCATGGACTCGAGTATGTATGTAGCTCCGATCTGCCTACTTTCTGCTATTGGTGTTGTACGTGTTTTCTCTAGCAGAGAAGGTTATTTGAGACAGACTGTTGTACTTGTCAGCGTACTACAATTTTGGAGAGCATTCTTGATTTGCCAAATCCATGATCGAAATCCATGGAGTCCATAGAGTTGATGTAGTCACGAGATCTTGGGGTGAGAGGCACGTGATTACGAACGCGTCAAACGCGTCTACTTAGTACTTAAGTCCTAGCGAAATAGGGCCCTCTAGTCACATTCAGCACCCGCTTTTTGTACAATAAAATGAATATTTCATTAACAGTATATATATATACATGTTTTGTATGAAGAAATGTGGCGAAATGCTAGGATCGCGCCTGGAATAGATGGCGCGATTCAAATAGCGCAGGCGGCTCCACCTTCCAGCGACCTTCCCTCCCTCGATGCCGGGACTGGGTCATCCCCTCACTTGTTGCCCTTCTCCACCGGGATGGGCTGCAGTGGCGCCGTCGTTGCGGCGTCTCGGAACTTGATGGTCGTCGTTGTGATGTCTTTCTGCGCTGGGGTGTCCGTTGTTGGGGTTGTCGTAGGAACAGGTGTGCTATAGCTCCTTCACCGTAGCTCAACTTCCCTGAGTACGAGGGGCGGCGAGGTCGTCGATGCACAAGGATGTGGGTCAAGGTGCGGGTCGACCACCGAACACCCTTCGACGGTCTGCACCCTAACACTCCGCCTAGGCTGCGAGACCTCCTTCCGACTCATGGCAGTCCGCCTCAAGCCAGTTCGTCATCTCCTCGCATTATTGCTCACGTAAAACATGGGTGCCGAGCTGGGAGACGTCGGGGTCTGGGAATTATTGGACATGGCGGTGGAGCGGCAGGAGAGTCGGCGCGAATTGATGTAAGCATGCTATCTCTTGCATGCGGCTGCAGTATGGAGGAGGGGGCATAGGTAGGTGGTCGACCACCCGGTGGCGGTGTTGGTCAGTGGCTGACAGGCAGGGACAGCGATGGCGGCTGCGTCGACCAATCTGCGTGGTGGGGATGTTCAGTCTCCCTGCACGCGGTGTGAGCACGGAGGCGGGAAGGGTCGGTGGGTCGGCAAGCAGGTGGTGGTGGTGGTGGTTGGAGGATTGCAGGCGGTGCTCGTCTTCGATGCATTCTTTCTGTAGGCGGGGGTGAATGGGTGGAAGGAGAAAAGTGGAAGGCGGCGAATCGAGTCATACAACTCAATTCGCCACGCACCTGGTGGGTTGGCCTCACCGCCTGCCTTTATAGTCCCTAGTCGGCCGTGAGCTACCGTGAGTTCGGAGGTTTCGCAGGGACAGGGCGAGGCAAGGACGAGGAGCAGCAGAGGACGAGGAGTAGCAGAAGACGCGGGGCGCGTTGTTTTGAAGTTGTTTGGCGGCAGCGGCGATGACAAAGACGCCGCATGTGACTCCAGCAAGTCCATGAACTTCACGAGAAAAAATGATAAATATGGAGTTGGCTATACACGAATGTTCTGCAATTTTGGGCTTTATTCTTAGAGAAGGTTGGATGCATGTTGCCAATCCAAAAATCCTACAGCGCTAACAGTTCTCGGCTACAATATGTAGCCCTCCTTGCAGGGCAAAAGGGAAACCAATGGGCCTGACCGGGAATTGAACCCGGGACCTCCTCGAAACTCCCTGAACGGGCCCTAACAAGGAATCATACTACTAGACCATCAGGCCGTTGTATAGCGTCTTCCAGACCACCATCCGGGCTCGGCTGCTGTTCAGGACGCGCAGCGACGTGGGGAACACGATTGAATATTACCAGCCTTTGCTTTTACATCTCCATGGCACGAATGTACACACCAGTGATTGCCATGTTTACGGAACCAATTCTTCCTCCTCCCATACTCCGTCTGTCGCGCCTTGCTTCTTGGTGAAGAGTGTCCTCCTATCCGGCGTTTCTTGCAAATCCACGAAGTCAATCTCAATGGGGTCAATAATGACCAGCGCGAAATTGCTCAGCGCCTTGTCCCAATTTCGCTTCGCCTCCTCATATTCCTCCTTGGGTAGGTGAGGATCAGGTTCTTCGAGGCGTTCAGGCCACTTCTTAGCCTCCTCCTGACCACCTTCGATCCTCGTGCCCGGTACAGGGCGGCACCAACCAGCTTTCAGACGCGCACTCATGGAATTGAATACCGCGACACGCTTCGATTCCCAGTCCTCGTTTTTAAACAGCGCCAGTGCGCTACCGGGTGCCGCTTTCGTTAGGCTCTGCGTGAAATGCGAGTGAAGCGGATGGGTCGGTGTAGGGACGACGTATATATCGGCGATGAAGCGGAACTGCTGATTTGTGCCCTCGATCCACCACACAACCTCAGCCTTTGGTTCGGAGGTGAGTTGACGGACTTTGGGTGTACGGATGTCTGTCGAGCTTAAAAGGAGAGAGAGCGCAGGATTCGTGGGGCTGTCGAGGAACTCGCGGAAGACATGCGAACGGACTCGAGGAATCGATCCTTCAGGTCTCGTTGAATCGATCGTGGCAATCTGAATTACTACAAAATCAAGAGGTCAGGAAGAAACGTAACTCAGAGACGATAAACAAAGGACCTGTTTGATTATTGTACTTGGCGATAGCCTTTTCAATGGCTACTTTCCAACGCGGAGCTCCCAGCGTCATGGTCAATGTTTCAGGGGTAAATGTACTAGGAGGAGCTGAAGCGCTTGAGATTAGATATCGGACTTATGACGCGCGCGGGCTAAGCCGAGTCGGAGTTCACATGGCCTTCTCCAAGTTGCTTATGTAAGTACCCGTGTTCAACTTATTCAAGCGCGGGTAAGCGCTATCGATATCCCTTCAACGGGCTTGAAAGGGATGGCATTCTTAATTCGAGTCGTGGTAAGAATTACGCAGAATCCGTCAGGTACCATGCAATCTAACTGACGCTATGATCTGAAGTGTTCATGTTAACTTGCAAACGTTGCCTATGCGATATATTGTAAGTCCCTGGAGGTGCAATAAGTCGCAGACTTGGCTAGAAACTGTCCTCTTGTAATAACTCCCAGACTACTGGACCTTGGTACGTTACCGTACATATCTCTCAGATATTCCCATCGCTGCTCTTTTTTTAGACAAGATTTCAAGATTTCCAGTGGCACGACACGCCTAAGTAATTTTTTTAAGTTGGCCCTTTTGATGCCCAAACAATGGATTTTGCATGACGAGAATAGATCCAATAGCTTGGAATCATCATTTGATCCCAGTTATACACCACGCCTCTGTGGCCCATCTCAAATGTCCTATAAAACTAGTTCGACGTTTGATACGCTTTCCCTCCATAAGCCACCTCTATACACACGAAGTGCGAACATAAAGTTGCACAGTCATGCACACAAAATCCCATCCCAGTCACCTCATGGAAAAAGGCTCGCACCGCACCCGCAAACAGCAACATTTTTCGCGATTGGCCATGCAGCCGGCCAAATCTCTCCATCAATTCAAAAGGCCTCAGGATGTACTGCGTGCCGTTCGCGATGCGATTGTTGGTAATGTCACTTTCTCTGGCCCATATATGTCTTGCCTAGCTAACGCTTACCCTTCGCGTCTACCATAGCCCACAGGCGAAATTATATGTCTACTGGTACCATTCACGGCAACATGACGGTTGACACCATCTTTATAGGAGGCTACCCTGACGCGCCCACTGCTCAAGGCTTTCTAGTCCACCCCTCGCCAATGACCGCTGACCCCACCTTCAAATCTGTCATGGCCCTTTCGCATACTCTCCGACGCACGTATCTACTACCCGTCGACTACCTCGATGACCTCGAATCCTTCTTCTACGTCCTTGCCTGGATGTGCTACGCATATGACGGTGTCGTCAATGGCCCGCACCATTTCGTCCCCGTACACCAGCGTGCTCTTGCGCTCTCGCGGTGGGCGGCCAGTCCCTCTTCCCGTGAATCCGTGCTAGAGAAGGAGGGGATGCTCTTTGGGACCGGGATCGTGTACGGCCAGTCTCCGGTGTCTGGTTTCTGGGGCGGGGAGACGTACCAAGAGCTTCTGGATTATTTACATTACGTGCTTGGTTCAAGATACAGAGAGAAACTAGAGCTTGGGCGCCCACGCACGATACAGGAGTTACGATCCGATGCAGCGGAGGACTACGATGCTTTCTTGTCAATCATCGGCTCGACGATCTACTCGCTGGAGCGTAGACCGACGATAGTATAAGATTATCGGGCCACCTGTATTTGTAATTGTTAATGTACCGTTATTGTTTTTTTCTCGACTCTTTTATATGACCTCTGAATTGCTTGGGAGCGCACATAGGAAGATTGAACTCTAATTGTTAATTATAGGCGAATAATCTTATGGATTGCTTCTTTCAAGACGGCGGCGCACAGTTATCTCGGGCCAATGCAAGTAACAAATAATTACCGACCTCTGATCGAGAGGCGCTTCAGGCCTGGGTAGTTGGCGCGACAAGCAAATTAAGGCGGACGCATCAAGGAGTTGCCATATCTCAGGCCTAATTTGGGTGATAATTTGGTTGACACCTGCGCCACCAATGCGCCACTCGAGAATCCGTCCTTGACAATATACCCTCACTAGAACCAAGCGCCAGTGCGGTTTTGGCACGGGTTTCAAGCACTCATTTCCAAAAATGTAAATTCGCACCGCCTCACGCAGCTGGCCCTGGACGACTACCACCGCGCTTGAGTGGCAACATTATGTAGGCTGGGTATATAAGGGGATCATCTTCCTCCCTTTTTGTTTTCTATTCGATATCGCCCTCTGCTTCTGCATTCAAATCGATCACAGCCAGCGACCCACGCACCATCTAGTTCCAAGAGACGAACTCCACGAATTCATAATATATCGATGATGGATTTTGCCAAAGTCTTTAATACTGTTTACAATCGCGTCTTCGGTATTCATGATGCGAGTCCAGAAATCATCACACCTACCGTCACCCCTCCCCCTCCCCCTCCCGCCCCACTCAATTCAGCCACTCAGGCTCTCATAAAGTGTATCACACGGAAACTTGATATCCAAGTGCTCATCTCCCGCAAAGAATTGTTCTCTGCTCTCTACGATATTATTTCCGGTGCGTCAACGATCTAGCTTTCTGTACTCGATATTCTGACATCCTTTGTCATATCTATTTTATTATTGACAGATCACGGAAATGTCTTTGCAGCCACGGCAAAGGTCGACTGCGTGGACCTCAATCGCGCAGAGGTTATACGCGCCCTAGCACCAGAGGATCGCAGGAATGGATTCCTCGTACTCTCAAAGGACTCTGACATCGGAACAGCTGACTTGAATTTGAACCATGCAATTCAAGCCCGACTCAATGACGAGCCAACGTACATAGATGACCTCTCCGCCGTCAAACATATCGCGGAACGCATGCTCCGTGCACACGAAGAGGAGAAATCTATTGTCGTAACCAGGTTTAACAAGGATATGGAACAGGTAGACTCATGGAGGACGACGTCTTGCAGAGGTGAGGGAGAAATAGCCTCGTACACTGCGGCGCTTGTAGCTCGTGGGGTTCCTTTGGAGGATATCACTTTCAGAACCTCAGTCCCACTGAACAGCGAGCCTCTTCTGGGTCAAGCTTGGTACTTCAGAGAGACCTGTCTTCTAAGGTGGATCTACGGAACACTATCAATGCAATTAGATAGAGAGAAAGAGAGGTATGCCAAGTGGGAGAAACGAGAAATAAACTTGGAGGAGATGAAGGCCGATGCGAGAGAGGTCTATGCTTCGTTCGGTCAGGCTCTCACCGCTGCTGTTGTGGTTCTGGGAGTGTTCGAGAAGGACTATGATGGAATGATCGAGCAGTGGGAGGAGCCAGGGCGTCTCCTCAAAGCCAGGCGTCGGTCTGGGGGGGATATTAACGATGGACCGCGGCACGCTGCTTAAATTGAACCTTCTGTACGGAATATTTATGTAAACATGACACAGGTGACAGAGCGTTGATCAAGTCAGGCGCCCATTCAAACGTTCACCTTTTGATTCCTTAAGATGTGGCATGGGCACGTATTAGCAAACAAGAGTATAGGAAAGTCGAACCTCAGCTCCTTCTGGAGGAGCCGCCTGGTGCCACATGTCACCAACAGAACTTGGCATTGCCCGTGAGCGGTATAATATTATGCTGACTTGATTATTAGACCCGCCAACGATAGCGCCGTCCTTGCAGATGGCAGACTGGTGACCGGCAACGTTCGAAGAGTATTTACCAAATACATGTATCCAAATTCTCTGAATTCTGCAACTCGATTTCGCCTCTTACCAGGATCCGTTGCCGACTGACTTCATACATTTTAAATTCAGGTGAAGATGATTGAACATGGATTGGTCTTTGTCTAATATACACTATAACACATCGCATCAAAATTTCATGGCCAACCCCAGTAATAATGGTAAAAAAATCCATGCGTGCAAGCAGACATACAAGATCAAAGGAGCGGAAGCGGTTTAATCTTGTTCAATACTAAGGGAAGAGGGCTGTCTGAGAGTGTGCCGATTTCTAGTCCTGGATTTCTTCAGTTTGGGGCTGTCGTCGGAATACGCTGAATTTGAATGTCTCTTGAGTGGAGAAGAAGGTCCTGGGTCACAACCACCATTTCTCAAAATATCGCTCAAAGGTTCCCGAGTTGAGAACAAGCTTGTTGCGGGAGTCGTAGGCTGAGACGCAGAATGGTCGAGCATAGCCTCAGAGATAGGCTCGCCATTAGTCGGCGCAGTGGAAGCGAGGAGCTCCGCGATAGCGGTATCGACGAAGCCAAGAATAGTCGCATAATCTCGCTCAACTTGTTCGGGCGATGGATGGATCATAGTCTCGACCGTCGAGGGCGAAACGCGTTTCGTGAACATAAGCCTGCGGAACGCAATCCGTGAGTGCATTAGGTCGCCGAAGAACGTGTGAAGTTTGTCCAACAAACGTAGGAAGATAGGCCCAAAAAATGGCGATATCGTCATGGAAGATTCTTCTAGTAGATACGACAAGAAAGTGTGCTTGATGCTGGCCGCAATGATCGGACTTCCACTCTCCCAAAGGACCAGAGTTTCAGGGAAAGGGTCGAGTATCGTTTTAGGTCCAGAGTAACCGAAGCAGACCCAACATAAGACATAGTAAAAAGACTCGAGATCGTCGAGATAATCCTGAGTCATGTTCGTTCTGCCGCAACTCTGGATCACATTGGGCGACTGAAATGCTCGAGTTCCCTATAAGAACGGGGAGTCGTCAGCAGGAATCAATCAGCAAATTTAGAGAATACAGACAGTCCTGAAATCCGCCTGTACTGAACGCTCCGCAACGTTTATCCTGACTGCCATGTCAAGATCGATGAGAATTCCTCGATTACCAGGTGGGGAACCAGGTTTGCCGATGAGGATATTGTTGATACTGACATCACGATGGAGGATCCCTATATTCAATAGATTTTGGTGTCCTTAAAGAAACAATGAAATTTACATTGAGAACGATGAGAAGAGATGGACTCACCCGCAATAGCATCGCGGTAAGCAAACAACAAGTCTTGCGGGTTTTCAAAGTCCTCGATAGGCGGACCATAATACTCTAGGATCAATCGGGAAAACGTTCGGTCACAGAATCCCTCTAAAAAAACAGTGATTCCTCTGAGGGTCGAGATATGCTGGTCATCGTTGTCTTCATACGCGATCATTTGGCCTACACCAGCCAGTCCTTTAATGGCCTCCAAAAGTTTCCATTCCGCCGTACGACCGCGGGACCGCCAGGCATCTTTTACGAGGACGACTTTGCCCTCATCATCCTTGGATTTCCAACAACAGGTGCCACGACCCCGAATTGTACGACGATAAAAGATGGGTCTCTCCGGTTCCAAGGTGAGCGTTACAGGGTTCTTGTCTGCATCGACAGTTTCGAGGACGCGTTTGTCGCCTAGCCAGTATATGGACGTGTCAAAGCCAATGATGCTGTCATCAGGTGAGGAGACGCCGAGGATCAGTCGAACGAAATCAGTGGCTTCCTGGTGAATGTGGATTGGCGATGACTGATGTACGTGAACGCCGCTGCGATCGAAGATATACAGCCGGGCATATTTCTCGGTGATTATGGGGCAACAGACAAACTTGCGATTCGACTGCTGTATGAACAGTTGCCTAAAGGAGGAGGATGAGACTCTCATTACAGCTTATGTTATCCTAGGCTTACCTGGTGTATATCGAAATCTGAGTGAGATTCTGGCCTTTCATAAAGTTTTTCTGCGTCTTGACTTCGACAGGCGATGCACATATATCGTAGTTTGGTATCCCTGCGCGTACTGCCTCCGGTTTGAAGTTCGTGCCAGACCCTAGAATAGCCACGTTAGGCGACATCGTCAATTGGGGTAGGTTGTACTCCTCTCGGCCATCTACGTGTTTGAATTGTTTGTTATGCGTATTGACGACAGAGCGTGTGTCGGAGTAGTCAAAATGTTGTAAAATGGCCTGGATGATGGCCACGACGGGGGTGTAAAGCAGTTTCTCGTCCTTATACGGCTCCGTGTCTATGACGCGCCATCTTCTTGCCTCTGTATCGTACAGATCCGTAGCATTTAGGAAATCTTGGATCTCCTCGTTGGATGCGACCTTTCCGGCGAACGTTCGCCTGCCAAGATCTTCATGGTGATAGATATGATCGGCGAGCTCTGCTGCGACTTCTGGCTCCTCTGAAGTCGAGGTCTGAAAAGGTGTCATCGTTGGATTCTGGTTTGCCGCTGAGAGCAAACCGCAACTTACAGTCCAGTGAATTTATATCCTGATGCTTGGTTAGGATGCCACTGGTCAGAACGTGCCGCAGGCAAGCAGAGGAATAATGGCGAATCGGAATAAACCCTGTGGCCCGCGATGGCTAAGAATGAAATATGTTCATTGTTGACCCAGTGCCCGCATAATTTAAATTAATAACGTGACAGTGCTTGCATTTATCATGTGACCGTGTTCACCGTGGGGTGTCCGACGGCCGGCCTGTTAACTGAGCCACGTAGTCCCTCAATTATGTTCGAGACGAGAAGTCAGAATCCGTGAGCACAAGGACTGAAAATGCTGTGAAAACGCGGTCGGATACGTGTTGCTGGACCTATGCGCGATGGTGAGAGTCAACGAACTCAGACGAAAACTTTCGTTCTCGCCATCGCTCGGCTGGAGGCCGGAACCGGCCGTTCCGCCCCCTTGCTTGACAGTGAATGATATGTACATACTATGTAGACGTCACGAAATTGGGTCTTAACCGGTCTTTCTTCCATCTCCTACTATAACTTTTTTTCGGCCTTTCTCAGGGGTTGAACGTTGAACGTTGAACGCTCCGCGCTCAGCGCTCAACAACGTTACTGGAGGATCCAGCACACAGCTCATACAGTATCTCTTCGAACGGTCGCAACGTAGAAGGAAGTTCGAAGTTGAGGCCTCTGTTCTTGCACTTAGCGCGAATCCCGAGCAGGCTGAATTGTTGCGCGATTATGTACTACAAGAGACGCTGTGATCCGCCTCCCGTTGTTTCACCAACGGTCCGGGAGAAAAAGAAGGATGCAAGTCGGGTATCGGGGTAGCATTTTGGGGGATCGATACATTCAGCGGCATTGGAGCCACATTCTGGTAGAAAATCTCCCAGCCTATATTTTCAATCACCCAACATCCTTCCATCGGGTTTCAAATTTCACTGATCATCCCTCAGGCCTCAGAGTCGATGTTAGATCTGGTTGCTATTATCATCCACCAGCTCACGATGTCCGCCATTCAAAGCGATCTCAATCATCAATGCCTCCTTCACTTCGTTTCGCCTCATTTATTTTCTTTCGGTGTCTTTTCTTTGTCTCCATGGACAAGATAGTCCTCATCTCGTTCGGCCTCAACTTATCTTTTTTCATAAAAGTACTAGTTGCAGGACTGTGCCTGTTCAGAATTCTCGTCGTCATGCAATTGGTGGTCATCATTATATCATGATAGGCAATTGGCGACCGCGCACGATCTTGGTATGATTTTATGATCTTTCCTGCAAGTACATCCTTCTTGTAGGCATTCAGCGACAACGAACTGCTGGAATATGTCACTTCAGGGCCAATAATAGGTGGGGATCTGCTATCTGTATATTCTTAGAAAGCACTCCTTTACATAAATCCCTAGTTTGCCTATCTTGCTTTCCCTTGCTATTCCCCGTTTCTCTGGCCGCGTGCTGCAGCGCAGCATCTTTGTCTCTATTCCTACTCCTCGAGGGACCTTTTTCTTGTCCAGCTTTCGAAGGCAGAGTCTGAGATGTCTGTCGACTCGTTCGTCTTTTCTCCTCAAAAATTGGATTCTCTCGTTGGAGGAGAGGTGGCAAGAGTTCTGTCGATCGCAATATTTGCATTAACAGGTGTGCCCCCCACTTTTTACTAGAAATTTGTGGTGATTCTGAATCTCGAATTGCTCAGTATATGACTATGCCATTACAATAGATGACGAGGTAAGGGCGTCTGGCGCTTTGCCCTTGTTGTCCGTTTCCTAAACACCTGCAGATATTTCACTTCTGGACAGGGCCCTTCTCCATTTCTCATTGTCTGTTTTTTTTCGTGAGTGTTTCTTGGGATGAAATACCATGAAACGACTGGACGATTAAGTATTACGCTTTTTCCAATCAACAGAATCGTTATGTTCCGGCCAGCATCATTCTGTGCGTCCTTTATCTTCGACTGGAGTAATTATCGCTGAAATTCTGTTTAGTCTCGCTATCATCGGTAAGTGTAGTCCTGCATTCCGCTTTGTGCGCAATATCCGGCTTATGTGAATGAATATCCAGATTTCTCCGTTATCAACCCCGATTTTGAGGTGAGTTGTTTTCAATTCATTTATCGATCTATGGCATTAATATTCATCGCCCACCTGGCAGTTGTAAGTCTATTCCTTCAATTTATAGACCTCTGGAAGATAAGACTAGGTATTACTCGACAGTTGTAAAGCATCCATCCGAGCGGGTTTTTTTCTCAACATTATTGCGATAGCTATTATCCAAGGTCTACTTCCCTGCAAAAGCCCACTTCGAAGCATTATCACTTATCATATAGCTTTTACAGCTATCGTCATCACCCGCGTGTGGTTTTTATTTCCTGGAGAGAAGGTTATCCAGTTCGGATTGCTTTTCTCCTTCATCATATCCCTATCCATTTCTTTTATCTTTGTCTACGTTTCTGCAGACCAGCTTACGGTCTTGCCAGCTGAAGGAATTCTCGTCCCTGGTTGTCTAGCCCATCGTCCTCCAAGTTTCTGGCGCGTATATCTCCCATCTTTAGTGTTACACGTGAGTGATTCCTCTTGACAGCCGATAATTGCGTGAGACTGAACTTCGAACCCACCTTTATCTTGATATGATCGTTTAATTTTGCCTGGTCCCTCACGTTGATCAATTAAACGACCCATTGCCATAGACTGGCCTCTACATCTTGACAGCGTATCAAGCGGTAACCAATCGGGATTGTTGGAAGCAGGCGAATCTACGCAAACAACTGCTTAGAGAGTACGTCCTTGCTTATCCTAGCTGCTTTTGAGCTAGACTGATTTTTCGGCTTCCACAGTGGCGGCATCTTCTACTTGATTGTCTTATGTACGTCCTCGGATCCTTCTTCGCTACCTCACCTCTATAACGTAGGACGATCATCTACGCTAGGCTCTGTGGGGCTTACGTCGATCGGGTCGTTCCTTACCCAATTTCCTATAGTATGTATCTATCATTGCATTTGATAATTACCCCTCTAGTCTCATTCGCACTAACCCGCATTGCCATCGTTCAGATAAACACGCCTGCCGTTTTCTCTCCGTACGTCTTCCTTCAATTTCCCTTTTCTCGTCATCTATTGATCCTCTTCCTCTCGTTCACCCTCAAACTCTGACTCTTCCATCTCATAATCTGGCTTTCCATCTCATCTAGGATCGCGCTGGCCACAACATCTATCGCCACAAATCGCGTCATGTTCAGCCTTCGCGCCATTACGACAAACGTGGGGTCCAGCTTTGAGTGGCTGCCCATGGAGAACCCTTCGCTTTCCGTAATTTTGGACAGGCATCCGGAGACGCCTTACGCGGCGAAAAGCAGAATTCCGACGTTCGGTGACGAGGAGAGGGGTGGCGGCGTTCGGAGGATCTTTATGCGTGTGGGCAAATAGCGCTCTCGAATGACGCAAGTGAAAGGCGAACATTTTGTTCCATGATGTATTTTTATTACCAAGTCGGACAGATTCCAAGACCTACCGGGTGTCATATAATTTTTACGTTCAGAACAACGCGATATTGAAATGTGTGTATTAGTAAGTCCAAGATGTAGATGTACCACTACTACGGATAGTACGAGACATTTAATGCCGATGGTGAGGTTACTAGAGACTAGAATAGGTCCAGACATATAGAAAGGAATGTGTGCCAGTGGGTGGGAGTCGTGAGGGGTGTGTCTAAAGTATCGTACAATATTGTATTCGAACTGGTCCAAACAAAAAAGGTTCCATGAAGGGATTAAAGAGTTCAGAAGAATGTAAAAAAAGTAGTCCCATGCAACGAATGAAAAAGGGGAAAGGACCAAAAGAAAGGGATTAGGTGTGTATAAGTTTCCATGATGAGACGCGTCCAAGAAAAAACCATCGCGTCAAGTCACGTGGTGCCAAGAATATCGTTCACGATGCACCGCAGCAAAGATTGATGTCAAGCCGCAAGGAATCCGATAAAGGACCCGTTCGTTCCCTCCTTCCTCTCAACACCCACGAGCACCCAGCGAAACGAGACAAGACAGCAGCGCCCAGTAGACTGCACATCACATCACACCACACCACCCTCACTGAGAAACGACACCCATGCTCGATCACGTATAGACGGGCCAGAGAGATTTCAAAGCCTCGAAACGACACCGAACGTGCCTGCGAGCGCACCAATGCATCCGAGCAGGATCGCAGGCCAAGCTCCGGCGGGCAGTAGAGAAGGAGGCGCAGCGCCGTTGAAAGGGATGTACGACGCAGCAGGCGTCGACGTCGTGAACGCACCGCCAGTTCCTCCGCCTGTCAAGTTCGCGCCGTTGGCCTGGAGGGAAAAAAAAGATTTGGATCAGATACTCGGAGCTAGATAGGCCCAAAAGAAGGGGAAAAAAGGTACGCACCCCAATAGGCCTCGAATTGTCGGTAAAAGCGCATGAACCCTGGTTGCACAGGCACTTTCCGCCGATGGGGTCCCAAAAGGGCGTCGAGCAGTTGTTGGGCACTGGTGGGATTTTCAATCGCAGTAAGCATGAATTATGACCATAGTCACGACAATAGTCAACTCACATCGGAAACGTGCAGCTTGGCCAGAAGACAGATCCTGCGGCGGGTTAGGATTTATAGGGCTCGGCTCTACCTTCGGGCATCCGTACTGTTCGAATCACAAAAAGAATAGGTAAGCGTCATGCTCTGTACAATCTGGACTAAAATCACACTTACGCAGGTATAGAACGGGAAATCCGAGAACGCGCAATGCGAGAGAAGGCCGGCCTCGTTCTGTGGAATTCCATTGCAAATCTTCTGCGAGGCGTCGACTTGCGGTGTTGTGCATTTAAGGGAGGCGATAGAATCGAGTTGGGATGCCGGAACAGGGTGCTGGACCCAATCAAGCAGCTGTTCGTTCGATACAATCCAAACTTTTGTCGTTGCAATACGTCAGAAACTGATACTATTTTATCCCAGATGGACCCGCGCTTACCATTCTGTTGCTCCTGTGCCCAGTCCAAGAATGCGTTGATCATGTTGATAGTTGACTTGGGTGGGTTGACGCCGGGATAGGTGGTCTGAGAAGCAAAATGACAACGTCAGTTTTCCAAAACCTGAATTATCATAGCTGGAGAAAAGTATTTACCGATAAATGGATAGGATGCGTGTACAACCCAATCGGTTGACGATTGTTATTGTAATGGTCAGTGAATGTGCTTTTCATGTATTCCAGTGTTGCAGTATCATTCACAGTCGAAGCACCGTTGGCAGCGTCCCTAGCAGTTGGTAAGGCGGGTTCAGCCCGAACTTCATTCATCAATGCTTGCGAACGCAGACAGAACTCACAGCCAAGGATCCATCAAATGAGGACCGACCACACCTCGGTCATCGAAGAAGGCATACATCGGAATTTCCCAGAAGCCAGGCAATTTTGGCTGACCTTTACAGGTTCCAGGGACATCCAGGCAATTATTGGCCATGCCGTTATCCAGGGTGTACGGCCAAAACGCGTCGGTGTTAGGGTCCGTAACGGGTATCGAAGCCGCTGAGCTCGAGTCGTATGTGAATTGCGCTTGTGCAAGGAGCTTCAACGTGTCCGCCGAGTAGTTTAGGAAAGGCGCGCGGAAACCCCTGATTGCTGACAACGGGATTCCAGCGAGGGCGTTGAGTGCGATGAGGTTGCCGTTGATCTCGTCAGATGACGGAGTGCCGACATGGGTCATACTGCATGACAGTGAGTTATAGGCAATACGGGTTAGATGATATCAAATGAGACTTACGTGTGGTCTGCAATCTCATTACCCGCGACGTACCAATCTGTTGATGAAGGGTTGAAAAGAAATTTGGTCAATACCGATCATCCGATCATGCGGGAAATACAACGGTTAGGAGAACATACCGGTCACGAGAGTGTAATTGGTGAAGTTTAGCGAGGTGAAGTAGGTCATTTTTATGGGGCATCCGTTGGGGTTTTTGCGTTGGGCGAGGAACTGATTGACCGAATCCAAGGTATAGGATTGAACAGCATCATCAGCCGTGAAGACGATAAACTGCGGTACTTCCGACTGTGCCGGGCGAGAAAAGAGGGTGTCAGCGCCTAGTTGGTCATAGTGGTATCACGAAGATGCTTTACGCGTTGCATCGCTCCGTTAAGGTTGGAATGAAACACGTACAGGCTGTAGTCCACCTGGCGGGCTCGTGCTCGCGCAGGCGCAGTTGGGGAGTTGACACTTGGATGGGTCGCACGAGTATCCAGCAGCTTCGGGGCTCGACGTTGGGCCGTTAATTCCACCATCTTGGGCAAGTGCAAGGAGTGGGAGAAGCGCAGAAAACAAGGCATATGGCAGCATGGCGGGATTTGACGTGAGTGGTCGTCGAGTGACTCTACGATAACGATATCACCGAGCGAGGTTGTCGAGCAGACCAAGAAACGCCTTTGCGGGATGCCTTTAGATGTTGAAGGGGGATTTTTAGTTGGAGAGAAAGGGAAAAAAGGAGCGGATGGAGATGGCAGTCAAATAAAAAGCAAATTTTAACAATGACTGGTGAAACTTTGGGGACCTTGTAGCCAGCTGACTAATCGTATGGCTGCAAACTTCATTCCCACTTATGTAGTCATTTCCTCAACCATTGCCGCCGCCGCTTGCTCCAGTAAAGTCGGAGACGTCATCTATGTACGGCGTACGCTATAACACATGCTCGCGTTGCTATCTTCTCAGTTCTGATTGCTTTTTGTCGATTCTAAATTCTGGCCGTGTCTAGATCCACCGTAACGGTACCGACTTCCAACTTGAGGAAGATTTATTTATAGTCCTTCCTCCTCTACTGGTACCAGTGACCGTCATGGGGCGGCCGCGGCGCGACCGCTCATTCTAAATTCTCGAGGCCGATGATTTCTAGGAGAAGAAATGGGGCGAAGTGGCTCGATGCACGTCATATGTGTTATCTGATAAGGTTCAAAAGGAAGAGAGCAGGACTCGGATGTAATAACGGAGAATTTTGCACCTTCCCGCTGACACTCGTCGAGCGACATGGTACGTAGTGTTCTAGCCTCTCATGATAAACTCCAAGTGTTCTTGAATCTCCTCTAATCTCTTACAGCAACTTGGACGACGGTGCTCCGCCCCACGGTCAAGTCAGCCCGTTTTTGTAACACATATGAGGCCAAGAATTATTTAAGCGTTTTAAGCCCGGGCCCCATTCAAATGTGCATGTACATGTGTTGGCGAAGAATGCCAAGGGCCCACAAGATGAGCTCGTGAACAACAATGTCGGATCGATAGACCGATTTCGCCGCAACATCACTGCATAGTCGAGACTCAACCAGAGGGAAGCTGCAGAACATCGCCGGGAAAATGTTGGAGTTATTATAAAGCAAACTACTGGGCAAAGTAGAATGCTTCGTCGGCGTCCAGACTCCAGAGGCTCGGCTGGAAGTTACGTTCATCATAGAACAACAATATTGATTTTTTTTACTAACGTTCTCTAGTAGCCCTCGTAGTTGATCTCTTGATGTTTAACAACAATGCCGGGAGGAGCTAGGGGCCGGTAAATCATACATAGTTGGAAGAACGTAGCCCACCACTGGGTTCCGGAGCACATCCATAAATAAATAAGCAAAGGACACTAAAACATCTAAAAATATCCAGAAGAGTTAAAAGCGTATTCAGCCTCATCTTGCAAAATAAGAATCGTAAAGCTCTGAAGAACCAGCTGCACTGGCGAGAACGGCTCCTGAGATACAATTACCCTTGCCTCCCATCTAATTGTCTATCTGCGAGTCGACCACCACCCCATTCACCTCCACGCTTGATATCTCCGCCAATCCAGCCTCTCTCAGAATCTGTGCCATCAACGCCGTGATCACCCGCACATTTGGCAGCCCCTTGGACTGTGTCTTTATCGCGAGATGCCGCAGCCCAAAGAATAGCGCGAGCCACTTCGGGAGGACGCTCGCTAAAGACAGATCGTCACTCTCTAACTCTGAGTCAAACACGAGCGTCAGAGTGGTAATATTGTCCAGCTCAGGCCGCTCTGAGTCAAACAAGGCCCCAGCCTCGCTCTCGAGGTCCTCGAGCATGCGCCACCCGGGACTGTTCCCGAGGTGGATGATCAGCGACACCGTCAGCTGGCGCTGTTGTTCCTGCAGCAGGATGGGGATAGACGACGCGGACGAGCGGTGGAGCCAATGCGAGAGGCCGTCGTTCCGCAATTTATACACGATCGTCAGCGTCTCGAGCCGTGGAAGACCCTTGCGCTGCGACGAGAGGAGCTTGAACACCCGCCCGGCGGGCGCGTGCAGCGATATCAGACACGGAAAGTCGGGGAACCGGCCGAGATCGAACGTGTCTATGCAGTCCACGTCGCGGCCCAGATGCAGCGTCGTCAATTTGGGCAGGCGAGCGAGAAAGCGGAGGAGATCCACAGGGAGGAGCTTCCGGACGCGCGAGAGGTGCAGTTCTGCTAAATGAGGTGCGTTGTCTGCGATGAGAGTGAACACCGCGGGCCAGCATTTACGATTGACGGACAGGTTCATGAGGTGTAAGGATGTCATGGACGGGAGTCGTAAAACTGACGTCGTCCAATGCAGAATGGGCGGAACTATGAAGATTATCGATTGAATAGTTAACGAACGAAGAACACCGTTCGCTCTCGCAGAGCTGGAGATGGGGGTGAGGATAACGGCGTTTCCAGTCCCAGATGCGCGACTAAACTTCCAATTCTCTCCTTGAAGCATATCAATCCAATCATCTCCAGGCCCAAACGCAACCTCATTGGAGCGCCACTTGGCTAGCAAGTTCTTGATCCGGGCAAATGGTCCCTTGCTATTGTCACTCTTGCCAGCCTTGCATCCCGCTTTGAATGAAAACGTATGTCCCACGAACTTGACGTTCTCTACGGCCGTCAGCTTCGACATGAGGTCGTGCAGCCGCCGCATGTGCCGCATTACGATATCATATTCGCCCGCGTCTCCCACGAGCTCGAAGCGACATAGAAGAGTCTTGATGGAGGGTACGAACAGCGCAATCCTCAGCCCGGAAAGTGCGTCGAGGATATGTGGAGGGTTATCCCGGAAGATGAGTTCGGAGCGCTCGGTGGGTGCAGAGATATTGAATCGTGCGAGGAAGATGGAGAGGGCGAAGTAGTGCAAGCTTCTGGATGTCAGGGCGAGATTGAAGAGGCTCTCGTTGGGGACGTCGGGGTGGTCGAAGATGTGCGCAAGAAGTTCGTTAGGGAGGTGGTACACCCCGCTTGATGACATGGTTCCGAACATCATGGGGTTGGTGTCTGAGTATGTTACACCTGGCGGGGTATTTGTTGGAAAATGTGTATTGCAGGGTTAGGCAATGCGAGTAACAGCTTCTCTGCAGACAAATCTTCAAGCGAAGTGATCAGCGTTCAGGTTCAGGACCGAGAGCAAGAAAATGGAAGATACAGTGGAAGATACATACGGTAAAATACACTGTATTATCCGCTTCAGATGACAAGCTGAGTGGGCGACTCTTCAAGAGAGTGGTTTGTGATATCTAGAGAAAGATAAGTTAAGAAAGGATAAGATCAGCTTATAGCTTTCAATCCCAGGCACGTCCGCCAACGTGGTATTAATAACCGGCGGTAGTGGAGTCGCGTATTCAATATGTAAAGCCTGTAAGACGGACGTACCGTGTGTATCGCAAGGACACTCTAAGTGTCCACATGGCTGGTATTGGGCTGGTATAGACTATGGTTGAGGTGGGCACAGTATCCTTGCCAAGAAGCGCTCTAGTCGCCCTCAATCATTCATACGCATGCCTTCGCTGTGAAGATAGAAGTTATGAGTAAGTAAACACCGAGGTTACAAGCCTCCGGGATGTGACCAATTTAATGACTACATTTAACCCAGTCAAATTGGTCGTATGTTGACGAGCCTGAGGCGCCTTCGACCTTTGTTGGTGGTTGATCAAGATTGGTTGGGACTCTCACAGGGTTCAGAAGATGATTTTATTGTCAAAGGAGATGAACTGAACGGCAGGAGTCTGTCTTCAATGTCGAAATGGTCGGTGTCGGAATAGAAGAGACATTCGCTGCCAGAGTGAATGCAGTGGAAGCATTGTCACGAAGCAACATGTGGTGGACGGTCATCATGCCCATCTGATGCCCAGAATATTTTCGGGCCGGAAAAATAAGGGGACATTGTTTGGCACCTCCTTTGAGAACAAATGTGTACGTTGACTGCCAACCTTGCTGTAGCCCGGGCTGTAGCGTCCTTGTTCGAGTCCGGAGACCGAGTTTTCAACGCACCTCTGTCCGTCTCGCTTCTCGTTCATGTGTCGGAAGATTCGCTTATAGAAAGAATCAGCTGTTGGTGACTTTTGTTAGCCTATTTTTGTGACGAAAATTGACTCACATTCGCAGTTGAACTTGGCTTTGGCTCCGAGTCGTTCAAGGTTGCTTGCCAGCAACATCGAACATAATGTCCATTGTTGGTACCAGTTATCCTTTCTATCCTCGAGAAATGCGTAATGACTAATGTTTAAGCTTTGAGCTCCTGATGACCTTCGCTTTCCATACGACCACAAGCACGGAACCGAGGAACAAGTCGGAAGAACAAGAGCAACACACCGCAAGTGGCTAACTGGGGGCTCATAAGCGAAACAGCGCATACATGATGCCATAGCCCTGTAGAATGTACCTTAAAGTTATAGCAATGCTACGGGGCATGCATTGCGCGATCTACCGCGATGTGCGGCATTCTTATTCGAGACGTAAGGTAGGAGTGATCAACTTCGTCGGATGTTACGTTAGAGGCAGAGGGATGACAGCTATTCAGAATAGGTTCTCCTCTGTCAATGAAGGTGGTGAAGGTGTTTTATTGGAATCAACTTGCCCATCTTATCTCTGGGTGGCTCTTTTTTCTTTTCCTATTTATAACCTGGGTACTGACTGTTCTTTCTATCGAGATAGTTTGCCTTGTCCGGACCATTGCCTACAGGGAGGCTCACACCTGCACAGATACTCCTTCTGTCAGCTGTGTCACATATCGCCTTGGGGTTCTGTCCGGTCCCTGTTGCCTTGCGGGGCCAGGAATCAGCCTCGTTGATGGTGGGCATTTTCCTGCATGGTTCCGTGACGTGTGGATTGACAATCCACCTTGACACGCCCGTCCCTGGTGCGCGTTTTTACCTTTCTTCCCTTCTGTACTTACAACTTGAGGCTCTCTCCTGGTGCAGATAATCGTCTATCGCATCGCCCTCGTTTTCACGAAGGCTCGCACCTGCACGTGTGTTTCTATCTCCTACGAGTAACGGCGCATAGCCTTTGGGATATTTCCCAGTAACTGCTTCCTTCCGAACCCGCCCGCCTCGTCTCTCATATCGCGTTCACTTCTCACACTACACCACAGTAAAGTTGAAACTTCGGAGATTCTTCTGGGATTTAGCGCAGGTGGGTGTTGAGTCATATGCGGGTTGAGGGCCTGAAACTTCGGTCCAGCGCGATAGATATCGAGTGATGTGGGACAACTCGCTCATTTGAAACGGTGATCTGTATCCGACAAATTTTAATATTCGGCCATAGACGGGGCTTATTGCGTGACATTGACATAGTAAGTAAAAATATTGAAAAACACCGCTGGTCTTACCAAGTCCCCGTCCAATCTTTATCCTGTCATTCTTAGCGGTGGACGACTACTTGGTGTTATTGATTCCGACTGATTTGTCTCCTACGTCTACAGGTCGTTTTTGCATTCCGCAGCCCACTGATATAGGCTCCTTGGTGGCCGGGCCAGTTCTAGATTGACATTTTGCTCTGTTTCCTCACGCTTTGAATTTTGGGGCAGCTCATCCCAAGAATCCGGCTCATCCCTTATGACGTTCTCATGTCGCCCGAACTCCAGAGATATACAGCGCAGCGTGTTGGAGCTACCTTCCATATCCTACCCACTGAGCTGCTTCTAAATTTCATGTATGTCGATTCCTGCCGTGAATTCGAAACCCTGTATCCTGATGATCTTGCTCCACAGCGCGATCATGCTTCTCTCTGGAGTTTACACCTAAGAAAAGCTGTGGCCTGCTCTCTCAGCCTCTCTGTGTCCTTCCTGATCCTCGTTTAGATAGCAAAGGGATTCACAGCATACTCATTACTTTTCCTTCCTTGGACGTCTGCCTTACAGCCGACCTATAGGCATGGCATCGTCCTTGGAATGACCCTTATCAGCAGACCTAATGCCATATCCAAATACCACCCTCAGAACTCGAGAACGGTGAATGATGACCATGAACGAGGACGACAGATCGGCTCTTGGTACTTACTCAAGATTCATGTCATCTTCTTGATTGTGGGCATGGCCATTTCCTTCCGTACTCATTTTCTCGTGCCTACATCCACTCGCCGGCGGTGTTTTCGTTGATATGAAGCCTAGCTTACTCGTCCTCGGTTTCGACTATTTTACCAGCCAGAGTCGAAACTTCCTCCCATCCGTATGCGTTGCTGGGATCCTTATCCTGCGCTGAATTTGAAGCAGTCAATGTCTCGCAAATATCCGAGTACACTGCTTGGCATTTTCAGTGTATGTTTTGTTTCTATGTTACTCTTTCGGCGGTCGGACTTAGTGTTTTCGGATGTTCTCTCTTCCCGGACATATCTTTGGTCTCTTTCGCCATTGACCTTGACGCTCAATCCCATATCCAAATTCCTGGGCTATCATGAGAAGATCACTTCTCCCGCGAATTGTCGTTGTAAACTAATGTAACCTGGTTTGTGAAGCTCTAGTGCGAGTGGTTTTTCCTCCCAAATCCAGGTGGCTTTGTGCTACTTCTCTCATTCTGTCTTTGTTTACTGTGTCGCGGCGTCACTCGTGATGCAATCTGTTTAGACTGACCGTTAATAGTGGACCAATGACCCGTTACTATTGCGACATCGTCCACATTCAAATCGAATGCCCAATGCTCTTTTTGTTTGTTTTTTCACCTGCAATCCGCTTTATTTTTGTTGAACAGGTCATCGTTACCGAAGCTAAAAATTTACTGTGTGAATAACCTAACCTTCGGGCTTTAAAGATGACCCAAATAACCTCACTTTCACGCAAGGAATTGGCTTGAGCTTCGGATGAGATTGCGGGGTATAGTCTTCTGACTATCCCAAATCAAAGATCAGTGCTCGGAATAGCACGGAACCAGCGCTGGGCTCCCTTATGTCCGCCAATGTTGATTGGAGATAAGGTATTTTGCTCGGTTTCTTCCCGATATAGGTACTTAATTTTAGGACTATGTCAGGTGGTGCCGCAGGGAATTGGCAAGCATCGGTTTGAGGATATAGCGTTGATTGAGCACATTTATAATTGCAATTTCATCTCAGAATGTGTTCCAGATACTTATAACGAGAAGTACCTCTGATTAAAATATTAGCCGAGGTCTTGGGAAACTGTTTTGAGGCAAATCGAGCACGTAGGCCTCTGGTATAAGTAAATTCAAGCGCAGATAGAATGGAACTAGCACGGCGAGAAGTGACAGCTCCGCAGTATGTAGGCCCAATTCCAGTTTGAGATCCGGGATCAATATTCACAGTGCAACATCCTGCTATAGACAACAACTGGCGACATCAACAAAGCATTGAAATCTGAAGGAGATAATCATTTTGCCTGATTTCCTAACCAAAAATCCATGGGAAGTAAAGAGAGGAAGCCACCTCAGAATTCATTTCACCCCGAGTGGAGAGCTTGTAGTGACGGGGCTAATAGCAGTGTGTGATGCTAATGCAGAAAAGAAAGATTCATTTCGCAGTCTGCTGCCTGCATCACCTCATTAGTCTTTCCAAACAAAAAGTTCCCTTCTCAATGTTCTCCGATGACTAAATCGCTAATAGAATCGGATAATGGTTGGCTAACATTTATTTTAGCATCATTTCTGATGCGCCGTCGTCGCAGCCTGACCTCTCAAATCCAAAGCCTTCTGCCCGGAGAGATGTGGCTCCTAGATACCTTGTCGAACGGAATGTGCGTTGCACTCGGACCACCACCAAGTACGATTGGATGTTTAACGTCACACTGATAGTCGATCCGCCGCTGACTCTCGCCCTTTTGTGAAATAAGCGCCGGATGGCTCCTGCAGAACGCACACATGACCTTTGAATGAGGGCTTAGAGCATCTTCAAGGAGGTTCCTGCTCCTCAGTTATCAGATATTAGACGCCCAAAACAAGGTCGCGTGCTATCCACGGGCCTTCTTTTGGAATACTCTCCATTTTTCGTATTCTCCGATCAGGATGGCGGGTACAAAACTTAAGCGCCCGCCATAAATGCTTAGTCAATGCACAGCTACAATGGCTCAGTCGTGACACTATCACCCAGCTAGAGCATATGTCGAGAAGACCTAACTCCTTCATTCGAACCCCGGAAAAAAATGTCCTTTGCCGCCCAAGAATCTCAATAACCTCTTACATACAAACACCGGGACAATTTTGATGGTACGCATCCCCATATACCGTGGCCTGTTACCCCTCTGGGTTGGAAGATGTAACCGATACATAGATTCAATCTGCGATTCTATGTCAAGCAGAGACGTGCTGAGTCCTCGGATAGGCTCTAAAGCGGTCGCGTTTCTTCCCCATCGTTAAGCTAATGGCAAGTAAAACTTTGCAGAAATTGTGACGTGGGGCACCTGATACTTCGAAATTAATTGTGAGCTTGCTAGTGCTCATCGACGTATCGTCTCTTGTTTACTTAAATATATTTACCTGTAGCTCGAGAGGTATCTCGGCTGTCTCGGTGATTCTTCGGTAAGTCCATTGTGGCGCTCTTGAACGAAAGGTATCGACCTTCCATACGCCGACACATGGTACCCGAATCCCAGTTACCTAACGAAAACACGTCAATCAGGTTGCCGTCTTAAAAGGCTACCTTCAAATTCACTGACTGACCCTCCCTGGGCCTCCCAGAAGATACAAGGCAACATAATTTTTGCAGAAGTATGGTGTTGAGAGTTCAGCGTTATTATCTTTTTCTTTGAACCTGAAAAAGTAGTAGTAGTTGCATGGCCTATGCTTCTGGAAGGCAGATGCACGTACTCATACCGATACAAGTTACCGAAAGAGATATGTATCGATCAGATTACCACTGAAGCTTGAAATTTCGACGTGCATTAACGTTTCAAATTTCAGACCTCATTGTCATTCACGTTTGACCCTCGCGGTCGAAAGGTCTCATCAACACATTTAGATCTTGGAGTGCGAAAACTTAGGTTTCACTGACAACTTCGCGTGTACTATGCAGAGGCACTAGGCATACTATACTCTCAAGGAAGCCTCAGGCTTGCTTGAGGTGGTTTGGAGGAAGGAGAAGGAGGGTAGCAGAGCGAGAACGCATTCAATGGGGATAAATAATCTAACTTATCTGATGAGGGTAAGTAGCTCGTTGGGCTGGTTTTCAAGTTGCCAGAAGCGTCCGCAAACAGATTATACAGTGCAACTGTCTCTATGTGAACCTCCTACAGATGTATAATAAGCTGCAAAGCTCTTGCGAAGGAATGATTCAAAGGTCAATGCTCTCCAAAACGTAAACCGGAAAGGACATACAGCAAATTTTCATGAATTAGCTGTCTTATTTATCCAAGGTCCCATGCCGTCCAAGCTCATGCTCATGCTCATATTTGCGCTCACACATGCTCACACATGCTACCACGTAGTAATACCCAATGGGTTCTCCGGAAACCTTTAAGACTCACATCTGTACTTCTCTCGACACCGAGTACGTTGGAAGATGTCACCGCATTACGGTCTTCAAGGAGTATCGCTAATACAAAAAAGAGATGGGGACCAAGCAGTTGAGAGAAAATCATTCCGAGAACAGTCAAAATCGGGCTATCTGGCCATCACCGGCACTGGCCTATATACTATTACTATGGACCTTTGGTACATGGCACTATGTTAGGCTTACATTCCATCCATGAATGCAATCAGTAGATCGTTCAGCCCGGCCCGGGGTCCTGGGAATCTAGAGGTCCATGGGCCAAGAAAGGAAGAAACGCTGGGGAAATAAAATGTTTCTTGAGAAGCAATGTCTGCCCTTCGATCTCCACGCACGCTTCTTGTCTTCTCGAAAATTGAAACGAATCGTAGCCATGAATTTAATCATTTCCACAGTCTCACGTGTGTCTGTTATTAGACATCCTGCTTCTCTCGGGAGAGATCTCGGAAAGTAATGTACTAACAATGGAACTGTATTTCTGACCGATAAATTAATGACAAGGGGACCTGGGTGGGATATCGACGTCTTGAGAAATTCAAGGGATAAAATTAAACGCAAAATATATTTTTAACAAGAAACAGACATCGAATAATACATCTAACTATCCCTGGAATTCCCATCAAAGCCATGCCTACGTCTTTAAGGACCTGATGTCGAGGCTTGTCAGGCGAGGCGCACGAATTGCTCGTTATATGCGGTTGGATACTACCTTCCTGATTCTCCAATAAATTGAATCGAGATAAGGGCTGTAGTGCGACTCAACCCATCAAACTGGTTCTTATTCCACTTGAGATGCTCGGTGCATTTTAGTATCTGGAGCTTGAGCATACTCACCACCTGGAATTGCGTCTTCGCTCGTATGTACTTCGGAGGGGGCGCACGCCCTCATGCCACAGCGCCCAGAATCCGGAGAACGCCATGAGAATAAATCTTCATAATCGAGAACGAACAAACCCGCGGGGGAAAACTGTAACACGTACATGGGTATACTGTAGGTACTTCCCAGTCATCGGATCCATTAGTACTGGCATCTGAAAAGCTGGAAACAGCCTCAGGCATTCTGAAAATGTATTATTCTGCATAACAGAATGGGATGGTTTACTTCCAAGCACACAGATCAAAGATTTAACTATGATATTTATATTTTGTTTTCCAGTTAAGCCAATGTCAAAGGTACGTTGTTCAACGTGTTGTCATCGCCCCCGCCTCTATAATCATGATGGACATTGGAGAGGGGTCATCTACACTGGGTCAGAGGCTGTAAGGCGTGAATAGTTGAGGTAATGGCAAATTACAGTCGTCTCGAAGGTAGGGACTATAGCGTACGTTTCTGGCCGCATCCTGGGAAACCTTGAGTCCAAGTTGCAGTGCCAAAAAAGATGCGGTGAAAATATAAATGTAAGCAACGTCGCGCTGGTATCCTCACGATTTTTCACTCTGCAGACTCGATCGGAAGATGGGTCTAGATAATACTCGTCAGTCGGAGTCCACAGTCGATGACCACGAGCGTGGGTAATTACTGAGCACAGCGCATGCGCAGGCGCGCCGCTCTAGCACGATCGTGAGCATAAACGGGCACTAGGTATTGCAGGCGCTAATTAATGGGTCAATAATGTTATGTACTTGCCGACCTTTTCGCTTGGAGTACACCCCAGTGTTTGCAGTGGCGGTAGTTGTATCATGGATGACTGCCTCGGACTGGAACATCTAACGGTTTGCAAGGAGTCGATCATGAAATGGGACCCCAGAGATAAGTAGACGAAATCCAGTAAATAATCGCTAGATTAACGACCACGCAACGTGCATAGATGGGAATATGGAGGAAGAATCGGGTATTCCTGTGAAATCCGGAATTGGAAAACGCCGGGCGACGTTTGCCGGGCGCTAATTTGAGTAATTTGGCGCCAATATTCAATAATGTGCCTACGCATCTCGAGGACATCATATGAGCATCAGTTTACAGCAGCGTAATATCTAATATGCATGCACGCTTCCAAAACGACCGTACTCGTAGAAGTAAAATAGACTTGCGAACTACAAGAGTCCACATTCGAAGAATAAGGGCTTCCATTGGAGGGTGAATGGGCACGCTTGATTTGATAGGCGCCGTGTGCAGAGCCTGATTCACAGATGAAAGATGTCACTCAACATTTCCGTCTCTATTCTCAGAGGTCCAAAATGGAGGCTAACACGGAGCGCTAGAATGGCGTGCGGAGTCATGTAGATGGGGAACTCTCGTCGACTGGTACTTTTATTAGTTAATTAGATTATGATCTACCAGAATACACGAGCGAAGATGCATCGAAGGCAATAGGGTAGTTCAAAGTTGGCCGCCGCCCGCCCGTCGCATTTCGCATTTCGCTTTTGATGGATTACATAACATTCAAATTTCAACCTCCGCTCTCGTACGTGACAACGCTGTGAACGCGTTTGAAGGATTTGACTTTCATCTCAACCACTTTTAAGCATTATTTATCTTTAATATAAATGATATAATACCCAGAAGTTTTCTGAGAAAACCTCATACAAACCCTAGGGTAGGGCTCCTTGATGTTTCCAAACATTTCCTTGAGATTTCCATCGTAGATAACTGCAATATAATGGTTAATCTAATAGTTTTTTTTGGATTTCAAAATAGAGAAATCAGATCTGAGAAATATTTAAGGAAGGTTTATTACATATGTGCTTGAAACTATTAATGCCGTACCATTGGATATCGATGCAGACTCCCCTGGCGAACAGTGAATGAGGCCGTCACATCAAAGTCACGGAACGGAGGTTGAAATTTGAATGTTATGTAACCCATCAAAAGCGAAATGCGAAATGCGACGGCGGGCGGCGGCCAACTTTGAACTACCCTAATGCAAGTTTGTAATTTCACATCTACTAAGACTTTATTGCAAATGACATTGATGATCAATCTATACACTGTACTTCGGTCTGTTTAAATTGTGCGCGAAAGGATATAGGTACCCGACGAATCGTGCTATATCCAAATGCTGGGAAATCACAGAACAAGTTAGAACATCACATGCCGCTCTACCAGCCTTTTGACTCATAAAAAGTCAACTGGAGTTACGATAGTTTTGAAAGAATGGAAATCAGCGTATATTTGGGAAAATTCATCCCCATAGGGTTCCTAAGTGGGCGGCCTATATAATGTCGAGGTCAATGCACTTGTATATTGTAAATGGCCGCTCGGAACAATCATAAGCTGTTTTGCAATATTTCAAAGTCCACTGTCAAGGTCCACGATCAGCGGCAGTTGCAGAATTTGCACAAATCAGAAACACGTTCTTCCATGACCACGTTCGATCCAAATGTCCTCAGGGGAATCTGAGTCGATGTTCATTGCAGCAAGAGATCTCTGCAAAAACACGTTGATATCGGATCGATTGCGCCATCCCAGTCCTGTCCATCAGCCATCGACATAGCGAACCTTGATTTTGAAGCCTTGAAGCAACACTGGACGCTCATTGTCAGGGATAGCAGAGCCTTGAGAATTACATTCCAATATTGGGATCGTCCCAGAGGTTCAGTATTTCTACAATCAACCATCCGCTTCGGCATCAGAAAAAGACGCAGCTCGCCTTCGTATAATATGATTATTATGTTCGTACTTGGTGTTCCAAAAACGAGAGCGTTTCGATGCTTTGCCTTGTAAGGCCGTAGACGATAAGACAACGGCCATCAAGCCGGTGGGAGCCGGCGGCCTACCGGAACACATGGAAGCAAAATGTGTAGGGAAAACGTCAAAGCGTATGGGTAAAGCAGTCTAGCGGTGGGGCATTACATTACTGGATATGGTTCTATACGATGCTCAGTAATCAAGACCGAGATTTAATTTTAATAAAGCCATGATGACGCACTTGAACCTGGAAAGGTGGCCGATGTTTGTCAATCCAGTATCTGTTGCTTGCAAAGTGTTATAATTGGCATGGATTTTGATTAAGCCAATCGTTAGGAAAGTGAAAGAAGAAGCAAGAACGATAAGTACCAGTAATTCTGGTGCTTAGAGACACTGGGGATAATCAGCAACGGTTTCTGGGAAGGTCGGGTAGAAGAGAACGGCGCAGGCCGCGAATTCTGAGCTTTGACGGCGCTGAGTACCGCTTGATGTAGCGTGGCAGGGATCAGGCGTCCGGATACGATATCCCCGGATAGTGATATTTCCCGTGACGTGCCCAGATATGGGTGCTTTGCCTATAATGAAAGGTGTTAGAAATCTACTCAAAGGCTTTGAAGTTGTTATAAATATTGGTACGAGGAAGGATACGGACCATAAAACACACACCAAATCCAGACATTGCCCTCTAAATACTTCCCGGCGCGTCGTGCAAAGCAGTGAATGGCCCACTGTAAACAACGGTATCAAGTCAATAATATCTCTCATGTCGAGATCAAGCACCGGACACTCGACCTACACCTGCCCGATATGAGTAATTCAGCATTACTGACGGCGACCAAACACTGAACGCCGATGGCCGACTGATCGAGCTTCAGGCCTCTTCACGATTGAAAAACTTTGAAGCCAAAGTGCATTCTAGTATGTTCTGGTCCGGTCGGAGAGTATGGCGGACGGAACATGGCGAAAAATCCCAACAAGGGAGGGCGCCGTAGGGGACTTTTCGAGAAATAGACAGAAGGAGTCGCAATTGGAATTGGTACCCCATAACCCCCGGCGCAAAAAATGAAATGTATACTGGATATAGTTCAGTGGTCGAAAGTGATACCAAAAAGAGAAGTCACATACTTTGCGTGTCCTTCAAACTGTCCTCGTCCTTGGCTTTGAGTTCACAGTCCCCAAACCCTCGTAAGCAAACTCAACCATCATTCCGATCCTTATCCTCCAACGATGAGAAGATGTGTACTTTGTGAGATACATCACTGTGCGGCCTGTATTTCCTGAAAAAATAGGATTAGTACGAGTACAGCCTCCATAACGCGAGAAACTTTGGCCGTTACTCTTGGATAGTGCACTGGTCAAATCTATCGGGCTCTTATGCCCTTTGCCATCTGCCAAAAGAAGCATCAGAGCTGTCCACCATTGAACGAAACCGTGATGCTTACCCTTTACCCTTTACCTAGCACGTAGGCCCGAATTTGTTGACATCGAATTCCCTAACTCGACGGAGATTTCACAGAGAGAGGCGGTGCGTTTATACACGAGTTTTGGGCGTGCCAAGTCTTCGAGAGATGAGTACAGCTTGTTGATGACCTATAGCATGGCAATAATAGACCGAGCGCCAGTGCGGTTCATTTCCGCAGTATCGGTGGTGTTAAAATACTAGCCTTAGTCGCGACACTGTTCCTAATTCGAGTTTCGGAACAAGAGATTTTTTTAGCCTTCCTCGAGCCAAGGAATGTTGATTTCTCACCGTTGAGCTTTAGTTGGGTTTAGAACTGTCGTACGATGTCCCATTTTCAGGCCTTTGTTTTCCAAGCCGTCCAACGGCCCAGTCCGCCCACTTGCTGCGACCTTTAATGAGGACGCTTCGAAGACCACTAAGACTTCGAATTGCTGCCAAGAGTCGGTCGTGTGTGATGGATTCAGTACCCATGGTATCCGTATCTTTCGTAGACTTGATTGGCCTCAAAAAAAATGGGATGCAACGTGCGAGTGATATAGGCGCGAGCAGAGAGACAAATTTGGTGGTACACGCAGGGCCCGCAGCGTCCAACGTGGATGGATGTCCGTCCTCCATACTTACTCCGCTTTGTGGCATGTCGGCATCTAACGGCATCAAAAATTGTTACATAATCTCCATTTGGCCGTGATCGCCGTGTGTACTATCCACTCACTTCCGAAACGATTAGCCACAACGAAGTCCACATATACAGACATAGTTCACTACAACCATACTAATGTCCAACGGTCATCAAAAGTTTCACTGGAAAGCACCAGAAGAAAAAATCTTCAGGAAGTTTCCGCGATGATTGCTGCATTCGGCAAAGTGATCCATAAAATTGTTGAAGCCCCGACAGGTCGGAACACGTGATATTTCATCTTGAGCTCCAATCCACCAGGATCGCCTGCCTGCCCGGAATTTTGACATTGAAAGTCTTTTGCTAGATGTTCAATGTTGGTAGGCTTGTCACAGCCTTCAGCCAGTAATTTAATGCAGAAAGTACAGTACACCTGCGGACTCGTAAATCATTTTCCGCGAGTTGAATGACAGTGAGAAATGGATACGTGTTGCCTCGCGAGCCCCATGACCTCCAAGTTTCAAGTAACCGTTTGACAGAAAGTCAAGATAGGCTGTACTGACCTGCGTGTATAACACGACGCGCATCGTACGCGTGTCATCCACGTTTTTCATGAGCTCAAGACCATCGAACCTTCACTTAAAAAAAAACTTCGCTTGTCAATGCTTATATTTAAATTTTACAGGTTCCGGTGACACTGAAATTTTAAACAATTGCCTCGAATGGAGAACCTCGGTTGTGCTTGGGAGACCGACATGTAGCTCATTCAGTGTTTGGACCCCACCAGTAGCACACGAGCACGAGGTTCGACGGGGATAGGTGATGTCCTGGATCAGGTATACCAGAATTGTCTACATTGGTTTGCTAATGCACATCAGTAGCTTCTTCGTTTTAGCGCCCTTACATACATACCTATCCCGAAATAAAAAAGATCTCAAAAAAATCACCGAGGATCCCAAGGTGATCCAGAAGAAAGGCGCAAGTACTAGTAATAGTAAGTGAGTGTAAGATATTTGGACGCGTGCCACGCGGTTGCAAATTGTTCTCCGCTGGTATGTAATTCTTCCGAAGGTTTCCTTCTCTATCCCGAAACATGAAAGGTTCCTTTTGACATCAAATTGTGACGGCCGATATATCAGTTCCCACCAAACTCAAAAGCATATACGCTCACTGATATCGAGATCGGCATTGTAATCATTGATATAACGTATAAGTATTCGAGTCTTGACGCTCGTCGCTGTGTGGTCACGGTGTGAAGCAGTGAAGGCCAGTGGGGGACTGTCCATTGTCCCACTCCTCCATATGCATATTCCATCCCACCACGCATCGCGCCGACCCGACCCGACCCTATCCTCACCCTTGCCTCACCCAGGGACTAACGCGAGTACATCATCCCTTGAATATGTCGTAAGTACATAACGTATACTTCTGCACCCACAACCAAGCACCCTCACCGCCCTGAATCTTCATCAGGCAAGTTCATGAAAATCCCCGCGGGGTTCCTTTCCTCCCAGTCGGCCGCCGCACGTGCCACGCACAAATATGCATTGTATGGGATGTGGCAAACTCCAGTAAGTACTTACATACCTTCCGTGCCAGCAGCCATATGGTACAGCTGGGATATTCCGGATCCTAGTCCCTCAGGTGGGGTATTTCATTTATCTACTTTACTGGTTCCACAATGGTCACCAGTACAGCTTCCACCTTAACAAGGCACTCGCGATTGTAACCGGTATCTCCCAAATCGCCAGGGTCTCCGCTGGATTAGATGCTTAAGTATGGAAGCAATGAAAGACGGGTACACCGGACTTACTGTGAATATGTAGAAATACCTGGAATGGATAGGTACACAACAAACTGCCAGAACATACACGAACTTCGAAGGACATTAACGTACTGTGACAAAAGTATCCCAGCCGCAGCCTTGCACCCGGCCGTATGCGTGGCACCGTGACACGACCTGGCCACCCGCGAGAGTGTGCGAAGCGGCAGGGTCGCATCGCGTCGCGTCGTATGTAATACTGCAGGGCCTCTGGAGTCTGCACTATGTATAATGTAAGTACTTAAGTATAGTACGTTAGCCGTGCAAGCGAGCCTGCAGGATGACGGCGTCACGGAGTGTTCGGAACGAGAGAAATTTATTTCCTTACCAAGCCCCATGCCAGCTATCTGATAAATAACTTGCAAGTAATCCATCCTGAAAGACATCAATTCCATCCTGATCATGACAGGTCGAGACCTCGAGGCCTCCGAGTCCAAGTGCATTGAAGATTTGAAACAGCTACATACTGGAACATAGACAGCCTGAAGACCCACTTGCAAACGCGAGCGTGCAGGCTGTCTTCGGAAGCTAACGAACGAAATTTATCAATCAAACTTGAATCGAGCCTAGTTTTGTACGACATAGTACGTACCTATCTGTTATGTAGTAGGATCCACCTCGAATTACAGTAAATTCGAAAAGTCTCGCCTCTTCATGACCAACTCGAGGCCTCCGATGCGTCGAAGCCTCCAGTGCTATCAAGGCCGTTCTAGCACGCCAACACAAACAGCCTGTCAAGCTCCAACCCCACTTGGGAATTATTAATATTCACGAGCGTACATAGACGTACACATGCGAATATATGTACAAGTACACTGCCGCCCATACAGTAAACATTATACTTTGACCTCGATTGTACATATGTACGTCTCGCACAGCAAAGCGGATCCTATGCAGACGAGCGGATCCTAGCCACCCATCGCATTCCATCGCATCATCCATGGCCAGCACAAGCGTGCGCAAAATCGACCGCCGACAGACTGTCTATGACTCTGAGCTCGAGCCCAGACGGCGAAAAAAGCGCAAAAGAATTACAATCGCGCGGTGCGCAGCCCAGATCGGATGGCATCACCCTAAAATTCATCGACGTGCACATATGCATACATATCCGCACATAACTAGGCATACACTCAACCAAACCAGTTCAGCGGATCACACTCTTGCCGTATACAGTAGTATACTAAATACCAGTTACAGTCGGTATGCGGTCCATTTTCGCAACATTATTCTACAATATGTAGTCAATGCGGTACTCGAATTTCGGGCTGGGTATGGTAAGTTCCCGGAGCCTCCATACCATACATACAGGCAACGTTGCAACAGGTTGCAACGTTGCCTGACCAGCTGGCTGACCTGACCTGGGCGGGAGCGGATGGCGCATCAGCGGAAGGTTATTTTATTTTAAATTTAGTGTTGCGAGTAATTGGATCCGGGAATTGATTGAAATTTGAATGGAGATGTGTGCGAGCCTCATGGCTCAGGTGACCGGCGTCTGGGGGGACGAGAAAAGCACGCACGGGTGACTTTGGGTGACTCAGACTGTAACGGGGGGATGGGTGGAGGTGTACAGTAGTGAGGTGTATGGGCCGATCATTTACCTAGCGAGCTGTGCTGTTTTTCGAAATTCTTTTCTTCCAAGATGGGTGGATAATGTAATTACGAAGATCAGGACCCTGGATGCGTGCGTTGTTTGATATGTCCGCGCTGGAGTGTGATATCGATATCGAAGCGTGGATGGTTGACCTTGCCTGCTGGCAGCTGGCTGGCCGGGCATGCGGTGATAATAATTTGTTTTTGTCGAACAATGCGCACGAGGATCTGGGGAGACAGCGGGGGGATGGAAGTAGGTGGAAGGTCGAGCGATTGGAATTGGTCGTTTGTTTTACATATAAGATATCAGATAAACGCATCGCATCATACATGACCCTCCCTGCTTCGCGTTTTATTGCAATTGGGGCGTTGGGAGGTTCTTTTCGCAGTCTAAAAGCGGTAAAATTGTTAGACGAATTGGCGAAAGAAGCCCTGTGACAAACGGGGCGATGGTCCAATGAAATATCAAAGATAAAAGCGAAAAAAGGAAGAAGAAAAGTGAGAAACCGGGACAGTACTCGCGGTGACAGGATGATACCGAATTCGAAGCGATAGTGGGCTCAGGATGAGAAGCATGAGGACGGGATATAGAGGGAGAACAACGTTAGGCTTTTCATGATCAGGAACAGGGATTGTGCTGGGCTTTCATAGAGACAATTTGTGGTTGTCAATATGCCCTGATTTGAAAACGGGAGAAAGGAAGGGCAGGTGGTAGGGGGGACGATAAGATGATAGGGCAAGATAGACGCTGGATTGCTGCAAGGGCTTTGTCAGCGAAAAGACGGGGAAGCCGGGAAGAGGAAAATGAGCCGGACTTGAGAAACCCGATAAGGAAGAGAGGACCCCGAAAAGCGGACAAGAATATATAGATCTAGATCTTTGTGGATCGGCGGTACCTGTGTAAGCTAGATTGAATCGAAAACGATCGAAGACCTTCCTTTGCGAGAGTCAGTAAAGGTAAGAAATGGGAGATTGTACATAACCGCAGCACCTTTCGATTTCCCTCCTCCGTTCCGTCCATGTCCTTCTTCTAAATACAAATGCAACAGTCTCTCCCTCCCGACTTGCAACTCTTCCCAATGCACGACTCTGCCTATGATCTCAACTCCCCCTTCACTGATCCAAGCCCCGTATCCGACTCTGCCTTTGATGACCACTATGTCCCCTACTACTCCTCAGCCGACCTCAGCCATTCCTATGCCACCGACTTTGTCGACTGCCATTCTCTCATGACCTGGTCGCCCGAGTCCAAGAAACAGCACCAGCACCAGCAGAGTATCTACCAGACACCCCGCTCTCAACCCGTCTACCCCCATGGCTATCACCACCAACAGCCGCCAGAGCCAAAATCTACGGTCTACATCACGCAGCCCGTCCCACCTTCTCATCGGCAGTTCAATAATGCCACCCAACAGCAGCAACAGCAGCCACAGCCAACGATCCATTCGCCGCTGCCCAGCCACCCGCTCCAGCAGCACCACCTCCAGAATTCGCCGTCCAACGGGCCCATATACGACGACGTCGATGCCTGGCAACAGCAGCCGCATCAGCAGCAGCATAGCACCCGAAGTGGGCAATTCTCCTCATCCCAGATAGGCTCCTACTCTTCCTCAGCTGCCGATCTTTCCTCCACCATCGCCGCCACCCCGAATGGGAGCAACGCTTCCAACCCAGCTGCACACGGTGCTCCGAGGATCAAGCAGGAAGAGATGGCCGGCTTCCCTGCCCTGGCGGTGGGCACCGATTATTCCGACTCGCATGAGCTTCTCCAGCACCACCAGCACCACCAGCACCAGTCGGGGCAAGGGCAGCAGCACAGGAACTCAATCTCATACGAGCCTCTCAACCTCCCATCGCACCATCTCCTCCAGTCCCACTCCCACGATCCCAATGCCGCTGCTACTGCTAACAACCCCACCACGAACGGGGCGTACCATCCCCTTCTCTCTCCGCTGCAGACCCACCCTTCCGGGCCTCCGCCTACGGCGTACTACTCCCCTACCAGCTCGAATTCATTCCAGCAGCACCAACACCATGCAGCGGCCGTGGCCCAACACCATAACCACAACCAGCAACACCAGCAACACCACTCGCGATCGCCATTCCACACCTACAGCGGCGGTGGGGGCGGTAGAGGCACGATTCACCCCGCCGAACTCTCCCCCACCTCCGACTCGCGCACATCCGTGTCCCCGCTTTCGACCTATGCCGATCCGTCGGGCAACGGCAGCATCGTCGCCGCGTGCGATCCGCGCTTTGTGTGTCATGCGCCGTCATCGTCGCCCCACGTCGTGGTGCCCCACCACCTTCAACACCACCACGAAGAGATTGGGATGGGTATGGAGATGATGAAAGGAGGCGGATGGGCAGCAGCGCATCACCATCAGCAACAGCAACATCAGCAGCAGCTGCGCGAGGAGAGACGCGACTCGCTTGCGAGCCTCACTAACACCCTGGACAGCGAGATGAGTTTGGTCGATGGGATGGATATGGATGGGATCGTCGTTGCTGTGGGTGGGATGCCTCTTGGGATGGGAGGCGTGGAGGATGGTATGGGAGCAGGCGTAGGAGGAGGAGTAAGAGGTATAGGGCCAGGAGCTGGAGCTGGGGGACCGGGAGAAGAAGTGGGGGATATGGTTAGCCAGGAGGATGCGGATGCTGAGGGCGAGGAGGATGATTGGGATCAGCAGCAGCAACAGAATGGGCAGTTTGGGGGTATGCAGGCGGTACCACAGCAGCAGTATATGGACGAAGGCGAGGACGAAACAGAGAGAGATGCAGAGGGCGAGGAGAGCGACCACGATCACCTTACACGGGGTCGACAGCAACACCAGGTAGACGATTCGGGAGAAGAAGAGATCTTGGACACTGATAGCGAGGTCAACGAGCACGAGGAGCTCACCGAGGAGCGCCAGTCCAACGGGGGAGTCGACGAACAGCAGGAAGAAGAGGAAGAGGACGACGACGAAGACGCAGAAGACCCATTGGAATCCGAGTCGGAGGAGGAAGACGACGACGATAAGGATCCCGAGTTTGTGCCACGCACACGGTCCACACGCTCCAGCGCCAACACCAACACAAGAGCAGGAGGTGGTAGGCGCCGAGGGGCATCGACGGTCCCTTCAGGGTCTTCCTCTGCCAACGGTATGCCGGCATATAACAGCCACAACCACAATCAGTCGGCAACCTCGGCGTCGTACCCCAATTCTGGCGTGGGTGGATTTGCGTCGTATATGAGCACGGGCGAGGGACGAAGCTTGCGTCCGCGCTCGTCCAATGCGCGGTATAACCCGTACCCGACGAGTTACTCTTCCGATGCCGGGGGGTACTTTGAGCCGCATTCGCTAGGCCACCGGCAGCAGTACGCAGCGGCGGGGTACGAGCGTGCTAGCGGTCGCCGCTATAACTCGGCCACCTCATCAGCGTCGCTGTCGCCTTCTCTCTCTTCCATTAACGGCGACGCACGCTCAGAGACCTCGACGTCGCTCTCCGGGGGGCAGACCACGCCCAACCCCTCCACTACCTCCTCCGCCTCGCGCAGCAAACGCCTCCGCGCCACGTCCTCGCTGCCCGTCCCCATCCCCGTGCCGAATCTGACGAAAAAGTCGCGCGGGCGGCGCGTGCCGACGATGTCCTCCATTGAGGATTTAAGGAGTGCCGCGAGCGGTGCGGGGAGGAAGCGCCAGGGCCCCGCGGGCAAGGGCGCGAGGATGTACTTGTGCGAGGTCGAGGGATGTGGGAAGTGTTTTGCGAGAGGGGAACATTTGAAGAGGCATGTGAGGAGTATACATACTTATGAGAAACGTGAGTATTTTTTTTTCTTTTTGGGGATTTTTTTTCGCGCATATATCCACTTGCGCATATATCCACCTGCGCATATATCCACTTTCTCTCCCCCCCTCCCTTGGCTGCAGGAACCTTCTTACTAACGAGTTTCTTTCCTTCGAACGAACAGCTCACAGATGCTTGTATCCTGGATGCGGCAAGGATTTCAGCCGGCATGATAACCTCGGACAGCATATGCGCGTGCACAAGAACTACGTGCAGGCTGATACCGTTTCTGTTGGTTCGACTACCACTACGACTTCGAATGCGACTGCGAACGGGGCTGCGTCTGCCTCGGTGTCGGGTGGCTCGAGCTCGAGGCGGAAGTCGCAGGCTTGAGCCCGAACTTGGGCTGGGACTTGGGCCTGGGCTTGGGCTTGAGTTCACGGTCCGAGGTGTGAGGCAGGACAAGGCGTGGCTTTGGGCTTTGTAGGTCCTTGTCGATGACGCTGCTTCCTTTTGTTAACTCTCAAGGAAGTTTTGTTTTTTTGGGAGGAAGGGGGGAAGGACGATGCGACAAAATCGAAACGAAAAAGCAAGATGTATGGACTTGGCGTTTTACCCTCCGCTGTTGTTGTTATTGTCGTTCTTCCTTGCCCTTCCTTCCTCTTTCATTCTCTCTTTCCTTCTCTCTCTTGTGTATTTGGAGTTTTCCTGTTGTTGGTGTTCTCTCTTTCAATTGCATTACCTTTTCCCCACTGCTTACTTGCTTTTTGGAAGTTGACGTCTCGGTTGAGGGCTAGGTGTTTCTTCCTTCCTTCTGCCTTGGGATTTTGGTTTCCTTTTTTTTTCTTTCTCTCTTGTCTTCTCGATGCGACTCGTGGCTTTCTCAACGCCCTTCCTCTCCTTCTGTTGTTCTTTTTCTTTACGGTGCTTTTTGGGGGCTTCTTTCTACGATGTGCATATATCCATGACATGCAACGTTCCACCATCCATCTATCTACCATCCATCTATCATCCATGCGGTCATTCAGCATTCAATATTCAACATTCACGACTACCCATTACCCACTATCCAACGGCTACCACCCATCATCAACCATCAACCATTCATTTTTTTTTTTCATGTCTTGCAACACTATCGCATTTCATTTCACTCTCCTTTCACTCATTCATTCCAACTCATCTCTCTCACCTTTCATGTTGTTATCTCCGGGCCAGCCTATTACCCAACCAACTACGGTTCTTCAAGCTTCAAGCCCAAGCTTCGGTCAAGAGGAATATACGACGAACGGACATGGTGCTTTCCCCGGCCGTCCGTCTCCTTCCTCGCCCTTGTGTGTGTGCCTAATCACGACGCGCGACCCGCCGCACAAAGTACTTTACTATACTCACATACTGACAAAAGGTCTTATTATCTACGTACAAAATAAACCATTACCCTACTCGATATTAGCACTGCTTCGCACGCAGCGCTTTATTTACCAGCTTATATCTAAAGAAGCTCTCAATAGTATTAACATTCAAACACACTTTGAGAGAGGCAAGGTGAGAAGAGATGCAAGATGGATATCGAATGAGAATTTTTTGGTTACTCCACGGCGCTAGCCTGGACTCTAATCGTAATTTGTAAGAGATAGAATTCAGGTCTAAATTTTTCAACAATGCGACTTGACGTCGACGTCGACGTTGATTTGACGTTTTGGATATCGATACCCTCTTCCTCCTCCTCCTCCATGGAACTATGTAACTCCGCCGACCCTGAATACGCTTGTTTATCGAGAGATTGTATCTTCTGGTCCTCGCTTCTTCTTTGCATTGACGCCTGCGTCTTTCTTGATCAAGTTCAGTGATGTGCGCTCTATAGATCTAAGTTCTATATAACTGGGTCCCGGTTATCTATTCCTGCTGCCTTGTATCTCTCCAGAAGATCCCAGCTGCGGACGACACGCACGCTGACAGACACGTCAGATCCCGAGGTGCCTCAAACGCATGCGTTGGAAACGCTGCCGCGCGCCCTGGAACGTGCACGTGCATAAAGATGTGCGGAGGACGTCGGCTTCCCGAATTCGAATTCTATTCCCATTCCCAATCATTATCCATGGCCACCCCCGCGCCTCCGCCGCCCTGGGAGGACGTCGGACTTGAAGCCTGATGAGGCCTAGTAGTGCATTAGGGTACATTTCATCCAAACTCGTGGTCCGCCAGCTTGGTGCGATATCATATTGATCAAGCAAGCAAGGCCACCCAACCACAACTCGATAAATTAATTCGAGAATTTGTCAAGTTGCGCGCGATTCGAGAGAGATGATGTCAAATTAGTACTTTCAGCGTGACCTCTCCATATCTCAGGCTTTTCTTTCTTTCTTTCTTTCGGGCTCTTGTTTGGTTCTTTTAGGTCCTTCTCCCCATGTCAGTTGGTCATGATTGGGGAAATGGGGATTTCACTGATAGCCGACGGAGATTGTACAGGCGTTATATTGTCAGACGGGAAGTTGGAGCTTCGGTCGATGTTCAGGTAGGGAGGTTTAAAATAATTTTCTTTCGCTCGGACGACAATTGGCAGATGGTCGGTCGATCAAGACGTTGAAGGCGCGGATATTTACCCCAGAATTTCATTTTTTGCAATGCATTTAGTGCAGAAAGAGGAAAGGGATCGATCATAGGGTCAGCTGATGTCGCATCGATATCCACGTTCGGTGGCGTTTGTTTTTCCAAGTTTATGTATGCAGGTTCGGGCGCGGGCTAAAAGTTCGTGTATGGCAAGTATGGGCGTATGTGGCATCATGCGCATGCGTACATAGACGCACACCCAACACGCGTCCACTAGCTCGGCTAGTGCTGTACGAGTACAAATATTGTCTCCCTGGCCCCACGTTCTAATTTTTTTTAAGTTTGCTTCTTTCGAGGAGACGTCCTCACATTTGCGCATTAATCTGACTCGTAGAGCTATTTCTGGGTAAGTATCCTCTCATGATGGACTCTGCCAATAAGGCGTTGTGTGCGCAGTTATTCTATCGACATCTTCTTTGACGAGCCCGAGGGTCGTCCACCGAGACTTTGTCGACTTGATGCTCAAGCTCGGACGTATCAGACAGTGACCCCACTCTACTCCAGACTCAGCTTTGGTTACATGCTCAGACTCACGGTTTGGGGACGTGTATGTCGACATGACCACCTCCGCGATTTCCCCCATTCACCATTCCTTCGCAATACATATACTATCAATGCATAGATGAACGGAACTCCTTCCGGGTATACGTAGTCGCACACCTCTTCCTTGTACCCAACTGACCATGGGTACTGTATCTCCAATCGTCCGGGAGAGAGATGAAGCATGGATGGAGACTTGCATCATCGTGGCGTGATTTCTGGACGTTTTGATAAAACGTTCGTAGTGGGAGATGAAATGATAATTTTAAATCCCCAGACCCGAGTTGACGGGACCAAGTTGGATCAAGGCCGTGGAGGTCGAACGTTGAACCCTGATTGAGCACCAATTTAGTGTTTCGATCCTCTTTCGATCGCTGATTATTTGTTATGCGAGCCATGCAATGGACAGGCTATCACACGTCGTTAATCGACGAAAATGTTATTCCAATGATCCAGGCAGTCTTCAACACCCACTAGCGATATTCCAATGTGCTCATAGTTCGCCACCTTACCAGACGAGTGTACATAGCGAGAACCGGAGGGCCAAATTTCTGTCCTTATCTCGCTCTCTGTTGTTGATTGGTTGTTGATATCTATTATGATAAGTTTGAACTTTTGGCTAGCTATCTGCCTCCACGCCCTTGCCTTTCGCGTTTTGCCGTTTTCAGGACATCCAGTTCCTAGGGTCCAGCGAGTGCTGAGATAGGCTTTATTTTATTTTTATTGTTGAATCTGACACGATTTGTGGCAGCGACAGGGAAGCCTGATATGATGATACCTCCGGAACTGGAAGCCATGTTGGACTGCTCACGAGGGACGATACGAAAATGCGGAGGGTGGAGTGGCAGGCCGCCTCTATTCCTGGAAGCGGTATACTGTTCCGCCCTTACAATCATGTCCTAGGCTGCCTGGGGTGCCACCAGCATCACCTGGTCTCAGCCTTTAGGCTTCTTTTCGTTTTCGCGCCTTGTTTCATTTATGTGCTCTATGTTCACTGGATTCGAGAATATTGTTGTTCCTTTTCTCTGCCTTCTAGACCCGCAGGATCGTGCATGACACAACAATGAATGACCCACGCGGTGGGTCCGAGCGAGGAAGTCGCAGCGTCAATCACTGGAGATAAGCGTCTGTATCTGCATCTGTGCTTGAAATGATTGCTTGACTCCGACGGCTTCTCGTGTTCTTTTAATTATCTCCTCGCTCCTCGCTGACCTTACTACCTCCTCCTTCTTGGACCGGAAAGCCCTATCTTAACTCATTGCTCCATCTATCCACTCTCGGTCCTGAAGCTTGAAGCCTTTGTCTTATGTGCATAGTTCATTCCTATTCATCAAAGGTACTACCTTTGCGCGTTTCATGTAAATTTAATGAATGCTCCTTACAGCTGTGTCAGAAGGCTCTACATAGACGGAGATTGCGACTACAAGAGCCAGGGATTGCGAGGAAAGAACCGAACACAACTGACAGCGCAATTTCAGGAGTTGCATATGCACGATGTTATGAAGTTCTGCTGTTCTTTGGCTTATTTACGCTGCCTTGGACGTCGGCAACTTGATGTATGAACAAGGCACTTTGTTGGGCCTTGAATACAATGACAGACGCTCAGGTCCCGGGCTGCACGAATCCACCTCTCGGCGACGCTGCTAAGCTGTGTCAGTCAAGTGAGTCACATTGTCTGGCATCGTTACAACTGTGGGACGTTGATTATTGAGGCTAGAGCAGGCTAGCTAGAGCTAGAGTCCATCCGATTTGATCAATCACGACCTCGATTCTGGCTAAGTAGTTGCCGAAATTCAGCTACAGAATGTAGCTGCTGTCCATCCAGGATATTCAGTAATGAGGGTAGGGCTACAGAATACTTACTAGTTGACCTCGAAAGGGCGGCATTCCCTAACCCTCAGCGTGTGGTGGCGGTAACAGAATGAGCCCTAGTACGGAAAATGTGGCTCAGGTTAAGCTTAACAGAGCCAGAGAGAGTCAGTCACTGTTATCATTTCCATTCCCATTTCGTATGTAGGTGATCAAGTAGAGTACATAAAATGTGGCGCTTTTTTGCCATCTGGAGTCATCAGCGCCTCAGGGCCAAGAAATCTGATCTGCTGGAAATCAAAACGGCAGACCGTCCGCCAGACTGTCTGCCAGACTCTACATATGTTTCTTTTGTGATGGTAGTGTGACATCCCGCCGCCCTTTGCACCACCGCAGCCCACCACTGTCCATCACGACCACAGTGCTGCCTCACACATCATCATCGGACACATCAAACAAGCCGTAGACATCACACCGTCCAAATTCACAAGTGGCACCACACCGCGGCGGGCTGCACGGGTCAAAGCACGGACTCCTACAGTACACGCCACACTTGCAGATATCAAACCAACGTCAAAGCACTACTGCTTTCAAGCAATGTATGTGCCACTCACTCCAGGATAATGTTCTAGGAGGGAAAAAGTGTGCGTGGGTTGGAAAAAGCATGAATAGTAATAGGTATTTAAACCATGTAATGTACTTGTTTCAATGCCACCATTTCTTCGCCATTCAGTTCTGTGTTGGGGTCGAGAGGCATTGAGAAGGGCGGGAGCGTGATTTAGGTCACTTGTCACGCTCTGTAGAGGAGTGCCCATGAGTCTGCCGGACTGTCCGCCAGACCGTCTGCCAGACCGTCTGTGGCTCAATTTTCCAGCGGATCAGATGTCCTCCTCAGGGCCGTCATCAGAAAAGGTATTGCCGGGTAGCCGGTCACTTGCGTACCGCACTGTGGCACTTTAGGACATTTGGCCGATATCGCGACGTTTTCGGCGTGCGCCCTCTGGGGTCTGTTGCTCTGACAGGCTCTGGCCAGCTGATCGTGCTTGCTCGGAGGGCATGAAGCATAATGCATTGATGTTGCAAGCCACACACCGGGGTAATGCCAACATGCGACGATGTGCCTTGATATCCATTATGATTGAGATATAATAACTGGAGGTGAATGTCGGACATGCTATTATGGTCCTTGCTTTTTTTTACGTTTCTCGTTCCTTCTAGGCCAATTCCAATGGGGGATCGTTCACAGAGCTCCGTCATGTCCGCCTGCAACTTTCTGTATGCACGGAGACAACGAGGGTGCAGAGGTGCAGCTGTAATGATAACACAGCGGAAAACAGACGAGTTCAAACAGACGAGTTCCCATGTTGACGGTTGCCCGATGAAAAAATGACCGCGGGTAATGCCATTTCAAAATTTGCTCATACATTCCATCTGGTTGATCAGATATGGATGTGTCGGCTTTTCCCAAGTCAGGAAAATCTTGTATATATCCGTTCCTGCGGCGTAAAATATGCATTTCCTTTCATCCGTTTCCTCCACTCCCTTCCTTCGTTCTGCTGAGAAAACCTGGCGTTCAATTTGTATTTTCGTTGATAGAGATCGAGATGGAGGATTGTTCTCATTGAGTCAAGGCCGGGTGCTTTGGCTGCGTGCAGAAGAGCGAAGACTGAGAACAACAAAGATAAGTCAGGATGATCGCAAGGCTTTTTGTCCTGATCTATCGCATCTGATCTATCGGATGCCCGCAGGTGACCTGTGCTGCCACTTGACAGGTCAAGTGCGTTGATTGACGCGGGGCGACGCCGTCGAGATTCGAGAATATTAACCACGCTGACATGTATGTTTAGACCGGAAGATTCGCTGGAGATAAGCATCCTAAAACCGCAATTGCCTGTGGACATAGAAGGATGGCCTGGAAGGATGTCCTACCATCTCTGTCCTGTTTTCTTTAATAGTTTCTATGCCATGCCGTACCGGTCGCTTCTCGACCAGCTGCCTCAAACCTGACATCAGGCTCAATAGGTATTTCGAGTTGCAAGTCGAGGTACATACATTATATCGGTTGGGCAATCAGACTTGCAAGGCGCGCTCCGATTCAGGTGGGCCTAACTTCATGTACTGTCTCAATTTCTGCAAAAAAAAAATGTAACGCAAGTGCCGTGAGGTTTTCGACTCTCACCGCCTCATTATTGGTTCATGTTCTCATGCACCCTATTTATTCGATGTGATGAAGTGAGCAGTGTCACCATGTTCTGGAGAAAATTATTTCCCGCCAAAATCATTAGAATAGTTCCAAGTTGGTCATGAGTTAAGAACCTATCGCTCGACGATGCATCAGAAAGTAAGACGGAGTTAAGAGACGGTAGTTTTACGAAGAACTGACCAAGTGACAGTTCTGGATGAAGATAAACCGAAGTACTTCGTGGGGAAGGTCATTTAGATGAAAGCTACCGAGGTCGTGTTTCCGCTTAATGGCCTTACGGCCAATCTGTGCTCGAGTGTTGAGCATGAATAGCTCTCCCTGGGACGCGATGGACTATTCGAGGTGAATGGGATATAAATCTCGTGATTGGTCCGGGATTAGGTGTTCATTTCACACCAATGGGCCGAAGAAAAGAGCGCCGATGTCCAGGTTAATGCACTATTTAAGGATGGAATGCCTCACCGCACGCCGAGAAACTAACAATCATGCGCCCCATTCCCTCTTTTCGAATACAGGGTCAGCAGCAATGGTATTGACGCCGACTACGTAGCTAATACATCGGTGGTAGAAATCTGAGAGAAGAGTAAGTATTTCGAGGTGGCGTCGAGAAAAGTGAGATGGAGTACTCACATGCCTGAATTATACTCGCACACTGATATGCGATTGGAGAACATGAATACACAAGCGAAGTGGAGATGTATGCGGATAAATAGACGATAGCATGAGAAACAAGACGGCATGTATCCAAGGACGTGGCGGAATTATGGCTGCTATGCATCGTCCATCATGATGGCGAAGAACTCTTGCTCGTTAATCTCGCCGTCCTGGTCAAGATCGAATTCCTCGATCATAGCTTTCCTATTATAACAAGTCAGGCAAAAAAAATGTATCAACGAGAAATTGAACGCACAGTTCATCCTCCTCTAACCGGTCTCCGATCTCTTTCGCCACGCGCCTTAGGTTCCGCACGCTAATCTTTCCTGTTCCATCGTCGTCAAATAATTTGAAGGCACGTCGAATTTCTTCCATAGGATCACGTTCCAGTATCCGTTCACTCACTTATAGAGATAGAGGATCAGTTCATATGAACAAAGGAATCAAGTCAAATAATGCATCGTAGGGTCAAGAAAGTGCAGAGGGCATGATAGGTGTGCCAAACCCAGAAGGAAGGACGAGGCTCGAAATGACGTGTTTACTCACTGATTTTTGCGAAGTCTTGGAAATCCATGAGACCAAGATTGTCTTTATCATGATCTCGCAACAGCTTTAGGACTTCTGCCTTTTTGAGATCAAACCCAAGCGCTCGCATCGCGACTTTGAGTTCGTGGTAATCTACACATCCGTCCTTATCCGTGTCGAAGAGCTCGAATGCTTCCTTTATCTCTTGTTTTTGTTCGTCCGTGAGATCTATACGCGTATGTGTGCGTCGTTTGGCCTTTTGAACCGCTGAGGAGGTATACATGGCTGGAGCTGGTGGTTGGTCGTGTTCAAGTTGGCTACTCGAACGTGACGACCATCACATATTCGCGTCAGCACGTGATTGGTCACGAAATGTATTTCTGACACTGGTCAGGTTGACGGGTCAGGGTTGCTGCAGGCTGTCTTCTGTCTTCTGAATCCGCCACTGTAGTTGGCAAGATGCCATGAGTCTTTTATCAGAACTCAATCTCCACATAAGCCCTCTGCCCTACTTCTTAATCTAATACCACAACATCTTTGGATACCCGGCCTTTCTTGGATACCTAAATTACCTTGCGCCCTCATGCCAAAATTCAACCCCGCGATTATACCCACTGGATTGCCCACCATGCCACAACAGTCGGACAGGGTCCGTACGCTCATCGTTGAAAAGGAAACATCGATTTTCTGACATCTGAATAGGGCGGTTTCTTTGATCATGTTCCTGCGGCTGATCTGAGTTCATCTGATGTCCCATCCAGTGGTTCGTGTTTCGTGTCCTTCATAGTAACCTTTCGTTTTGACCTTTGGTCCAGATGAGTTCTGGGTCATTTCCCCGTCGAAGAGACAGAAAGAGAAAGATCCTGCCTCTCCCACACCGCGCAAAGATGGTGTGCGGCGTGCCGATGCAGCGAATTCCCCGAGTCGAAGCGCTCGACGCCCAGTTAAGGAGCCCGCCACTAGTTTTCCGGATAATGGTGAATAAATTCACCTTCTCGCATGTTGCACTAGCTCATTCATAATCACGAAGCTTCCATTTCTTCCGCCAGCACAGTGGGTGTTCGAACTACACATCCCACAACTCCCTCAAAGGGCTCGGCTATCTCTGCTGCAGGCACCCCAAGCAGTCGCAACACCGCCATCGATAAAGTATTCAAGAAGATGGCCGTCGATAGCAGGTCTCGTGAGTGCGAGAAATAATACATCGTCATCACATAATAACTCGTTGAGCAGTACCTTCGACTCCGAGTCGACCAGGTCACGAGCATCATACATCACAGGTACTCTTTACTTAAATGCTCTCCTTTAATACGCTTATCATGGCATAGCAGAGGACGGGTGACCGTCGAGTTATCATTATCGAGGACTCCGACGACGAAGGTGTGTATGCATGTTCCATGTTCTCTGGGTTTTCGGTCCATGCTAACACACCAGTAGCGCCAACAGACCTCGACGTGTCGGACCCACCAACTAGGTCGTCATCTCTTTACTATGGCCCAATTCCCGTCTCCACCGATTCTTCCCAATCTTCCATGAATTCGCTGTTTTCGCAACTATCTGTCACGAGCAGCGTATCTTCTATGGAATCTTTCTCGATGTCAACATCTGTCGGCACATCTGGAGGATCGAAAACTCAATCAATCGACCACCAGTCACCTTCATACACACGAAAGAACGCTGCTCCCGCATACGTTAGGGATATTTTCAATACGGAAATGTCACCAAACGTCACACAGCGTAAGACTCAGAAGGTTGAGGCCAAATTTCAATCATCCACGACATCACCTTCCGCAGCTGTCGACGTCAACAAGGTTCCGGAATCGGTGTTGCGGTTCTCGAACAGTCCGTTTGGTACCGACCTAGAGCGCGTCATTATTGCCCACTGTGACAAAACGCAAAAAATGTTGGATGAAAACGAGATTGAATGGGGCACACAATATGAGCTTGCTCGTGGCGTATCGACTGGTACTTGGTCTTGGGATGGTGTCAGGGCACATATTCTGGAATTTAAAGGCAGCAATGAGGAAACTGCTCCCAAAGTCCAATCAGTCATGGGCGGCCGCTCTGCTCAACTTTCCAATCTAAACATTTGGTAATTGTCAAATCATCATTCAATTTTAGTGTCGTATTTATGCATTTTGTAGGAAGGAACTCGATCGCGAGCAAGCGGCCATCAAAGAGAACATGTCTCGAGGTTTAGGGCTCATGGGCGAATGGAAAGGAAGCGCCGATTGGTATGGTGGCCAGGTTCAGCAACTGGCTCGACTTGTCAAAAGTGACACGTCGTACAAAATAGTGCTCGAGCCGATGGAGAAACGACGATCTCATCGATTCGCGCGTTACTATGGCTCGCGAAGGTTCGTTCAGCTACGAATCCCTGACGAGCTTTTGCGAAGCGAAAACGAGCGGGTTAAAGCATTCTTGCGGAAGAGTTTTGTCCTTTGCGGTCGTATTTTCCTCCCCTTCCATTCCAAGGATGGTCATCTTTATATGGTCGAGACGGACGAAAATTGGGGTCGAACTTCGCAGCCATGGTGTGGCGACCAATTCCGCAAACCCTTTCACGAGTTTATCAACTGGCATAATCCTCTTGACCAAAGGAAGAATTGTGACCAGGTATGCCGCAGATCCTCTCACTCTTCACTGAACCCAGTTTCCGACTATCTTGATTTCAGGTGATTAGCAAATATGTGGCTCGTTTTGCTTTGGGACTTTCGAACTCTGTTCCTGCCCTGGAGTTTGAGGAAGAAAACATAATATTCATCGACGATATCAGTAAGTCGCTTTCTGCAATGTCTACTCCCTTTTTTTGACCATATTTCCAGCCTCTTCCGAGTGGCCGCAAGGAAAGAAAAATCCACCCGCCAAGGTGCTAATGACGGACGGCTGTGGTTTCATGAATCACGCCGCATTGCATAGCATTGTCAAGTTGCTTGGCTACGAGAACATTCCAGCCGGTGTCCAAGGCCGCATTGACGGAAGCAAAGGCTTCTGGATTCTTCATCCAACAGACCAATCATCTGTGCCCAAGATATGGATTAGAACATCGCAGAACAAGATCAAGAATCGTTTTTTCGATCGCGCACACAGGATTTTCGACCTCCTCTGTCCTTCTCGACCTTCGCCGACGATCGCTCTTTCCCAGCAGAGTATCACGAATCTCTTCTCGAATGGCGTCCCTGAGCATACTTTGGTGCGTCTGATGGAAGAAGGGCTCGAGGAAGAGATTGCGCCGTTGCTGGAGTGGAGCAAACCTTATGCGATGGTGTTCCTTTGGGATGCGATCAACAAGACAGGCAACGTTTCGGGTGCTAGGACGCAGAGGCTCGCTGCCTCGCTCAACCGAGTACTGGGCCTTAAAGGCCGTGATTGGGGGCACGAGTCCGTTGCGATGGATAACGATCCCAAGGGTCAGGCAGCTGAGGATGCTGCTGTTTCTGCTACGTATACCGGCAGGAACAAATACAGCGCAGGTGAATTTTTTCTTTTCCTCGTCTTGACATAATATTCTTTTCCTGACTCCTGGATCTTTCTCTTAGCGCCTCTTTCGTTGGATGAATCCGCTCTGGAACTCGTTCAGGCCGGGTTCCATCCAGCAGAAAATAAACTACTTTATGATAAACTCAAACGTATCATCGAATTGACGATTGATAGCTCTGTCAAAAAGTACCGAATACCCATCGAAGAATCTCTTGGAGCGTTCGTCGTTCCAGGCTAGCTATTCAAATTTATTATTTCATCTCCGATACTGATGCTTATCTTACCTCAGATCCTCTTGGTGTCTTGAAGGAAGGCGAAATATATTATAGGTTCTCGAGACCTAGGAAGGATCCGCGCACAGAAATGCTCCTGCACATTCTCGAAGGAGAAATAGTTGTACGTGTCGGGTCTGGCATTTCTGGAAGGTTTTCGCTGAACTTAGCCTATAGCTTGGGCGATATCCGATTCGTCTTCCTTCGGACATGCAGAAGGTCTGTGATTACATCCCGCTTTCTGGATGGAGCGACTTACATGAAGGATGTGATGTTAGGTTAGGGCGGTTGATAGGCGGGAGCTTGATAGGTGGCCCGATGTCATTATCATATCGACTCAAGGAAAAAGAAGTATCGCAAGTCTTCTTGCCGATGGCGGTAAGTCTAGTTTTGCTCTCGAATTTGCTACTTTTCAACGTTATGCATTATCGTTCTTAGATATGGATGGAGGTGGGTTCTATTTGCAATTAGTATTTATCTGCGTCTTACCCGCTATTTCCAGATGAGCTCATCGCCACTTGGGATCCGGCCATCGTGGAAGCATTTGATAACAAGGGCTTTACAAACCCTCCTGATGACCTGATGACAGATAATTTTGACCGCGATGTCGAGACCGTGGAGAAATTCAGTGAACGAACCGCGGACATGTCTCAACGAGAGACAAGTCAAGCGTTCCAGGAGGTCCTTATCGCCAACCTCAGTGAATCCAATGTTGGGCTATACTCGATGATGCACGAAAATGCAATTGTCAAGTATGGCTATGGGCATGTGCATTCCATTCGACTCGCCTACATGTATGTTCACTTAATAAACTTTTTATGCTGACTGAGCTCACATCCTACCAGCTTTGGCACGCTTTTGGATGCCAACAAGACTGGGCATCGTCTAAAGCCTGGGATGCTCGAGCTTCACCTCAAAATGTTTGGAAATCGTTCTCCGCAGACCGGCTCGCATTCTTGCTCGTCTAAAGATATTCTAGAAATCCTTACAGTTGCTGGGCAAAAGAAAGGCCAAGAACTCCTCGAACGGTATGAGAAGAAGGAATTGAAACATCGGGATGCCGATATCGACCTTCGTCAGCCTTACGACGCTGCCATGGACTATGCTCTTCAGGCATGGAAACTCAAGATGCCGGCCTTCAACGACGAAATGCAAAGGATTCGAAAGCATGTCGAGGTTGCTAAGGAGCTTTTTGGTGTCGCTTGTGCGGCATCTCGGTCCTCGTCAGAATCTCCGTCCAAATCCAAAGCTCGGCGAAAGCAGTGGGTGCCAAAGTCTGACCAGGAGGACCTCATGCTCGCCTGTGCTCGGGCGTACGCTGAGCCTCTTGACAATATTATCCTGACGCGCGACATCGAACGGGTAAAAGCATCATATGCGTATGTGTTATCCCGAGATCGTGGATCTGATCGCGAGTCGTTTGCCTTCGCTGTGGCCTTCCAGGAACTCTGTCATATCAAGGCTATGGCTTCAGGTGGTGGACATGCTCCTTCGCTTCGCATCTTTGACGAAGGCAAATCATTCAGTTCGTCATTCTTGAGAGCTCTCAAGCTCTGCGAAGATGGGAGCGTCGTGTAGGACCCAAGGACATGGTCCCTTTTTTTGTACCCCTATCTTCTTTCTGTAAGTCTTCAAGTGTTTGAAGTTTTCCAGCCTCTTACTAATAGTGTTGTTCCCATAGACAACAGTCAACTACAATCCTCAACCAAATCTCTGTCTGTCGGTATCGCATCTACTTCCTGTGTTTTGAATAGTCTTCGCATTCTCTGTCTCATAGTATCCTTTGTAATCTTCTCATCTCGTCATGTTGGTTAATCTCTCAATTTCCTCTTCGCGACACATTTCATAGTACAAATCATCCATTTTTCAATCCTTTCTGTATCACATAGCATCCTCATATCAGTTTTTTTCGTATGTATGTTTCACTGTATATATATGTCTCGCTGTACGTCTGCATTTTCGGCACGTTTTGCGCGTGTTTCCAGCATTGATTCTATCACTTTTTGTATGAACACACGTTGATCTGTTTAGATGAACCCAGTCAGGTAGTGACACCGTGGGAAAATGTAATCAATAGCACAAATTTCTTTTCTTGACGTCGCGACGTTCAAGTTGATCAACGAGCAGACCCTGTCTCTCGACTTTCTTGTTGTCCCCATATCTTGCTTCCAACAACTTTGTCGCGCTCCTCGTTAACATATCATGGTTGTTCCTCTGAGCCCGATGCCGGATACGCCTTCATCTCCAGACACGGACCATGCCGCCATTCCCGTTTCAGACCTTTCAACGCCTCTTACACAATCTGGGCGAACCTCTCCTAATTCCATTGAAGCTGAAGCACCAAATGACTCTGCTACCGCCACACAGAAGAAGAAGAAGAAGAAGAAACCTAAGAAATCTGCTAAATCCAAAGACGCGACACAGAAGGCCAAAGCCAAGGAGGACGCGGACGCGGAAAGCCGACCCCCTGTGCTTTGCATCAGCAGAAATAAGCACTGGCGCTACATAAGCTCTTACCATGTAGGTGTGCATTCATGACTACAAATTGGCTGGGATCGAGCTCAACCTTTCGTAGGGACCATGGCTTCAACTGCCGGTCGAACTTCTAGATTCTCTCTTGACACTCAATCTCGATCCTACCACCCTTACGGGCCCTGAGACACGTATTCCACCCTTTCTGCCTCCTTCGCCCAGTATTTCTTCCAGTAAACAGCGCGACCGTGGCTTCCATGGTTTAGGCGATTTCTCGCCTCCCGACTCCCCGCGTAGCACCCTCGCATCTTTGCCCCTGCCACCTCCATTTCCACCGCCAAAGGCAGGGAAGGCCATTCCTCCTCCAATCGATCCCGGTGTCTTCCGCTCCGTCAGGAATATCCGTCGACTCATTGATGAAGCTGCTGAGTTGTCCGTTCGCGCTTCTTCCGGTCTATCCGCCGCAGAGTTAGGCTCTATGAGGTCGGGCTCTGGCCTCAACGGAAGTCCATGGGCCGCTGCTCAATCACTCGGTCTCAATCCACTTGGGAATAATAACGGTGGAGGGAGGAATGTCGCCATGTCCGCCATGCGGATTCATCGATTAAGGGCGCTTGCAGTGCAGAAGCTGGCACAAGCATATAAAGCGGACGAAATAGCTTCTAGTGTGATGGTCATGCAAGGAGGCAGTGTCTTCGACGATGTAGCTGAACGTGTCCTGAAAGTCGGTGAGTATTTAGGTCTTGTTCCGCATACGCAAAAAATTCTGAAACTTCTCTATAGACCCAAACGATGCTGACGCAAAATATGTTCACTTCTTCCATGAAAAAATTCCTTCTCGGTAGATACTTTACTATCCCTCTACACTGTCTTCTGAGGTTCACTTTCTAGGCAATTGGCCGAGTCTACAACCACGAATGTCTTGGACGAATTAATCGCAGCCCACCCCCAACATCTCGAGTATCATCGGACTCGCGGAATTGTCCACTGCTTCCGCGACGAATTTTCACAAGCTACCAAAGATTTTACACATGCTCTGAAGGAAGCCAGAGCGGTTCGGAAGGCCAAAATGATGCACCATAACAATGGCTCTCAAAGCGAATCGCGGACGAACAAGCACGGAAAACGTCGCAAAGGTAGCTCGTCGAGTCATACCAATGGACAGGCCCCACCAGATGGCACCAGCTCAATGGAGAACGGGGTGGACGGTTCAGACGGGGAGCCAATTCTAAAGCACCCCTCCGTTTTAGATGATGCTCCCGATCCTATCGAGCCACAACTTCTGTTTCTTCGCGGTGCTGCTTATCTCCAGCAAGCGGTCCATCTGATAGAGGCTGCGGTGCTCAATTTAGAGGGCGTTTACAAAACTCCTTCCGTCGACGGTGCAGAGTTGAGGTTGTGCTACATCGAGAATGGCAAATACGGCGGTGTCGAGGTTGGTAATCCTGATGGACCGCTTGGCAAGCGTGCTGGCGCGAAGCTGCTCGCGTATGCCGAAACTCTTGGTGACAGAGTCTTCAGGGACTACGTTACTCAGCTGTTAAAGAAGAGTCTTCGCGATCACGAAAAGTTTCTTTCCCACTTCGACTCGCTGGAATCATCAAACGCCATGCCCGACGGAGACCTCGCGTTTCAGACAGAGTATGCCTTTCTTCTCTCTGAATCCATCCGTCCAGGAAATCACGCCAACATGCCACCTCCGATACCAGATGCTCCTGCCATGTTCACCACCTATCACCCGCTTCTTGTCGAGTCCCATTTCAGTGTGCTTATATGCCAGTTGATGCTCGCCGATTTTGCCGCTGTTATTCCGACCTTCATCCGGACCGCGTCTGTCGTGGATGGATTAGAGGGATATCCCATTTTCTTGCCGCCTAGGTCCATGGCTCAAGCTGAATTCATTGAGGTGTTGGAACGCTTGGCCGGAGGTTGGAGGAACGGCATCCAACCTCACTCCTTGTCTGCCCAACGAGGCAAAACCAGACTTGCCATCGAAGCGCCGCCCATCGTCGCGCCGCCAGCCCCGATTGCGAGGAGATCTAACTCGTATCATGATCGCGAGGACGACTGTCGTGCTGGTTCATCCTCATCCTCATCCACCCGCCAGAACAGCTTTTCCAATGGCGGCAGCACTTTCGAGAACGGGATATCCGGCAATGCCCGTCAAGACGCGAAGGAAGAACGGTTCCGCGTTCGCGTGGATGCAGCCGAGGCGTTGGATTGTGCTCGTATCCTCCTCGCGCCTGTCGTCAAACGCCAGCGAGGTCGTGCAGAGAGGGCCGCTGCTGAGAAGGCCGCTGGCGCTGGGAAGAAAAAACCTGTTCCCATCAATATTCCGTTGCATGGACCGAGGGTGGAGGTCATTTTGGCCTGGCTTGGAGCAGTGCATTTGCCCGAGTTGGATGGCATCTAATGATTGTGCTTATTGCACTACGATGTGGCCTTGGACGGACGCCGTCTGATATGAACTTTCCACGCGCGATTCTTTTCTTGGGCTCTGGGCCGCAGTGGGAGAGGAGGCTGAATTTATTTTTTTGGGCGAAACTTATACGTTACGTTTCTTGGTGGGTATCTTTTTTATTATGCCCCAGAAGACACCTTCTTTATTTATGCTATTTATTCCGTTGTTTTTTTTTTGTGGTCGAGAGCCATATTTACGATTCTCAGAACGCATTCAATACCGATGACGTTGACGGTTTTTCATCCCGCGCTATATCTACCATTGAGAAAGATTACGAAACTCTCGGCATATAGTACACGTATGGTAGGTCTGAATACGACATAAACGTGTGTCCCCTTCGAGGCATCTTGACCGTGAGGTTGGGGTCTACCTCACCTATCGACGAGGCGACGAGCAGCGTAATTGGGAAATGCAATGGTGAACATGGCGCAGAAACACAAATCATATATATATCAGAGAGTAGCCTTGTCCGCTTAAAGCATTTCCAGAGTTTTGATATGCAAGAAGGTAGCAGGCGTTGTTCGTACAAAGGTATCCAGTCTGTCCAGTGCTTGACTTCAAGCTGTCGGCCGCAGCGCAGGATCTTCGGACACTGGATCATCCCAGAGTTCATCAACTTCCGCAAGGGCAGTCTTAAAGTAAAGTGGTTTGAGCACAATTTACGGGGGAAAGGAGGAAACTAACCGGGTACTGATCATGGAGGAACGTCCCGAACCGAATGTCCATCTGAAATGGGCAGTATGGCTCGCTAATATGTTGGAGCTTCGGGAGGGATGCGACGTCCGTAGGACATTTCTTGCGAGAAAGGCAATCCAGTCAAGAGCCGTTCAGATGGCGGCGAATCTTCAGGAAATTGAACAGCTTCAATTGTGCTTCTTGAAACGTTTTTCTGAACCGGGCCGGTCATGCGGCCACGGCAAACACGGTCACATGATAAATGCAAGGACTGTCACGTTACTGTTTAATTATGCGGGCCACATAATATTAACTTACTTTCCATTATTCCTCTGCTCGCCGCCATCGGTGGCACGTTCTGACCTTTGGCCCACCAAGCCCGTATTTATAAAGACCACGAATTGTAAGTGATACATTCCACTTTTCATCCAACTCTCAGACTCAAACGATGTCACTTCTTCAACAGGTCTTAGCGAGTGGCACGCCACAAAATCCCGACGTCCCACCCCTCGGCCCCCCCAACTATACGCACCTCGTCAACCATACTCCCTACAAAAAAACTATGTCTGGATCTGGTAGCTCCCATGGATCGGAATGGGGATACCCAACTTTAAAGGCACAACAGCCCGAAGTTGAAGGAGAGCTCGAAGGTCATAATCACCATCACGACGACCTTGGCAAGCGAACATTTGTCGGCAAGGTCGCGTCCGACGAGGATATCCACGATTTCTTAAAGTCCACGGATCTCTACGACACTGAGGCAAAAAGGTGGCGACCTATAAAGAGGGAGCCTTACAAGGACGAGCCGAAGCTGTACGGGCCCATCCTGGCCATTATCCAGGGTATTTTACAATATTTCGACTACGCCGACACACGCTCTGTCGTCAACACGCATAACATACAATACAAACACGTAGAAGGCCGAGAAGAGTATAACCCACCTGAATTGACCACTTCGCCTGACATGGCGATACTGGGCTCTGGGGACAACTTCAATCCAGAGGCTGTGCGTGCCGGGGTACCAAGCTATGAGATCTGTGCCTCCCCTGTGGAAATCAAGACGCAGAAAAACTACAGCGCAAACGCGAATCTCGTTCAGATTGCGATCTACGTTAGGTAAGCGCTTCGAGTGGCTTCAACTGCAAAAGACCTTTTCTCAATCCCGTTTAGGCAGTTGTTCGTGCAGCAGTCGAATCGCAAATTTGTCTATTGCCCCATTATAACCGAGAAGTATGTGCGGCTGTATATCTTTGACCGCAGTGGCGCCCATGTCCATAATTTTTCTCCGATCAATATCCACGAGGATGCCATTGATTTTGTTCGAATCATCCTTGGCGTCTCCTCTCCCGACGATAGCGCCATTGGGTTTGATACGTCTATATGCTGGACAGGCGACAAACGCATCCTCAAAACCCTCGATGAGGACAAGAATCCCGTGACCCTCACCTTAGAGTCAGAGCAACCGATCTTTTACCGACGTACGATCCGAGGTTGTGGTACCTGTTGCTGGAAAGCCCGAGATAACGAGGGAAAAGTCGTCCTTGTAAAAGACGCCTGGCGTTCAAGGGGTCGCACTCCGGAATGGAAGTTTCTGGAGGCTGCTAAAGGACTGGCCGGCATTGGTCAAATGATCTCGTATGAGGACAACGATGACGAGCACATCTCGACCGCCAGAAGACTCGCTCCTTTTGTGCGAGGATTCTATGATCGAACATTCTGCCGATTGACCCTAGAACACTATGGCCCGTCCATTGAAGGTTTTAAAACTCCACAAGACGTTTTATTCGCTTACCGTGATGCCATTGCAGGTGCGTAGAGAAATTTTCTGTCCCGCTGCTTCCGAATGTGAATCTGATTATTTTTGCAAGGCCACCAAAATCTCTGGAACAAGGGAATTCTCCATCGCGACGTTAGTATCAACAACATCCTCATTGGTAGGCCTGGGTCTCCGGTCGGTTATCGAGGAGTTATTATCGATCTTGACATGGCAATCTGGATCAACGTTAAAAATCGTCTGGTGATGGCAGATGTCAGGACGGTAAGTTTCATTTATATTAATTCATAGGCATCTCCCACTGACGACGCCCTTTCATCCATTAGGGGACTCGAGCATTTCAGTCAATCAATGTGCTTGAAAGTTATGATGCAGAAAACATGACTCAGGATCATCTCGACGATCTCGAGTCATTCTACTATGTCCTGTGCTGGATCTGCCTCGGATACTCTGGGCCTAAAAACATCCTTGATCCGTTTCCTCCACGCCTCGTCAACTGGGAACAAGGGGATGCTATGCTCGCAGCAGACGCTAAGGAAGCTTTTCTGCAGAGGCCACTTCGTAGAGCATTCACGAAGATAGCGCCGTTTTTTGGCCCCGTATTCCTACGGCTTCTGGGGAGGCTTCATTCGTTCTTCGGCGACATACGGTCCGTGCGCTTTAAAACTCTATACAAATCTGCTGTCCAACGATCGGACGAAGAGACTCAACAAGATTATGCGACTATTCTCGGTTTTATCGATCAAGCTATCGAAGAACTTGCAGCTCCCGGGGCGGCGACCGTTGATGAATCAGAGTCGAGTTTGGACCCCTCCACTGCATCTCCGCCTACGACTCCGACGACAACGAGAGCGTTCTCAGATCGGTCACCGCTCCTCGACATTTCTAAGAATGTTATCACCAACGGAGGATCTCCGTCGCTTAAGAGACCTTCGGCATACCCTGATGAGGAAAGCCCCAAGAGGTCTAGGAATTCATACGCGCCTAAGCAGACTTCTTCTCTTAGTGTCGAACATGATTAAATCTTTTCGGCACATTTGATCTCGCTATATCAGTGTACTTACTCGTATCTGTAGTTATCGAGGAGTGTTGTATGAGCTTGAAACCATTGTACAATATATAACAAAATCCAGTTATCTGCCGGCCTCTGCAAGCCACGCCTTATGTTTGCCCGGTCGACATATAGGAAAGATAGTTCTTGGACTCGTACAACTAAATTTTCGCGGAAGACATTGCGAATAAGTCTGACACGAAAAGATGACGGCGATGATAGAAATGGAGACAACTATGAAATGCAGTGACTGTGTTGTGAAGGCTAACAGATACTTAGAATTAACAAGTTCGTCTGCAAACACTTTTGCAAAGGAATTAAATCATCTCCTTCACACCACCCACCGTAAGAACACATAGATCCCTTTTTCACCCAGGCATCGCTGTAGACGTCACGAGCGCTTGGCCGATATATGCAGGTTCAACAAGGTTCAACAGCAAGACACGTTTTGAGGAACGATGCAACCAGAGGAATATCCTTGTATGATAACTTTCCCTTTAAAGCCAGGAGCTCCTCCAGCTTCGGCAAAATATCTGCGAGATGTTCTGCCGGAAATTCGGCATACGTGGCTGAAAGGAGTGGCGGACCGGTGAGGAGAAATTTTTATCAACCTATCGAAGACCTCGTCACTCCGTCTACGACACTGATGGAACTGCTATGAAAGTCAGAACCATTCTACTCATGATAAAGAGATGTTCGGATTATCCTGACGAGGAAGGCCCAGTCGCGAAGAAATCAAAGGCAGGAAGTTAAATCATTACAGTGCGCTTACGCCGCGTTCCTAGCTTGGTAGTATTGAAGAGCATCATTTATGTGATCGAAAGAGTGTGGCGCACGTCCGAAAGCGGGTCCAATAAGTCCCAATGTATCAAGCCACAAGTATGGAATGCTTGGCTAAGGGATAGCCTTTTCAGAATCATCGTAGTTGTCCCTTTTTTTTCTGGCGACGTCCCGGGCGTTGATATCTCGTCTACCTGAGCCCACGGGGAGGTAAGGAGAATTTAAAAACATCAACTCACCGTCGCTCGTGAGTCGTTCCTGGATTCCTGTCCAATCGTCGTCTTATAAGCAAGGTCTGTGTTGGTTATTTAAAAGCTCTGTCTCTGACTTGATGAACTAGTTACAGTCTGACTTGCAGTTCGCGTTAATTTCAGTTCAACATCAGATATCAGTCACAGAAGCCAAATGAAGTGTGTATCGGGCCTTTGTCATCCAAACGCGAACAGAAATATCCACTCTGCACAACAGATACCATCAGTTCTTTAAAGAACGTACATAGGACACCCACAATGGATAGAAGATTCCCTCAGGACACCAAGCTCTGAAGTCAAATTTCTGCCTGTAACGGCTAGCATCATCTAACTCTGATAGATTCTACCATATACCACCCACAGAACCATGTGGGTGGTGCTTATGAAAGGTGGGTCGCGCAAATACCGGAATCACCGAACCATGTTGGTAAACGAAAGATACCATCGTATACATAGCATTGATGTGGGTATGGAACTGATGATCGGCCTTGTTATAAGGTCTTACACACTGACCCACTCAAGAATATCATGACAGAAACAGGGCGCCAGAGAGAGACACCTTTAAAATGTCCCGGGTTCCATTCACAGAAGCAGTTATCCCAGAAACGCTGAGCTCCGTCGTTCAAATGGCTATCTCCTAAGAAAGGGATGAATGGGTCGATCCATTTGTTGGAATATTGAGCGCACGCAAAAGGTTCATGCGACGTTGGTGTATGCTTGGCTTAGCCTCGCATGTTCTTCGTCTATTTCACATTAGTTTCTACCACGTGGGCTCGTCATTACTGCTATGTAAATTGTATATAGCTAGTGTAAATTAGAGACGAAGCCCTCGCTCGATTGCGAGGGTCCCTACTCACATCCCGAGTAACCGACGCGGACACGGTTATTTCAACACAATCGAGCATTATACTCTCAACCTTGAGTCTCTCTTCGCACACACATCACTCTCGCTCCTACATATTTCTCCTTGACGGCAGGTGGCAGTACCTATAAACTGCGGAAGGCGGCCGCAGTACCGATACCCACTGCAGAAGAACTGAAGATCCCTCATTCTTGCCTTGGCCCTTTTCCGACGTCGACTCATCATTTCCCTGCTTACAATGACTTCCGAGGTTTCTGCCCCACGCTTCAGTCGCCTCAACGACACTAACTATGCTGAATGGGCTTTACGAATGGAAGCCGTGCTCATCCGCGCAGGCCTTTGGACCATGATCGACATCAAGGTGGATGGCAATGGAAAGTCAGCTGACGAAATCAAGAAGGAATTCGAGACGAAGAAGAAGAGAAGGGATACAACGAAGATGAGTGAAGCTCGTGCTGAGATTGTCCTTCGAGTCGAGGATGGTCAATTGGCCCATTGTATGCGTTCGACCGACCCGCACGATATCTGGGTCACTCTGGAGAGTGTTCACCGGGCCGCCGGATTTGCCACAAGCCTCGCTTTACGACGGAAATTCCTTACGATGAAGAAAACGAAGACGCAGGCAATGTGTTACGACCACCCATTTTCATTTCACCGCTCGTACCTTCTTTGATATTCTCGAACATTCTCTATGTAGTACTCACGTTACTACGACCTTGGCTTCCTTAAAACAGACATTCTCTCTTTTCTACATTGTTACTTCTCTAACAATGTGTGCTTCCTCCATTGTTCCCGATACGGTTTCCATTGTACTTATATCGTCTGCTTGGATACGTTCTATTCCTCTTCTTTGCCATTGTTCCTCTTTCGGAACAATGCTTCTTTCTTCGTACCATTGTTCCTCGTTCGGAACAATGCCCTATACCTAAGTACTATAAAACCAGACACTTGTAGTAGATAGCTTCTCCAGCTTGATCTTGAGAATCTAACCTGACTACTCTGGACCTTGAAACATCTAAGCTCTACTTCAGACAATACCGCTAGCGGCATTCTGAACGTATTCTGAAACACTGAAACTTGACTTCACGGTCGTGTAGTCGTTCACTAAATATAGATCGTATCTATCTTTAGTAACACTTCGCTACGACCGTAACAAAAGATCAAGCTCGTTAAACCACCCTGCACCTTCTATTCAGCTAGGCGCACCCCGAACCCACGAAACCCGAAACCGAACCCCTGAAGCTCATCTGGATCCTCAAGATAAAGGCATAAACCTTTAAATCTCAATTCAAGACGACGTTGAGAATTTACTCAAACAAGAAAACCCCGAGCGACCGCCGTACAAGGTGAAAGATCCTGATCGGCACCGGAAGTCAACAGCATAGCGTCTTTAACTCCCCGGACCACAACATCGGAATACTCCGATTCTACCCCGAACGAAACCCCTGAAACAATACAAGGGTCCACACTGGACGTCTCGATCCCACCAATCACTACGAACGACCCAGCCATCGAACAAGTCACTCAGGCACTCGAAGACCTGGACCCGCACTTCGTCGATACAACTGAACCCGAACGAGACTACGAGATGCCATCTCGATCCCAATCCGAAGAACGACCCTCCCGACCAAATCCAGCATTTGCCCCTGTGCCACCCTTGCATGAAAGGCTTGGGAACTCCTCTATAAAGGAATTACGCATTAACCCCCCTGCCGCATTTGACGGAACCCGAAGCAAGTTCAAAACTTTCCAGCATTCACTTACCGTGTACCTTGGGGTCAATGATGACACCTATGACACGGATAAGAAGAAAATCTCCTATGCCTTGTCTTTCCTCTCGGAAAAAGATGCAGCAGCATGGAGACAAGCCTGGATCGAAGACCGGACTGTAGCCGGAACCCTGCTCTTTGGGAGCTGGACGAACTTCACAAAGGAATTGGCCAAGGCCTTCACTCCAATTGATGAAAAAGGGGACTCCTTAGACCAGCTCAAAAGGCTGAGACAAGGAAAACTATCTGCGGACGAACTCAATGCGAAATTCAAGATCCTCCTCGCAAAGACAGGGATCACGGGCGATGTCGCCCAAATCGACTACTACCAAGACTGTCTAAACCAAGGACTCCTGGCTAGTATTCTAAAGAGCGAAAACACCCCCGAGACCATGACAGAATGGTACGATAAAGCGGTAAAACTGGACAACAACTTCAATCGCTTCTTGAAGAAGTTCAGTACCCGCAAAGAAGGGCAACCACAAGCCCAAACAAAGAAAGCAGACAAACCCTGGAGAAGGAACACTTACATACCCCGCTACCAAGCCCCTGCACCAACCCATGACCCAAATGCGATGGACGTAGATGCGATGACAGTAGATGAGCGCAACGACCTTATGCGCCGAGGAGCTTGCTTTTTCTGCAAACAGAATGGACACATATCCCGTGATTGCCCAAAAAAGAAAGGCAAACAAACCCCCGGGTACAACAAATCCTACGACAGGGGTAGATCCACAAGCCGAAAGCCCTCTACCAGAGAGGCATACAACCAAATCCGCGCCTTGACAGCGCAGTTTAGCCAGGACGAGTTGAAAGAATTGGCCGACTATGACAAAGAGGACACAAAGGAGGACAAAGAGTTGAAGGATTTTTGAGACGGCGATTCATCCCAACGTATGCCTCGCCCATTCTCTCTTTACATTCTGTATTAGTAGCCCGTGTAGAGAAACAATCCATGCACATTCCTGTTTCACTCGCGAGTGAAAATCAGAATAAGAGAATCGTTGAAACCTCCGCCCTCCTTGACACTGGAGCAGGTGGAATCTTCATGGATCACAACCATGCTCAGAATAACGGTCTGAAACTCAAAAAACTCGATAAACCCATCCCAGTGAAAAATGTAGATGGAACCCTGAACAAAAAGGGATCCATTACCCACTATGTCGAAATGGATCTCACGGTAAACGGACGAACAGAACGGACAATCTTCATGATCACAGGACTAGGAAGACAAAAAATCATCCTTGGTCTGCCATGGTTCAGAAAAAATGACCCGGATGTAAACTGGCGAAAAGGCACCCTAACCTGGCGAAAAGCAGTCATGGGTATCACTCGTGGCTCGCTAATCAAAAGGTTTTTTAAGAAAGCCTTGTCAAGACTAGCGAGACCCAAACCAGCAGACCAGGCAGAACCACAAGAACTGGACCTCCCTCTCGACTTAATCAAGTCGACACAATCCGAATTGGACATGAGTTTGCCATGTGAGGAGTCTACTCCCATATCGGTAGCGGATCTCCCTCTAGCTTTCAATGAAGCAATGGAACCCACCCCGGACCCGGATACTTTGGACGATAACCTCGAAGGCTATGACATGGCCTTCTTGGAAATGGAAGAGGAATACGACGATGACCTTCTATTGGCATACATGGAACATGGATTTGATGAAGAAACCAGGGACATATGGATAAATGCAAAACACACGACGTCCCAAACCCTCGCCCAAGAGGTCGAAGCAGAAAAACCAAAAAAGTCCCTTGAAGAAATGATCCCTCTCTCTCTTCATGACTATTTGGACCTATTCGACCAAAAGGTGGCGGATCGTTTCCCAGAATCTCGACCCTGGGACCACCATATTGACACCAAACCAGGCTTCGAAGAATTCTTGAATACGAAATTCAAACCAAAGACATATCCACTAAACCCCACGGAAAACATCAAACTGGATGAATTCCTGAAGGATAACCTCGACAAAGGGTATATCCGACCATCGAAATCCTCCATGGCTTCTCCATTCTTCTTTGTCGAAAAGAAAGATGGGAAACTTCGACCTTGCCAAGACTACCGACTCTTAAACGAATGGACGATCAAGAATAAATACCCACTTCCCCTCATCCAAGAACTCATGGATAAGATCAAAGGAGCAAAATATTTTACCAAATTAGACGTCCGCTGGGGTTACAACAACGTTAGGATCGCAAAAGAAGACATCTGGAAGGCTGCTTTCACAACCAATCGAGGGCTCTATGAACCATTGGTCATGTTCTTCGGAATGTGTAACTCCCCAGCAACCTTCCAAGCCATGATGGACTCGACCTTCAAAGACATGCTCCTCCTCCTGTGGCTGATTGTATATATGGACGACATTTTGATCTTCGCCGACACCATTGAAGAGCTTGAAGATCGCACTCGCAAAGTTCTTCAAAGACTCAGGGAAAATGACCTTTACTTGAAACCCGAAAAATGCGAATTCTTCGTACCAGAAACAGCATATCTAGGGTTCATCATTGGGCACGGACAAGTAAGGATGGACCCGGCAAAGCTCAAGGGACTATCAGAATGGCCTGTCCCAACAACCGTCAAGCAAGTAAGGAGTTTCTTAGGATTCGGAAACTTCTATCGACGGTTTATTCGGAGCTACTCTGAAATCGCCCAAGCCATGAACATGCTCCTGAAGAAAGATCGTCTGACATTCGAATGGACGCCAGAAGCGCAAGAAGCGTTTGACACCCTGAAAAAGAAATTCACAGAAGAACCAGTTTTGATGATGCCAGACCAGACACGATCCTTCCAGATTGAATGCGACGCATCAAAGTATGCAACTGGAGCTGTCCTCACGCAACTTGACTCCAATGGCAACCGACATCCTGTATCCTTCATCTCAAAGAGCTTCACTCCGGCTGAGCGCAACTACGAGATCTACGATCGAGAACTCTTGGCGATCAAACGGGCCCTGGAGGAATGGCGTCATTACATTTACGGATCACCATTTACCACACGCGTCTATTCGGATCACAAGAATTTGACGTACTATCGACAACCCCGAAACCTGAATAGACGCCAAATGAGGATGCACCTTTATTTGTCAGAATTCGACCTGGAACTCATACACCAAGCAGGATCAAAAATGATACAGTCAGATGCTCTTTCCAGACGCCCTGACATGATCATAGATGAAAATGACAACGAAGACATAACCATGCTCCCGGACAACCTCTTCGTCAACCTGATCGATCTCGAACTACAGAAAAGGATTGCAGAATCTGACAATCTTGATATCGAAGCAGCCGAAGCAATCAAATTGCTGCTGGAAGAAGGCCCAACAGAATTACGACGGAACATGGAGGATTGGACAACAGAAACAGCGAACGGGAACACCCTCCTCTTCTATAAAGGACGGAATTATATTCCAAACAACATAGAACTGCGACGAGAAATAGTAAAACGACACCACGATAGCGACACCGCAGGCCACCCAGGAGAACTGGAAACTTTCAATAAAGTACGAGAATACTACTGGTGGCCAGGACTGAGACGATTCATAAAAGAATATGTCTCTGGATGTGCATCCTGTCAACAATTCAAGATAAACCGACGGCCGACGAAGCCAATACTAATGGCAATTGAAGGCGCCAAAACGCTGCGCCCCTTCGCCAAAATCTCTTATGACCTAATAACTGATCTGCCGATCAGTAAAGGCTTTGATAGTATACTGTCCGTCGTGGACTACGGACATACGAAGGGGGTAATTATCATCCCTACTACAAAAACCTCAAATTCGGACGAAATTCGACGACTCCTCTGGAACAATGTTTACAAACGCTATGGACTACCAGATGAAGAGATTTCTGATCGAGACCCACGCTTCAATGCGAAGGGATTTCAGGAATATCTGAAGCTTATGGGCATTAAACAATCCCTTTCATCAGCATACCACCCCCAATCTGATGGCTCAACAGAGCGCTTCAACCAAGAAATCGAAGCATATCTCTCAATCTATTGTTCTCAACACCCAGAAGACTGGAGCGATGCAACGGCAACCTTGGAATTCACACTAAATGACCGAAGACACGCGGAAAGGACCAGAACCTCTTTCGAACTCATGAATGGCATCGCACCTAGAACCATTCCCACTTCCTTCGAAAAAACGAACTTTCCAGAAGTCGAAGCCCATCTCAAACAACTCACCAGAGATAGAGAAGAAGCATTAGCAGCCCATGAACTCGCAAGACGCCGAATGATAGAGCGATCTAAAGGAGGCATAATCCCCTTCAAGAAAGGTCAGAAGGTCTGGCTCGAAGCAAAAAACCTGAAGACCACATATCAGACTAAGAAGATAGCCCCAAAGCGACATGGACCATTTGAAATTCTAGAACAGACTGGCCCCATAAACTACAGACTGAAATTACCGCGGACTTGGAAGATTCACGACATATTCCACGCCGCTCTTCTTACACCATTCAAAGAAACCGAAGCCCACGGACCGAACTTTACTTTCCCCCCTCCTGACCTTATCGATGGAGAAGAAGAATGGGAACTCGAAGCTATTATAGCCCACAAGAAAATGCGAGGAAAACCGCTCTACTTGATTCACTGGAAGGGTCGACCAGACTCGGATGACTCGTGGGAACCCTCGACGTCGTTCGAACACTCCTTGGAAACGCTGAACGACTACCAGCGTCGCCATAAACTCCCACTTTCTCCTCCACTCTAAACACCATGAACGCCCTCCGAACCCTCTTTGCCACCTTTTCCTCTTGTTTCAAGGCTAAAAATAACCAAAACGACGATACCGACATGAGGCCGATCGTGATAAATCGAGAACAAGGCCTTCTAATTAAGGGAATACCGAACTTGGAAGACCTCGACGGTCTACACCTACTCTCGTTTGACGACATAAACGATTGGACGATAAGGAAAGAACTAGAACGAGAAGAAGCCCGGAAGAGAGGGGATTGGGAAAGATTGGAAGAATGTGAGCTTATTCTTGGCGACTCGACTCTGCTTCGAAAAAGCTCCACGACCCAGATCGAATGTGAACGACTCTCCACCAACTACCTCCTACCCTTCGCCAACCTCCTTAAATACAAGCACCTGAAAACCGTCCTCACTTCCCCAACAAGAACATTCCGGATTGCCACCTTCAAGACGATCCCCTACCACTTACGACACGACGACGATGGCAACCAACTCGAACACTACGAATTCTACCTCTAACGCTCTCCCCCCTCTGACTCAGCTCGAATTCATCGAGCTCGTGACGAATGACCTATACTACGCCTCTATCATGCGGGCTCATGAAGGACGGAATGTTGAGCGCGCCATGCTCGACACATTCCACGAGGTCCAACGAACCATACGACGACTAGAAGAGGACATACGAGTCCTCCAAACGACCCAGTCCAACATTTTCCATTTCGCCATGCGAGGCGACCTCGAACTCAGAACCCAAGAAACCCGCACCGAGTACCATAGACATCGAGCTAGATCGGCAAGCAGAACGTTTGCACCTACCGCACGCCCGCGAACTGCTCACAGAACCAGACACCAGTCCCCCGGATCTTCACTTGACAACCCCATCCACCTCGACGGAGCGTCCCCGAGAACCCAACGACCCACTCTGCGGTACCCCCGACCAGCACGAAACAGCCCACCTCCCGTCCATCCCGGAGGAGGCCGAACTTCCTCCCCGTACCCATTCCCCACGACCACGCCATCGACAGCGTCCGGCTCGACCTCGACCGGCCCACCAAGAGCGTCGACCTCCGCCTACGACCGAAGCCGACGAAACGAATGTAATAACTGCGGGCAGCATGGCCATTGGGCACTTTCGTGCCCTACTTACCTCTGTTCCGGTTGCGGACGACTACAGCCGCACCATTATCTCAAAGACTGTCCAAGCCGCCAACGCGTTCGACCACGTTCAGATTACGATAACCGGGCATCACCAACACTAGACGGATACGAGGACGACATGGACCCTGAAGGAACTGCAAACACGACAGGAGAACCTTACGGAAATTGACTACAGGACGCTATTGGGGATCTCAACGACGAGGCGTCGTTGCCTAGAACGGGGGTAATGTTACGACCACCCATTTTCATTTCACCGCTCGTACCTTCTTTGATATTCTCGAACATTCTCTATGTAGTACTCACGTTACTACGACCTTGGCTTCCTTAAAACAGACATTCTCTCTTTTCTACATTGTTACTTCTCTAACAATGTGTGCTTCCTCCATTGTTCCCGATACGGTTTCCATTGTACTTATATCGTCTGCTTGGATACGTTCTATTCCTCTTCTTTGCCATTGTTCCTCTTTCGGAACAATGCTTCTTTCTTCGTACCATTGTTCCTCGTTCGGAACAATGCCCTATACCTAAGTACTATAAAACCAGACACTTGTAGTAGATAGCTTCTCCAGCTTGATCTTGAGAATCTAACCTGACTACTCTGGACCTTGAAACATCTAAGCTCTACTTCAGACAATACCGCTAGCGGCATTCTGAACGTATTCTGAAACACTGAAACTTGACTTCACGGTCGTGTAGTCGTTCACTAAATATAGATCGTATCTATCTTTAGTAACACTTCGCTACGACCGTAACACAATGCAAGCTTGGATTGGTGAAGTCCAGGGTCTTGCCTTCCGCCTTGAGCAGGCCGGAGTTGAAGTTG
>JADNRV010000174.1:0-107980 GCA_015499995.1 Flammula alnicola | reverse complement strand
AGGAGCATTGGGGGCCAGGCGAATAGCGACATCGATAGGGTGGTTCCGAGATAACTCGAAGACACGTGGGGCTGCGTCTTTCACAGAGATGGTAGGAGAGCCAACAAATACAACAGCGGTGGTCCAGAAGGTGGGTACGAATAATAGGACGTCCCTCCAATATTGGCAGACTCCAGCATGCAAGTATGGGAAGGACGTTGAAGCCGTTACACGGCCCACAAGGAATTCAAACTCGGGTGATGTTGGGTCTATTTCGCTGATGCGACGTCGTATATTCAGAAATGGGAGCTGGACGTATTCGAATATGATCTTGAGTAACTCGGGAGGTAAAGACATGACCGCGACTTTGGGCCAGGGAGTCCGGATACTTCTGTCATCGACAAATTATTCGATGAAAAGGGGCCCCTATTTCGCTGCTCTGGAGAAGTGGTATAGCCTTAGCATGAACTTCTTCTAACTCGATTATTAGAGACTTACAAGGAGAAGCTAGGAGAAGGTCTCTAGATCTTACAGGTGACCGTGTAATGACAAGAAGTGGTAGGCATTATTTATTCCCACAAACATCAATGCATCACATGTCATCGATCATCCATCAGTCGCGTCGCGTCTCGATGACAATTGCCTTTTCGAATCTCGATATTCAAAGGTAAGTTAGAAAGCATTTGCTTATGCAAATTTCTCATAAGATATTATCTGCATAATTTACTACTATGTCCAAAGCATCTTTTTTTTGAATGCTACATAATTTGACCCCATTTCAAGTCTCAATTCAAAATAAAGCATGCGCACGGAGAAGTACTACTAGTACATTACAAACCAATCTCTCCAATTTTCAGTAAGTCCCCAGTTTGGCGCTCAGATACCATAGCCTCATATGTAGAATGTTCCAAGAAGATACAACTGACATCAGAAAACATTACAATCAACCTCAATAAGGGCAAATTTTTTTTCTTTACCTCTTGTTCAGCTGATAATCTGTGACAAGTACTTAGTTTGACGGTGATGGAGAGTCCATCTATAAAAAACATACCAGCCCACAGGGTTAGGATTGATTATGAACTGACACATGAAGTTTGCATCCAAGATCTGATTGGTAGTCATTTTAGACTGTTTTTTTTTTTTTTTTTGAGATTTTGGATGATCCGTGGTGTAATTTTGCAAATAAGTATGACAGGAATGACACGATTCACATTCAGCCCATGCGTTTATCCTGTTTTCCTTTACTTGACATCTCAGCAGAGCATTTTATGGAAGGAGATTTTTTGAAACTCTATTATTCGCGAATGCCGTTATGCATCATACATATAGTAAGTACATCTAGTATTATTTCATCAAACCCACCACCGCTCTTCTCCACAGGTATACGCCGTCTGGCTCCGTGTTTCTTCGGTGTAGGCGCGAACGCGACTTCCTTTAGATTTCCAGATATCTGTAGAGCGAGAGCGACAACGTTCAGCGTCACGAGTTTATCCATTACAGAAGAAGAAAAAACTGACCTCGATAAATTCATCAAAGCCTATCTCTGCTTGCCCCTTGAGACCCGCTTCATCGAGCACATAGTCCAGCTCCTTCTTCGATATCTCCGAATATCCAGGTACGGCCTTTAAGATACCCAACACCTCCTCCGTCTGCACCTTCTCCACTCCGTCCGCCCCTACCTTGGCCCTTGCACCAAAGCCGTTCCTCAGCGCAGCCACTTCGCCGGCCTCGAACTTGGACCGTCCAGGGCCAAGGCCAAAGTGCTCACTGCCCTCAGCAGCAGCAGCAGCAGGCTGCCGGAAGAAGACCATGTTCACAGCACCGACGCCCGCTTTCCACAGTGCTCCCCTCGCCATCTCCGCCCATCCTCTGGGGATCGGCTCGGGGATGTTGGCGGCGGCCATGAACGCTGGCGTCAGCCCCATGCTGCCGAGGAACGCGACGGCGTTCGTGATCTGGCGTTGGCGCTCGGCGTAGGACCACCCGAGCTCGTCGGCCATGATGTCGACGACGCGGGGGAGGGCGTCGAGGGCAGCGCGGGCATTGAGGAAGGAGAGCCGGGTGCGCCGCGCGAGGACGTCGATGGCTGTTTGGGCGTATTCGTGCCGGACGGCGTAGCGGACCTCTGCGTCGATAACTGAGTAAGAGAGAATATGTCAGTTCTGGAATTTTGGATTTTGAAAGGGAGGATAAGGACGCACAAGGATATTGATGGGCTAGTCGTTTGCCGTACAGCGGCCATGATTCGCCTGTAGGTTCGGCAAGCGAACATACTGTCCATGCACGATCGCCATAGTTCTCCGATAGGTGCCTGGCAACGTCCGTCTCCAATCCATACTGCACGACCACAGATCAGCACAATGTTTCATATGCAAGCAAACGAAGATGATGGTGCGTACTGTCTGAATAAGGCCGATGAACATATTACGACTCCAGCCATCGCTTCCAACCAATCTAAGGGTATCCGTAACACACCCACTCTTCACCCTTCCCTGAAGCTTGAATGTCTCGACAGCTTTATCGATAGTCTCCTCCGCCATAGCGCGATATGTCGTCCATTTACCACCCGCGATCGTGAGCAGGCCGTCCTCGCTAACGTGGATTATGTGGTTGCGCACGAGGCCCTCAGTCTTCTCCGCGCTCGGGTCTCTAACCAAAGGCCGGAGACCACTCCATGCACTGAGGACGTCTCCGCGCCGGACCTTGATATCAGGGGACAGATAGTTGCGGACCTCGTCGAGGACCCAGCGGATGTCCTCCTCGGATGCGATGGGGTCCCGGCTGACTCGAGCTGGGCTATCGGTGGTGCCGGCGATTGTATTGCCTTGCCAGGGGAGGAAGAAGATGACGCGTCCGTCAGAGGTGGCTGGGTCCAAGAGACCCATTTTTCGCGGCGAGTAGTAGTTGGGAAGCGTGATGTGGACGCCGGAAGACGGTTGGACGATGGGGTCGTGCTTGGGATCATCCAGAGTGAGCAGTGCATCGGAGAAAGGACCGGTTGCGTTAATGATACCCTTTGGAGCGGAGATGAGGAGATGGATGATGAAGTTGGAAAAATAAAACTTACCTTGGCTCGTACGTTGAATTCCTGGCCAGTGAGATTGTCCTTAACCTTTGCTCCGTTTAGTTTCCCGTCCTCGCCCTTGAGCAATTGCGTGACCTCGCAGTAGTTGGCCACGACCGCGCCGTGCTTCACAGCACTCATTATAAGTGCAATGTTCATCCGTGCATCGTTATGTTGACCTATGATAAAAATTATAATGATATCATCGCACAAAAAAGAGTCGACTTACCATCATAGTAAACCACAGCGCCGACGAGACCATCGCTCTTCAACATGGGAAAAGTCTCGAGTGCCTTGCCTTTGCTCATGAGGTACGACGTTTCCATGTTCTCCTTGCCGGCGAGGAAGTCGTACATCTTGCACCCCACCAAGTAGTATGGCACTTGCCAGTATTTGTAGATCGGAAGCATGATGGGTAACATCTGGGAGAGGTACGGGGCAGTCTGGAGGAATATCCGGCGTTCGTGAAGGGATTCTCGCACGAGCTTGTATTGGTCGTAGTCCAACTCGAACACCGCCTTTTGCAGGTAGCGAACTCCTCCGTGTACGAGTTTCGTGGACTTGGACGATGTGCCTGAACCAGCGATAAGTCATCAGATGATACAAGAAGAGATGGCGACGCACCCGCACTAAAGTCATCCCGCTCAACCAGGGCGACCTTGAGCCCACGACTGGCAGCGTCAACAGCACACCCCGCACCCGTAGCTCCACCACCGACGATCAGCAAATCAAACTCCTCTCCTTCACTCGATTGAGTGCCTTTCGTCAGTGTCTTGATTGCTCCAGATTCCTTGAGCACCTTCAACATTTCGGCCCTCGACGGGGGCGTCCATGGCGGTGGCGGCCTACGTGTCACCATCGTAGGCACAGGGTACGCTGGACCGGAGTTAAGATACCAGTATCCGCCCCCGACGAACAGTGCCGTCCCGCCTGTGGCATACGCCAGCGTCCGCCGCGAGAAGACCCGGGATAGAATGGCCATCGTAGTACGAGCGAGCGGTCAAAGACCGTTCAATCCTCTTGGAAGGACGGTAGATATATTAGAAAAGACGCTTATGTTCCAAAGTTAGAACTAAAGCATGTGTGTTGTGAACGTGCGTTAGACATACCGTAAAAGAAAAAGTAGCTTTTCCTGAGAAATTATAGCTCTTGATGGTTTGAGGAATTAGGTGGTAGGTTTCGTGTCCAAAGACCACTATGCAAAAGAGAAGGAAGCGAAGACATGAAAAATCATGAGCCAACCGCACCGCGCTTGCATGTTTGAAGATGCGGACCGGCCGGAGTCTGCGGACCGATGCCTCGTGGGTGGCGAAGAAATTCCTCAGTCGCTTGGCTCCCACATGCCTGCCACAAAATTCTTGTCCATTTCTTGGCCCTTTGTAGGACCCCATGCAACTTGCTTCAGCCTGAGCTTACATTCCGCCTTTAACGGATTAATTTAGAGAAATGGAGCCATTAATCCAACAGCTGCCTGTCTTTCTCGAAGCTCGTACGGGGCGCCGTGGGGAGTCGGGTGGTCTGTGGAAGGTCATATGTACGGCCCGTCTGTCGGTCATGGCGATTGGGAATCAGTTCTTGGATTCAACAATTCGTAAGTCTTTAAATAAATGGGACTAACCTTTGGAGCGCCGTTCTAACTTGGTATGATTGTTTACAGAGAGGACTAGCCGTTGTCTAGGCCAAAGGTCGACGTTCTTCTGTCACCTTCGTTCCGACTCCTCGTCGAACGTTCTCTTCTTCATGCTTCCTTTCAAGTGAAATGTCCTTGGTTTTGGACTCGCCCATAGGGCGCTTGGCTCGATACGGGGGAATGGAACCATCATGTGGATAATAATATGGATAAGGAGCGCGGCCTGCTTATGCATCACTATCGAACACGTCGGACACAGTACTGTCGATGAATATAAGGAGCCTCGTGCATGGGAACGGCCTCTTCAATCTCGGTGAAATAGGTGCGTCATGGATTTCATCCTCTTATCCGAGTCGCTGACCCGCTCGACTTCGTTCTCCTCAGCGCTCACACATACTCCTAAACTCTTCACATATGTATACCGCCCATGAAGTCCACGCTCGTGACGTCCACAGTCTCGCCTTATGCGTCATGGACTTTGTCGCTGAGTACGATGAACGAAACTCGCTCATCGTCCAGATTTTCAACACCACGAAACAGATCCACAGCGCCATTGCCCCTCTCGTAATCCACGAGAGCACCACCATGACCCTCCAACATTCCCTCTTATCACTCAAAACAATACTCGCGTCGACCCTTTCTCACCTGGAGATGTGGAGCCACAGGCGTTCCCACCGGCTCCTCTCACTTTACAATCCTTGGCTTCTTGTTCATAGACTCAAAGTGGACCGGAAGCACCTCATGGAACAATACGTCAGGCTGATGGTTGCCCTCCAAGGCGTTGACGAGGTCCAAGGATACAACTTCATTTCTCCGGCCCTCAGCCTAACTTCGTTGGGGGTGACAGAGGCTTTCAAGAAGCATGTTGAAAGTGTTACGCCTCCTCCAAACCCCGAAGCGAAGGAATTTTGGCAGAAATATTTTGAAGGCGAGGTTAGTGAATCAATAATCTTCCTTTTTTCTCCTCGTATCTTACTTGTTGGCTCACAGCCAGAGTCAGTGGATATCGGTCTCTTTCGAGAAGCTCTATCGAAGTGGTCGGGGGAGAAGTTGGGCGAAACCGCCTACAAACGCCTTCTTCTCCGCCTGGACCCAGACCACACCGGAAATATCCAGTTCTCCTCTTTTCTCGAATTTGTAAGAAACGGAAGAATGGAAAATATTATTCGGTCATACTCTGCAGGTAATTTCTTTGACCGTTTCTGAACGCACCTCTGGCTTATTTTTTTTCTGCGTAGATCCTCCGTTGCCTTTATTAATCTGGATTGATGAGGCCGTTCACGCGAATTCCCACAAAGTCTTCGAGGCCACGACTTACGGTATAACTGTGGTCCAACTAGCTTCTATTTCCTCTGCTAAAGCTTGGATAGCCGCTAATTATGGTAGGCCCCATTTCTCTGCTCCATGTGCCTGGTATATCGAGTTTATGAATCCGAACATTTCATCTCCCAGACTTCTTGAAACAAAACGACGACCCAGCCAAGATTCGTTTCATATGTCAACAGGTGTGCTACGAGAAAGACGAGGACGGCATCTCCGTGCCTAACGATGACGCTGGACACGAGTTCCTGCGATATCTCCGCGACCAGGGATTCAAAGCACCCGTTCTTATCTCGACGTCGAGAACGAACATGGAATGGACGAAGTACGTGGAGAAAGATGTGATGGCTGGGTCGGTAGCTTCTGGGCACTCCGAGTCGGTGTATCAGGCGTACGTCTCTGCTATGGGAGAGGGCAAAGTCGATGATGGGAGGTGGAGAAAGTATGATGCGTGAGTAACCTCTTCGTCTCGTCTTTCTCGTTGCTTTGTCGATCGTCCATTTTGCATACTTATACTACATATGATACTCTATGTAAAGTAGTATGTTTATAATTATGTATATGATAATCCGTTACTCCGTCAATTGTAGGATCAATATAATTCTGGTTCGAATTTTCCAAGATGAGCATTCGTACGAGATCTAGAAAGGCTCCCTGGATGGGAAAATGTACGACAAACGAGACGCCGTATAGGCAGTCCAGGCTCTGCCTTATCGCCAATGTAGACTATGGGAAAAATTTAGGTTCGCTGATGGATGTATTCGAGATTCACAGGTACTGTGATGATACATAATGGAAACTGTAGTGAAAATACATCGGAGTATTTAGTTAGGAGAAATAACACTCAGGCCATGTCTTGCCAATGGAAAGATGGCGGCAATAGTCAATGAGAGTCGTGCCTTCAGGACCGATAACAAGTGGGTTACGAGGATAGGGCAGCTGGGTACGAAAGTGGGGTGATATCCAAAAAAAGAGGACATTGTGAGCAGTTATCCATCCATCTTGCTCGAATGTGAAATTTTCCATGGACAAAATATCACTGTGTACATCCCATATTCGGATGGTTTGATCATAGGAGCCAGAGACGATGCAGGTGCCGTCGGGAGAGAATGCAACTGACGTGACCGAATCTGTGTGCCCTTCGAATGGTCCAGCAATGGTGTTGCCAGTGTGTGAATCCCATACTCGAATGGTTTCATCAAAAGAGCCAGAGACAATGCGGGTGCCATCGGGAGAGAACGCAACTGAATTGACACAACCTGCGTGCCCTTTGAATGGTCCAGCGGCGGTGTCGCCAGTGCGTGCATCCCATACTCGGAAGGTTTCATGATAAGAGCCAGAGACGATGCGCGTGCCATCAGGAGAGAATGCAACTGATCTGACTGAACCTGTGTGCCCTTTGAATGGTCCAGTGATGGTGTTGCCAGTGCGTGCATCCCATACTCGGATGGTTTTATCGTCAGAGCCAGAGACAATGTGGGTGCCGTTGGGAGAGAATGCAACTGACCAGACAGAATTTGTGTGCCCTTTGAATGGTCCAGCGACAGTGTCGCCTGTGCGTGCATCCCATACTCGGATGGTTTGATCATCGGAGCCAGAGACAATGCGGGCGCCGTCGGGAGAGAATGCAACTGAATTAACCGAACCTGCATGCCCTTTGAATGGTCCAGCGACGGTACCGCCAGTGCGTGCATCCCATACTCGGATGGTTTCATCATAGGAGCCGGAGACGATGCGCATGCCGTCAGGAGAGAATGCAACTGATCTGACTAAAGATGTGTGCCCTTTGAATGGTCCAGCAATAGTGTTGCCAGTGTGTGCATCCCATACTTGGATGGTTTTATCACTGGAGCCAGAGACAATGCGGGTGCCGTCGGGAGAGAATGCAACTGACCAGACCGAATTTGTGTGCCCTTTGAATGGTCCAGCAATGGTGTTGCCAGTGCGTGCATCCCATACTCGGATGGTTTGATCATAGGAGCCAGAGACGATGCGGGTGCTGTCAGGAGAGAATGTAACTGACTCAACTCCAAGTGTGTGCCCTTTGAATGGTCCAGCGACGGTGTCGCCAGTGCGTGCATCCCATACTCGGATGGTTTGATCATCGGAGCCAGAGACGATGCGGGTGCCATCGAGAGAGAATGCAACTGACCAGACTGTATTTGTGTGCCCTTTGAATGGTCCAGCGACAGTGTCGCCTGTGCGTGCATCCCATACTCGGATGGTTTCATCATAGGAGCCAGAGACGATGCATATGCCATCAGGAGAGAATGCAACTGACGAGACCCAATCTGTGTGCCCTTTGAATGGTCCAGCAACGGTGCCGCCAGTGCATGCATCCCATACTCGGATGGTTTGATCATAGGAGCCAGAGGCGATGCGCGTGCCGTCAGGAGAGAATGTAACTGATCTGACTAAAGATGTGTGCCCTTTGAATGGTCCAGCGACAGTGTCGCCAGTGCGCGCATCCCATACTCGGATGGTTTCATCATCAGAGCCAGAGACAATGCGGGTGCCATCGGGAGAGAATGCAACTGACCAGACTGCATTTGTGTGCCCTTTGAATGGTCCAGCGACGGTGTTGCCAGTGCATGCGTCCCAAACTCGGATGGTTTCATCATCGGAGCCAGAGACAATGCGGGTGCCTTCAAGAGAGAATGCAACTGACCTGACCCAATCTGTGTGCCCTTTGAATGATCCGGCGACAGTGTCGCCTGTGCGTGCATCCCATACTCGGATGGTTCCCTCATCGTCATCACCGCCGCCAGAGACGATGCGCGTGCCATCGGGAGAGAATGCAACCGACATGACCTTTGAATCTGTTTTCCATATTCCAATAGCTGCACTTGGCCATTGCTCCACCGCACTCCCCCTTACATCTATCAGCCCTCGTGTGTGTCCCCAGTAGTTTTCACGCACAGAACTGGACCTTGGGCAGAATGGCAATCCAGAGATGTAGATATGTGGTGTGCTACGCGTACACGCCCCAGCTGCAAAGCGCGTTACAAACGCTTCTGCGTCAGCCACTTGTTTCCGCGTATCGATATGAGACTCCTTTTACTTGATATCAGTTTGACAGCTGACATCGTGGGCGGCACGTTCACTTACCTTTGGCAACCAGTGCTGTACCTGGCGCAGTATCTCTCCACCTATCGCCATGCGTCGTTCAAGGTTAAGTACCTCCATCCAGAACAATAGTCGGTGGGTTAGAAATTCAACGAGCCTTTCATGGACCGTGACTGGGAAATTTCCTTGTCGAAGATGCTCGCCCCAGTACCGACATGCGTATGAGAGGGCAGCAGAGATGGATTTCTCGATTCGTTCCTGTAACTCCAACACATCCTCGTCGAACACGAACGACGATTCAAGTTTGCAGATGTTGAATTTCAGCTGTGCCTTCATCAGATCGAAGCAACCGTCGGCTAGGATTTCACTGTGCCGAGTCGTTTCGCAATGGAACTCCCCTGATCGACGTTTATCGAAAAGATAGTCAGGAAATGATGCATGGAAAGGGGAAACCAATCCCTGTACGCCCTCTTGCACGTGTAGTATCGATCGCAGCGGCTGTAATGCAAAGCGAACTTGCTCTTCCGTGAGACGAAGAAGTGACGCCAGTGTTTGGACAGTCATCGGTTCCTTTGCGCATACCACTGTCCACAGTGTAAGTAGAATGTCGTTCACCTCCTGCTCTTCGAGACGCTTGGGGTCGACAGCTGCAGAAAGAATGGTTGTGTATAATCCATTGAGTTCGTCATGCTGTTTGGTTGACCCAGAGACCATTCCCAGCACCGTCCGCAAGCGAGCGCTGGAGTTCACACCAAGGTCGCCTGGATGAATATATCGCACAGCGGTCGCGGCATAAATGAACAGCTTCCCAGCAAGCTTTGCAAGCCGTTCTACTTCGTTGGGTGATGGGGATGGGGACATGGATCCAAGCGCCTCGGTGAGATACTTCTTGATGTCTGCTTCCACGATCGATTCCTCGACGTCGTGTAAATGTAGTATCGAAGGCGAATATCCTGGGGCCAACATCTTCTCACGAATCGCGGGCTCCGGTCGACTTGTGACGAAGAACTTGATGGGCAGGTCAGCTGCGAGCTTCAGCAGTGTTTCAAGAAACAGCCGGAATGCGTAACTATCGTCGCACTCGTCCAACGCGTCGATCACAACGACCACGCCTTCTGGCATCGCGGTTTTCACCGCTTGCATGGGTTCCTGCACGAGCTTCTCGAACTGCCCTTTGACGTTTAGCTTGCTGGCCTCTGGCTTCCCTTCTAGGACTTTGTACAGCGCTGATCGAAAGGCAGAAGAATATTGAGCGAGTTGGTATGCGAGGGTGGGCACGACGTTGCTGACATCGCGGCACAAGGGTGAGATACGGGAACAGAAATAGTTGCCGCCTAGTCGCCTGTTCTCCTCCAACCACTCGCACAAGCTGTATCCGATCGTCGTCTTGCCAGTCCCCGCCATCCCGTTCATCCAGTATACCTTAGCCCCTTTTGGATCTACTACCCAGCCTTTTAGATCTTCTAGGATCTTCTCGCGCGTCTCTGCAGTGCACCCACGTCGCTTGATGGTCGTGGAATAGCTCGAGTTATATCGAGCGTCGTCCACTGGGGACATGTCTTTAAGTAATGCTGTCTACCAGTGGAACGTCAACTTAGTTATCAATGCTTGGTCAGATCATCCTACCTCGCGCAGTTTTCTTGTATCTTGCCAAGTTCGAAGACTAACGTCGCTCTACCAGTCTGTAAGGCCTCCGCACCGGATACGAATTGCTGTGTACTCACTTGCAGTTGACGAAACAATGACTTTATCCGGCGATACCGCTGGATCACATCCCCTTGGTCCTGATTCGCTTCAACTATTCGCGTTATCTTGCCGCGATCTTGCTGTTGGCCGATGTGCGTTAATTCCGCTTTGATTGACCTGCAAAGCTTGTCACTAACACCCGACGCCTGGGCGAACATTTGACACTCACTCCATAATGCGTGCGACGCTGCCGTTAACGTCTTCCGCGACGAGGTTGGTTACATACGGGACCAGAGTGTTCGCCATACTTGTGAGTTCCATCGCAAGTTTTTCATATTCTTCACGATTCCCTGCGACTGCCTGCGACGTAAATCAGACAAGGTAAAGGGTGTTGAATCCAGAACCGTAACCTACTTGTGTCAGATTCAGACAGGCGACTAACCCACCGACAGTTGACTGGAGAGGAGGACACGCAGCTGCGCCCTTTTCCAGAAGCCTGAGCGCTGTTTCCAGCCCCTTCCACGCCACACCCCAAGCATTCTTGAGTTTATCGGAAGTATTGGGTGCAAGGTGAGAAGAGGACTGTTGAGAGGATGTGCGGGATGTTGGTAATATAGTGTCTTGAGATCGATTCCCGACCACCCCCGGCGTCTTCCTAACTTTCTCGGTAGGATTGGTCCCAAGGAGATTAGAAGAACGCTGAGAAGAAGGGTGAGGAGGTGACAATATAGCGTCCTGAGATCGATTCCTTTCCACACCGGGAGCGTCATTGGGTATATTGGCGGTACTGGTTCTAGCGAGAGCAGGGGCATGTGGAGACGACGGGTGTGAAGTTGGCAATATAGCATCTCGGGCACGTCGCAGCACCTTTCCAAAGCGCTTGGAAATTTTTGGTTTAGACGGCATCGTAGTCGAGGAGGTGGGGAGATCTGTAGCACTCGCACCCAGTCCTGGGAACCGTGTCGGACACGAGGCGTGTCATCTAAGCCTAAGAATAACGATAAATTCGATAAATATGTTTTTGTGCGTTGTTTCTTATGTCCTCTCACTATCAATATCCACACCTATGATACATCCTAGACCACTCACCCATCGACTTGGGACAAGCTTTCTCCTGAACGATGGCACCTCGTTCACGACACTCGAGAAATTATCAGCACTGCTCGTCTCATCGGGCAGGATAAGAACGCTGCGAACTTTTCCAGAATGACTTTGTGTGGCATACAAGGGATGTCGATGTCGATAGCCTGAAAGGTTTGGGCGAGTTGAATGAGAAATTGCCCGTAGATGCGACCAAGCCCCAAGGAGACCGCAATCAAGGTGAGTTTTTTGTAGAAACGTTGATGCTATCATGCTAATCACTTGGCCTTTAGCCGTCACGCGTCAAGCACCTTTGTACTCTCCTCAACTTCATCCTCTCCAACTCGGAAGTTCGCAAACTTCTATCCGACTTTTCCCTCATCGGAGGCGACCTCCTTGCCAAAGGTGCTGCCAAGGCTGCCACTGTCATTGCTCCGTCACCGGAGAACCCAACGACCAGTTCATCACTGAAAGTGGCCACGTAGCAGGTCCCAATGAAACTCCTGTTCTCGAGGCGCGTCTTCCCGGTACTGATAAGACTCAGGCATCAACCGCGAGAAGACCAGGTGATGGTAAGTAACACTGATGGTGCCCAACGCCCCGTTGGTGAGATTTGCGACCAGGCGGTGGACCAATAACGGTCAGCTGCCGGAACAAGCAGCATCAGGAGCCTCCTAGGTTGTAGGAGAGGCGCAGAGTCAAGCACAAACACAAATGCAGGATATCAATGAAGCCGAGTCGCCAGAGGAGATCGAGGAGAAGAAGCGAGGAATGATGGGGAGGATGAGGCAAATCCGCGTAAGTCTCTTTTTTCTTCATTTTCATACGCATACATTCATGTTTTTTGCGCATATAGGATAACATTTGTCTACGTTTAGGGATATTACCAGCTGATGTGCCTTTTCTAACTCTTTTTACAGGACGGAATCAGTGATCGTATCCCTCAACGACATAAAGATGACGCCAATGATACTTTCGAACGCGGAAAGCACTTCTTGACTGAGGAGTATTTTCCGGAGGACCATCGCGACCCATTCATCTTGCGAAGCAAGTAGGTGCGTCTTTTCGTTTGTCTGTGATGACCGCTTAGTTAATGCTCTTTCAATAGGTCATTATGGAATGCCAGAAGCATGGCGACAGTTTTTGACTTTTAGCCCCATGCACGTGAGGTTGAAACCATTATGTAATGCTTGAAATTGAACGCTCCCAACTCAGTTCACATCCGCATGATTGGTGCCGGTGATTGGTGGCACCGCTCATCTTTCCTCTTACCACCACCATTATCTTCCTCGTCGTTGTGTTTGCATGCCTCCCAAGCCACCACGCTGTTCAAGCTCCTCTCACAGCAATATATGTATTCTCTTGACCTGTTTACCCCTCTCACCCTCGCCACAGTCCATAGGCCCCCATCACTCTATCACTGGCCATCAATGTGTGTCTTCTTCGTGAGGCGTCATAATCTCGAAGGATGTCCATACGTCTCCTTAGGTAGATATATATGATTTAAGGTCTAGTGGGGGGTAGTCATCACCATTTTAACCAAGTGCCACTTGTCATGGAGTTAGTTATATGATTAGTAGTGGTTTTGGCCTCCTTTCTTTGCATTAGACTATTTTCAATAATAAATGCATAAAAATTTGTCCCAGAGATGCTCTAGATAAACGGAGAGACTTTGAATTTACATGTCCTCTGTGTTTTCAACCATGCCACACACCGTAAACAAACCAGTTCATGCGTTTGACCAGCTCGAGAGCATTACATAATGGAAGGAATCACGTGCTTGGGGCTAAAAGTCGCCAACTCATGGCGACTACCAAAACTCTTTTAGCTCTTCAACTATTTTGAGGAATACGCCAAGCACGGTCGCACCGCTTCCAATCTCAGCAAGGATCACGCCCAAGTCACCAAGGTCCGCTTTTCTTATGGGTCTAACATTTTTATATTATGCAGAGCTCGAATCTCAACCTTTGCATCGTCCAGTTTCGGACTCTCCTCGAACGATTTGTGAATGAAATGTGTCTGGATATCGTCACATGCCGTCAACGCCCTCATCGACGATGCTAATTGTGATGAAGGTCTGAGGAATGGTTCAGCGCCGTCAATCTCTATATCCGCAAGGTACGATCTTCATCCTTAGGGTCATGACATCTTGTGCTAATGTCCAATTTAGGTCCTTCTCGACCGTGGATATGTCCTCGAACCAGACAGCAACAGTCATGCTAACCGCCTGCGTCAATCCTATGACGAAAGTACCGCGACCACTTCGGTAACCTGTTTAACAGTGTTGGCGATTGGTTCAACGCTATGGACGAGGATCCTGTACGTGCAAATCATCCGTTTTTTATTTCGATTTTATCTGACAGACGTTTTGTTCTCAGCTTAACAAACAATTTGGCGAAGACTAGGCTCGTCTTACTGAAGATCTGTTCTTCGGTGAGGAGGGCAGTCTCAAGTTCAAGTCCAACTTGTGGAATGACCGGGTATCCCCAAGATAAAGGATTCGGGAATCACTGATGTTCACTTTGGCGGAGAGGGCTTGAGCGTACCTCGTTTGCTCCAATGTTTCCTTTGACTGACGGCTAACTTTTTGTATTCAATTATATATAGGCCACCATCGAGCTTGTATCGATGCGAAAAGATCCTACATCTCTCTTCAAGGTTCATGATGTCCATGTCAAAGTCGATACCCTTAAATTCGCCGTCCGCGATTCGAACCACGATTTCTTGTACACGACTTTGCTACCTCTGGCTACTAGCTTTCCTCGTTGTTCGTGATCGTATGGAGACTGCGAAGAATACGGAAGGCTAGACGCGTACCGACGTTCTTAAGGATGTATGTTCCTCTTCATCTTCTTTTTCCGACGTATTACTAATTTCGATTGATTTCTCCACAGCTCTTCACCAAGAACAAGGAAGACGGATCCGTCAAGAAGACCGAATCAAAATCATAGTTCAAGATTGTCTCGGATAGGCGTACTTCTATCCTCATTAACCAGGGTAATCCTGCGAGATGGGTTAACAGGACGGCGGAGAAGGAGAAGTTGGTGGCTCAAGGGAACAAGTGTAGGTCTGATGCGTATGTTTTTTTGTGTTTCTTCGATTGAACGAGCAGTAGGTTGCTGAGCTTCTCTTGTTCTGCAGATTCACTCGTCTAAGGATAGTCTCGGCTTCGATTTGATGGAATGTACTACTCTTTTCTCTCTTAGTACTATGCTCCAGGGCGCATACGGCATCGTGGCGTCACTCAAACATCATGGCCGACTCGTCAAGTTCTAATGTCAAAGAAGCCCAGCCTCAACCACAAGTAGCGGATGACGCCTGCCATCCTTCGCTGATGGATTGTCTGCTCTCTCGCCTTTCTGGCGCTTTCGCCTCTCATTTCTGTCATGCTCGGTTTACGTCTGCAGGCGCAGGACTTTTGGTACGCTCCCTGCTTTCAACCCTAGAACGGTTCCGAATTCTTTATTGATGGTATTGTAGTGCGAGATGGACGACGATCAGATGAATGATTCGGCATGTTCTTCCTCTCTGTTGTGCGTCGTATCGATAGGTCCGCTGACTGGAAATTTGCAAACGATGGCCACCGTTATCTATGAACGCTTCGTCATCATTTTTGTCCTGCTGAAAGGATGGCGTACATAAAATCATCTCCGACCTGGCCTCGGAGAGCGGAGTGTTTTGTTGGACCCAAGGAAGGGAGAGATGGCTAGAGCGTATTGGACCTGGGGAAGTGGAAGCACGGTGGAGGCCACGTCAGGTTCGTTTCTGCTCTCCCAACCTGGAAGCGAACACTAGCTGACAAGAACACTTTAGGAACCCGGCCTCGACCCTCATCCCTTCTGCGGTCGTGATCCAACGCCCAGCTCCTCGGACCCCAAAATCTTTCCTCGTCTATGTATTTCGGTATATCACTGCTCGCTAACGACATAACCGTGAACGAATCACATGTATCTATTTTTCACAAAACAGCTTCCTACTTTTTCAGATTGTCAATACGGTTCTACCAGTGTCCATCATACCAGGAGGTGATATCCTTCCATTGCCTATACGCCGCGACGACGACATCTATCCAGGACACCGTGTTACCCATCAAGAATAGACTGCCGCTCTTTCCGTACCATAGTCTGCTGTCGAGTTTGCAGAGACCGTCTTTGTGGGAGATGCTCTTGGTCCCCTTGAGCAGATTTGAGATCGCTATACGAGCAGCGAGGATGGCGTAATCGGCGTGTTTTGTTGTCAGGTATGCGGCTGCCAGGTTTTGAAACAGCCACCGATGGCGAGATCAACCCGATGTCGCCAAAGTCGAGACAAAGGGAGAAACATGCGTGGAGCTCAACTGTCGTTACATCCTGGTACCCTCCCCCGACGACCTTTTGAGCAATCATACGCAAAGACGTCCATAAGCAATCGAGAGACAAGACAGCAGGTGTACGCACTCGAGAGGATCGATGAAGTCTTTGTCGAGTTCTCTTGCGGTGGTCTAATGCAACAAGAGAATACCAATCAGTAATGCGTCCTCGTCAATGCATAGACACGACGATGGCTCACCTTATCAGATTGAATGTGTTCCTTGCACCTACGCATGAGGGCAAGTAACGGCGTGTACGTGTGTATGTTGGCCAGTGCAAGATCGGGGGTAGAGGCCGAACGGAAAAGCAAAAGACAGAGGCATCCTCTCGTGTGGTTGAAAGGATGCGAGGTATTAATCGTGGTAATAGTTTCAGCTATGGGAAGAGAACTTCAAAGTAAGCATCTGCAATTGTGGAAGTTGAACAAAGAATGCGTGTACAATTGAGGGCATACGTAAGTTCAAAATAATGCGAGAAAAACAGAGTTAAATGTTCAAACTAAACTAATTTGCAATCCAGGGATCATTGAGCAATTCTGAGGCAGAGGCTCGCTTTTCCTCTGTCCAAGTCAAAGTCCGTCTAATAAAAGCGAGGAACGCTTCCGACTCTTCGACCGTCATGGTCTTTTTAGCGTGTTCCAGAGAAGACGCAAGGACCAACTCGAGCGTCTCATTCGGAACGTCCCCTCTGGCAGACCCATCCTCATTGAAAAATTCGAGAGCGCGTGGACCCGAGTCGGCCAGGAGCGCTTCTGGGGGAGGTCCAAGCAGAGCAACCATCCGAGCGAGCTCGTTTTTGTCAGCAGTCTCCTCATCTGGCGCACCTTGCCGGGAGAAGAGGTTTCGACCTAACATGAGGGCCCATATCTATATTAATTAATGACAACCTGAGGGAAGAGACAACGAGGGGCCACACGAACCATGCAGCCAAGATTCCAGACATCCACGGGTGTGCCCCACGGGAGGTGCAAGAAAACCTCTGGCGCTCGATAGGCAGCTGGTTGGATGTGTTCTGTATATGAATCCTTCCCCGTACGTGCTTCACCGAAATCACACAGAACAGGTCCGCTCTTCGCACCTATCCAGCGGCGCAGAGGTCCGGGAAGGTCCCTGGTTTCGAAGACCACAGACTGTCCAGTGATTTTCCTCGAGCTGGGACCTTCGATTTCCGCTTCCTCGCCGTCTTTGAGAACAGTTTCATCCTCAATGCGAAGGAGAATGTTGCTTGCTTGGAGGTCTAGAGTCAAAGGTGAATCAGAGGACAGAACGTAGTATCAGAAGAGGTCAGACCTGCATGAATGACTTGGGCACTGTGGATGAATTCCAAAGCACGTAGCATGTGGGACGCCAAATCTTTGACGTATGAGATAGGAAGACTTCCACCAGAGATGTCGAGAAAGAATTGCACACTAACACCGAGAGGCTCATGAATGAGGAAATGGTAGTTGCGGTCGCCGTGACGAAGTTCAAAGCGATCTAATGCCTGCCTAACATACTGCTTTCCGGTCGACCCGCTAGTCTTGCCTACTTTGGTTAAGGCTTCGTACGCTTTGATCTCGCGTTGGACGGAGGTATAGTCGCAGACCATGGACTTCATGCAAACGTATTCATCGCGACTGGAAACGTTCAGCTTGTTTCAGGATGAAGAACAAAGGAACTGACTGAAGATCCCGGCACAACCAAACAGTAGCGGTGGTTCCATAACCGAGTTTATAGAGAACTTGGTACTTGGAATGAACTACGTCTCCAATACGGACCGGGTAGAAGGAATGTGGTGTGTACCATGGCCAGTTCTCTTCGTCGAGCTTTTTTGAGGCAGGGATAGTGGTGAAACCAGTAGCAGGAAACAGGCGAGGAGCAACGGTCGGGGTCCCAGACGCAGAACGAAAGTGGGCAGTAGTGGGTCTAAACCTCTTGAATAACTTCATGGTGGGAACGAAAAGCTCGAGCTTTCCTGAAACCACGCAATGTTTACAGGGTCTTGCACAGGCTCCTAAACCAGTACGCTCGTATTGCTCGTAGGAGTTTCATCCTAAGTAGTAGCAGCATGTTATCTTATCATATCACATCATATCAAAATATAAACAAATGTAAATCCACGAATGCGCTAGGTTCGGAGCAAGCCCACGTGCTCCGGTCGCGAGCGCAAGCGAAAAATTGGTCATTCCCAGGGAGGTCTAGAACGATTGTGGTGCGTTTTGGAACCCAGGGAGATCTCCAAATACTGCCCAGGGATTTCCATCTTGGGCCAAATTCGGTCAGTGGCGCTCAGCGCAAAGTCGACAACAAAGTCGACAACAAGAAAGTCGACAACAGAATAGTATAGCTTTAGATAAGTATTGAAAGTAGACCTTTAGATAGCTTTAGATAGTAGACCATTAGATTATTACTAGTAGACTATGATTTATATTACAAACAATCTATTTGAAGATAACGACATTCAAGCTCTGAGATCAGCGATTGAACTTCTGATCACGACAGATTCAAGGTCATAGAGACTCAATCACTCAATATTGCGCTGGAAGTATCTTCCGCTATGTGGACACTGGATTCCGAACTGACAGGGCATTATGTGGAGAAGTCAATAGATTATTTTATACAGTCTATATTTTATATAGTCTAGTGACTAGTCTACATTTTACGATAGAACCTGTAAGTATATAATATAGCTTTACATTTTATGATACAGCTTCCCATCAATGCAGTTCTATCACACAGGGTTGATGCTACACTGAGACACTGATGCTAGCCTAGCACTGGCTAGCACAGGGAAAGAAGAGAGGCGACGACACGACAAATGACTGAACGAGTGCTGGCGTACCGGGGTGTGATCGTCGTTGTCGTCTCCTCGTCGCACACCTGCGGCGTTGTGGCATTGTCGTCACTGCACCGTCGCCGCGTCGAGACAACAGTAGCAGCCGCTACTGCCGCTCCTCATCGCCACTGCGTCGATGCACCCGCGTCAGCTTGGCGAGAAAGCAGCAGCGGGCGATCTGCTGCTGCTGCTGCTCCTCGTGGTCATATCGAGAGGAGCAGCAGCAGTCGCTACTGCTGCTCCTTCTCGCCTGTTGCATCCGCATCGTCGTCGCACACCCGCGGCATTGTGGTATCGTAGTGGCATCGAGACAGCAGCAGCCGCTACTGCCGCTCCTCGTCGCCACTGCGTCAATGCACCCGCCATTGTGTCCGCATCGTCCTTGCACCCGCGTCAGCTTAGCAAGGAAGCAGAAGCAGGCGATCTCGATCTGCTGCTGCTGCTCCTCGTGGTCATATCGAGAGAGCAGCAGTTGCTACTGCTGCTCCTCATCACCTGCTATGTCCGCGTCGTCGTCACACACCCGCGGCGTCGTGGTATCATTGTGGCATTGTCATCGCATCTGCAGCGTCGTAGCATCGATGCACCCGCCGTTGCATCCGTCGTTGCACCCGCCGTTGCATCCGTCATTGCACCCGCCGTTGCATCCGTCGTTGCACCCACCGTTGCATCCGTCGTTGCACCCGCCGTTGCATCCGTCGTTGCACCCGTCGTTGCATCCGTCGTTGCACCTGCCATTGCATCGACGGCACAACAGCAGTGGCGTCGTGGCATTGACGTCGCTGCACCCGCCGCTGCACCCGCACCCACTGCAGCTCGTGGCATTGATGCACCTGCATCGTCGTCGCATCGTTGTCACTGCATCTGCCGTTGCGTCATCGTCACTGTACCCGCCGTTGCACCCGCCGTGTCGTGGCATTGTCATTGTTGCACCCATCCGAGGCATCGTGGAAATGATGCACCCATCATTGATGCATTGACCGCGGGGACGAGGGACGGTGTTGCCTCATTGACGGCACGGAGATGGTGGTGGTTGTCAGTTGAATGTCATAGAGGGAGCGAAGGGTGCCCGTCACGGGCGATCTTTGGGGGGGCAACCTGTAGCGAGAGAGAGGAGATTAAATCGACGTGCGAGAGTTGAGATTAAATTGACGTACGAGAGTTGAGATTAAATCGACGTATGAGAGTTGATACGAGAGTTGGGATTAATCGACGTCGACAAGTGCCCGAAAGGCAAGCTGGGATGAGGCTAATGAGTACATTTCGACACTGGTGGTACATTTCGACACTGGTGGTACATTTCGACAGTTACATTTCGACCACTGGTGGTGCCGGTGCCGTGTGGTGGGCAAGTCGCCTGTGTGGTGGGCAAGTTGCCTGTGTGGGTGCCCCGGCCCATGTGGTGACCTGAGGAGAGCGCGATAGGCACGATCTGAAGCGTCGGCGTCTGGCGTTGTGTCGTTGTGTGATTGTGAGATGGATTTGGACTGATGTTGGACGTCAGTTGGTCTCGGCTTGCGTCATATGATGACGTGGTTTCACGTGCTGCTTCGTTCGGTGAAAATCGGTCAACATTGGTCGCTTCGGTCGTAATCGGTCGCGTCGCCCGTTTTGGATATCCCTGGGTATGGCGAAGCTGCCGCGCAAGCAGCGGCTCCTTCGCAGAAGGGGCTTGCTTCAGACTCGGAATGCATCAAAATCAGGGGTTTACTTATTCCTGTCGCTCTCCCTCAAAAATTGACGCACAAACAAAAGTAAAAGTACATACTGTAGTTAAAATGTATTCCCAAGTGTCTATCTACTCAAAAATAAAAATACATAAAAATTGTTTACAGTACAGCACTATGTGTGGCCGAAACATGCAAATTTCTTAATTTTGACTTATCATCGCAGATTTTCAACCAATTCATGGGGCGCTTGGGCATTACTCCCGCATTATATGTTTTATAAGTTCTAGATACTCATTTTTAGGTTACAGAACTGCCCGCTGTTGGAAATGTGTTTCCATTGACCGACCGGCTCACCGTGATGAGCTGCGTCACGCGTGTCACATACGCGCGTTCAGGCCTATGCAAGGCGCGCCGTGCACTAAGCGCATTGCTCTCTATACTCAGCATATCAATGGGCTCAAAACACCACACCAACTCATATACTCCCAAAAGACAGCCAATCTTGCAAAAATCATTAATCGATCTCACTTGGGATAAAGGGCGCTTATGGGTTATCCAATCACGTGACTTGTAAGCAAAACGATACCACAACGCTACTATAGTATACAGCTCTTTGCCACAGCAATACAAACTCTATTCACAAGAGGCTCAGGATCCATCTTTATATATACTGCAAAAATGATATGCCAAACTGCCACAGTCCAAATTTAAGATTTACCCTCTCTAGAAGGCAGGAAAGGAAATGGGGTCAAGATACCTACTTAGACAGCTCACAGGTCATTAATAAAGTTGTTTGAAAAAAGTGTGAGTAGTACAATGTTTGTATCGTATGTTATACTAAAAAACGCGCGAATAACTAGGTAAATGCGCGCGGAAATGGCTTCAAGCGTCGCGAGCGACCAAACCCCCTCAATCGTGACACTCAGTAAAAAATGAAGTCAGTAGTTGGTCATGAATTGGTCATGAAATAGTCGAAAATAGAACAACTTACCTTTCACTGACTATTATCTGCTTTGGGGAACGCATTTTTGACTTGCGGGAACAGGTTAATGTTGTCTATAGTCAGTAAATTGTCAGACGCAGGTCACACACTAGTCAAACATCAGTCAGACCCAATATGCGGCCATTTCGTTGTGAAAATAGTCATATAAAAGTCATATCTAGTCATTCCAATCATTTACAAGTAACAAAGCACATAAAACAAATATATTATATGTCAGACGCTACACATGTATTAAAATGAAGCTATATAGAGCTATCATAACTAGTGTTTAAAGGTCCAGTCTTGGGACTGGAAAAAGACCGCAACCAGACCGGACTGGACCGCAAAAAGACCGGACCAGCAGTCCGGTCTTTTGATTTTTGAGAATCAAAGACCGCAAAAAGACCGGTCTCGGTGGACCGGTCTTTGCGGTTAAGACCGGTCTGAACCGGCTACTTTTTAGCCCTGATTTATCCCTTCAAATCGGCCCCAAGGGCATCCAGATTGGTAAAGTTTTGGCTGAGAAATAAATAAAACAATCAAAAAGTGTCTAAAAGAGTAGAAAATGCGGAATATTAGTGTAGAACAGTCAATTCTCAACGAAATTTAACGTTCCAGGGCTCAATTTCAAGGTATATATCATGTCTACAAATATTACTGATACATATATATCAAATTACTGGTGGTTTGCATCGAAAAACCGGTCTCAGACCGGTTAAGACTGGTTAAGACCGGAATCTGGTTCAGACCGGTCCAAGACTGCAAAAGACCGACGTAGACCGGTCTGAATCGGTCCAGTCCGGTTTTTTGACATCTTGGGATGTATATGGACCGGTCTCAGTCTCGGTCTATGTCCCTGGGGGCCAAAAGACCGGACTGGACCGGACTTCAAAACACTAATCATAACCCCAAAACCCAGCCAAGAACCTGTTGACCCCTTTGCACCCCATAGCTTGTATCCTTGCATTGGTTCTGTTCTATGAAATTGAGGGTTGGTTCAAATGACGGGGAGGTACTGGACTTACTCGGTTTCATCTGCAATGGTTGAAAGAACAGAACATGAGGAGTGCAAAATGAATCAGCGGTGGTTAGGAAAGGAAAGGAGAAAACATGACATACCTTGGTCCGAAACCCGCCCCCCTCGAATCTCCATGGATCCAAACATTCCGCTCGACATTGAGTGTTTGGGGTATCCGCACAAGTCCTGCAGTGAAAGGGGGTTTACTGGGCATGCAGAATAAAACTAAAGGAAAGAACTCACCAGTTCTTTTAGCCAGGCTTTTGTGCAAGACGGAGCTTCGACGAAGTGGTTGAGAAGAAGACAAGTTCAAGTTGACGAGTTTGGAATTTGAACATCAGATTCACGTGACATGAATATTTTCTCACAGCGGCCAAAACGAAAATATCGCTCAGTTCGAATTTGATGTGAAAGTGGGTGAGCTACGGACAGGTTTCCCAACTCCTAAACTCTCTGACTGGAGTATGATTGATGTACGACTATGAAATGACTAGGTTTGCGATGCCAAGGCAAAGTTGACCTGAGATCCGTCAATGCATGACTTTTAACTGACTCTAGCCGACTTTCCTATGAATATTGATGACTTTGTCCAACTTTGCGCGACTTTGCTTTTTACTGAGCGTGACACTTTGAAGCAAGCCCCTTGTCAGGTTTTGCTGAAAGCAACTATATACAAATAAACACCGGAAGCTGACAAAGGGCTTGATCCGAACCTAGTGATGAGTCGGCACATGCCACAAAGTTTTGAAAGTCGGCACCTTTGAGGTTGGAATTGTGGAACGGATAACATTCTTACGGCGGCAAAGGCCACCATGAGACGAGAGTGACATTTGCGTCCGCATACTGAACAATCGAAGGAGGTCATAGGAAATTTATGTGGCAGGTTTACTAGTCGGCGTCGAGAAGAGCACTTAGACAAGAAGTTCCGACTTGAAAAAAAAAGGAACATAATACGTCGCGACGGGAGGTTGAAGTCGGCTCACTTCTCAATCGCTTGGACACGTCAGCGACTTCACTTCTTTCCATATCTCAACGCGCAAACACCTATCCATTCCACAAGGTACAATCTATGTACATTCAACCATTTCTACATCGTTCTCATGGCCAACGCCCGCTCCAAAAACCTGGCGTCGCTAATCGTGGTCCAACATCGCGAAGCCGTGGACCCATGATCACCCATCCTACTCAGAACAAAAGCCCAAGGATCGAGGAAGGAACAACTTACCACCCCGATCACCAAACAACGACCACCAATGCGGAATTGGAGCAGCCACGCAGAGGTCGAAACCGTCCCAAAAAGGACCACGATTGTTGACGGACACAGAGACACTGATGACGTGCGTGGCAAAGGAGGCGGCGCCTATCAAAGCCCCTTCACATAAACGTGGCCGAAAGACCGCAATACCAGCAGATGAGGTCGACAATCAACCGCCCACACAAACGAAGTGAGGAAGACGAGACTGGCATGAACCAGCTGCAACGTCAGCAAGGCAAGACCGCCCGTTCCCGTAAACCAGGTCAGGTCGAATCCCGAGACCGACTTCCGGAGCGCCTGAGAAGCAGAAGCGACGTACACAACAGGAGGCTGATGCTGAACGAGAGGTGCAAAGGAAGGCCATAGAGGAGAAGATTCGCGAGTTGGAGAATGCAAAACGACCCCTGGCTGAAATGAACGCATCCGAAGATGTTCAGGACAAAGAAACAGATGAGGAGAATCCACTACATCTCTCTGCTGCCGTCCATAAACATGCCATAGGCTGAACTTGAGGGTAATAGTGGCGACGGAGGGGCGTTCGACGTTGACGGGATGTGGAATCTTCCGACGGCGAGGAACCTGCTAAAGAAAATATTGTGAGTGATAAAAGTGCCGCACATGAGAGCTGAAGCTTGAGGACTGAAGACAGACAGAAAGGTTTTAGCCCAAGAAAGCTGGGAAAGCAGCTAAAAGGTCGATGAACTGGCAGTGGCAGCGCCCTGCGCAAGTGGCGCCGCAGAGTTCGATGACCATCCCACATAATCCCAGCGTGATGATGAAGAAACCAACGCAGGCTTGGGATGAGACTGCTCCAGATGCTGCGCAGCTGGGTCCTCGGAAGGTGATTGAGAAGTGGAGAAGTCGGGCTCATCGTTGATATTGATGAAGGTGCAGTGGTAGGGGGGTCAGGAGCAGGTGTTGCTTGTTATCGAGGAATCCGCTGGCGATGAGCCTTGAGATGGAGATGATGAATTAGAATCGATGAAGATGAAGGCCAAAAGGTAAATAAGGACGAGAAAAGAGAAATCCGTGAAGATTCAAAGAACAATGATAACATTCGAACTATGAGAGAGAAAAGGGGGAGGAGGTGCAAAAGACGAGAGAACGTACCCTCAGTAGCCATCGACGACACAGCCATACTGCTTGAGAGATCTTCGAATTCAGCTCTGATGAAAAGAGTCTGCGTAAGCAAAGCACGATGGGTAATGACACGGAAGGGAGAGAAAAGCATTAAGAACGATATCAAGAAAGATAGATAAAAACCAAAAAGCACAAATGAAGAACGAACCTTGGGTACTTGAACTCTATCCTATCCCCAAGACACTCCTCAACGGCTCCTTCGCTCGAGCCAGCAGTGGGATGCTTAACGTGAACTGGCTTGAAGGGAGATGTTATCCCCCAATTGCGGACTCGTCGAATTCGGGGGTAGAAGTTTGGTTTGCGAGTGACGTTGGAGGTAGAGAAAGCACTCTGTCGTCGATATAGGAGCGGAGGCGTAGCTGGGATAGGTCCCGGCGGAGGCAGAGGCAGTATAAGCGAAGACGAGAATCACGACCGTTTCGCAGGAGGGTGGCGCCGCAGCGTAACGCGTATGCTGAGTGGAGAGGACTTCTTGGGAGCAAGGGCCAAAATCGGAGGCTGTGAAGGAGGAGAAGGCATAACAGCCTCCTGAGGTACCTCAGGCGTCGGAGGCTCGATGTGCAGGGAAGGAGAAGCAGGTGTCGACACCTCCTATACGACTTTAACGGCCTCCCGATTCTCTGATTTCGCTTTCTCAACCTCTGCGGCGTCAGCTGGGCCCAAGGCCGGAGTAGCAATAGCTTGATTATCTGGACCGCTACCATCCTTCGCACCCCATACAGACCCACCAAAGTCCCATCCACAACACCAGCAGTAGCGTTAGCTGGGCAGGTAGAAGGCTGTGGTGATATCGATTGTGGTGTTAACGACAACAATGAGTGGTTGACGTGAAGGCTGTGTTAATTGGGGTCTTGGTGTTAACGACTGCGGCGTGGAGGGTCTAGTGGAACGACAGGAGAGCTTGGTGACGTTATCGAGGTTCATAAGAATATGGTCACTGTAAGGAATCTAGCGATGAGACGATGAATCAGAATCAACGAAATGAATGCTGATGTGAAAAACGAGAAAAATGACATAAAGACGAATGCTTTAAGATCAAAAAAACCAACAGTAGGCAAATCGAATGAAGAAAGATACAGAAAAAGAGGGAAAAGAAAGAATGTACCCGCTGTCACCGAAATGCTCATATTGCTTGAGGAAGTCTTCGAATTCACAGCTGATGAAAAGAACAACCGTCAGCATGATGTATGGCTGGGAAAAGAGACAGCGCAGACGAAAAGGAAGGAAAGAACGAACCTTGCGCATTACTCTACCATACCCAACACACTCGCAAACGGCAGCTTCGCTCGATCCACAAATGGAATGCCCAACATAATCTGACGCTATCATGGACTTGAAGTCTGGTGCGCGGGCGGCGTTGGGGTATTCAATCGTCGAAAGACGAGGGAAAAGAAGGCACGCGCTTGTTCCTAGCATCTGTCGACATGGCTGCGGTCTCGAAACCTGCTGCTGGCGGGACACGCGAACTTGAAGAGGCACGGGTGATTCTGATAGATTCACGGACGGACAACCCGGTAGAGCATAGACGAATAACCTGGTGGGGGCGTAAATGGAATCGGCCCTTGGAGGAGTCATAGGCAAAGTAAGTGGGGTTCGATTTGAAGGAAAGCAGGTGGACGGGTCGCGAGAATCCTGAGAACGAGTTGGACTACCACGCCGAGTTGGATTTCGGCCCTGCCCATGTCCCCCGCTTGATTTCTCAGTTTCAAAAAAGAAGGCTAAACAATAAAAGATGATGATAAGAAATGAAAAAACACTCACTTGGAGCGTGCCTTTGGCCTCCTCATCGTGGCGATACTCGCACCGACCGATTCTGCCTCTGTATGGAAGCATTCTTTCCTCTTTCTAGATCCGAACCCGCCCATAATCTGGTCTTTACGAAACGAGTATACACAATAACGTGAAATACACACAATAGCCCAATAAATATGATGTCGCATATTGGAAGTCTGTGGGCGCTGCGTGTGATTGTGAATGAAATTGAAGGACCTAAGCCGATAACGCCAGATTCGGCATCATCAATTGATAACAACTGTGGGCGCATCTGCTGATGATTGTCCCGATAAGTTATAGAATTGAACACACTATTGATGATGCATGCATGATGTGTGGACGGCTCCAGCCAAGATACACGTCGTGAGGGCCTGGTCGCTTCTTTGTTATGCTCTGACTCAGACTGATCGGTCAAAAGGTCATCCTAGGACTGCGGTGCTGAATTCCTACTCCCATTCAACGTATCCACTTCATCTAGGACCATTATTATGCCTTTCTTCGTTGGCATTGCACTGACTGGCCTTTCAGCTGGCAGCCCGATCTCTATCGAGGTTATATCTAATGAAGAGGAGAATTACACCCATTCTTTTCAAGAAACAATCCTCGATTCGTCCAATTTGGTGTCGACATTCGAAAAGATCGCCAGCTCCATTCCAGTGCCGTTCGCTTGCCCAGTCACCTTGTCTCTCCCATCCTTCCTCAGCGAGGAAGAGCGTAAGGCAACCGCCAAAGCAGCCGAGACTGTTCCTGCCTTTTCCAAAATCGTGTGGACTGTGGATAACATCCACATTGTGTTGACGGTTGCGTTGAACAAAGTGCCTTATCCACCACAGAATGAGCTGGCGCTGGAGATTGGCCCCGATGCGGCTACTGTACGCTTGATTAGTACACTGGTAGAGGAGGACATCCGCGAGACGACCATCGACAAGGAAATTATCATCAGGGATATCGAGATCAAGTCCTCTGATCTCATCGCACAACTTGTGGACCCAGCTTTGGCAGCGCTGAAGGAACTCCCCACCCAGGGCGGATCGGACAAGTACAATGTCATTGTCGATTACCCGTGCTTGAAACGCGTCGTCGTCCTCAACTCGTCCCCTAATGTTGTCTCATCCCTTGTCGAACAGCTCAAAGCCAAATTCCGAGAAAATTCACCTCCTGTGGAAATTTTGGTGGAGAGTAACTTCGCCAAGTATGCAGCTGCCAACTCTCTCCGTCTATACAACGTGTCGGACAGCGACCTAGAAGTCTTCAATGCCACTCCCCTCCGTGTGGGCATCGTCAAAGCTGATGGGTTCGTCGCGACGGCGATGAAGCGATTTTCGAATCTCCCACGCAGGGAAAGCGTCCTTTTCACAACTTCCAAAGACTATCAGGACACTGCCACGATCAAGGTTGTGGTCGGAATACCCCCGAGAGCGGCAGATAACACTGTCATTGCAGAACTCGTCCTGAAGGGCTTGACACCTCGCCCCAAAGGCGTTCCCCGTATAAAAGTCACTTTTGATGTGAAACAGATGGGGAAGACGCGGATAATTGCAGAAGAGATTGTGGAGAAGGGTGCCGTAGCAGGTTCAACGGCGTCTATCGAGTTGAAGGATATTATTGGAGATACAATGACCGGGCGCGATGTGGACGACACTTATGCAACTTTTGAAGATTTTCTACTTGGTAAGGCGGCGCAGGATGATGCGGCGGAGGAGTCTGAAGCTCGGTGGACAGGGAAAGATGTGCAGGGCGACTTGCCAGAGTGAACTGTAAATTAAATCTATCAAATCAGTAAGAGAACGCACAAATATCACTTTGTACGAGTACATGAAGGAAAAAAAAGAGACCGTGCGATATCTGAGGTTACCGCGAGGCACAAGGATGATACGCGCTCCACAACCCATGCGTGCGAGATAGTCATAGAGCGTAAGTTGTAGTTATTCACCGAGAGTGTCTGAGCTCAAGTTGAACGCAATTGTCTCGAAATTATAATAGTAGGCGTGATGGAGTGGTAAGGCACCGTCCAGGTGCAAAGAATGAAAAACCCCGTTTCCTTGTATTTCAATTAGAGATGATTATCCGGCGTTTCCGATCTGACGACCTTGTTCCCTTTAGTTTCGTGGATGCAATTCTTGGACCCACAATATGGAAGGATTATCCCGAAGGTAGGGTCCGTAGGGATCTGGGCTCCTGACGGCGCCCTCGAATTCGTGATGTGAAAGGTAGGCCAAAAAGTTATAAAAGGGAGTGAAGAGTCAATGAAAATTCCTCAACGAGTGCGCTGGTCGACTCCTTTTCTGCACAAATTTCCACAGACATCCTTAGGTTTGGCGCTCTTGATTCCGCCCCTCTGATTACGAGTATAAGCTGATTTCTTTTTTTTTCAAGCTAGGTTCTGGTAACCTTCGCCGATTTCATACCTTTCTTTTTGTTCCTCTACATAATCCATGTTCCCCAACCTTTTCGTTATCGCTCTGGTGGGCCATTTTGCTGCCATAGTCCAATGTAAGTCATGTTCACCTGCTTCATTCAACTCTGCTTATATAATTTTTTTACTTATTCTCTACAGGCGCTCCGTTGCGTGTTTTAGGACCAACAAACGCGTCACCGCTTCAGCAGGCGAGAATCAGGGACGCGACAGCTAACGGTAAGTTCTGTTACTATTTATCTCAAATCTTCCGAATATACTGAGCTTATACACCACAAACAGGACACCAACAACTTCTGAATGTTCAAAATGTACTGAATCAAGGCCACCGTGTTTCCCACCCGCATCTTGTGAACGCATTCGGCCCGCACTACAACTTTCAAGAGATTGAAAATAACTTCGAAACTCTTAGGAATGGGAGAATCAAGGTCGAGAATGCCCAATATATCAGCCCCAGTAACGGCGCTTACTTCAGGGGGCAAGGAACAACCGACCGCCGCACCGGGGACGTTTCTTTCGGCACTGCATTCCACAACTCAGGTCCGCATACCCAAGCAGGTACAGTGATCCATGAAGCGACACACGCTCTATTGGGAACCCTGGACAACTGGGCCCCTCCGCCTCCCCATTCGAACCAACATCTGCGTCCTTATCACCCTGTGCCTAGGCCTGTTCCGGCTAACCCTGATGTACTCAATGGCTGTATGTTCATCGTTTCCAAACCATCGCATATTTTTGATTTCTCTTTATGACAGACAAAGACAGTCCAGATTTCCAGCATTTGAAAGACACCAACTCTCACAACATGCATTGGAATGCTGACTCGTACCGCGTGCTTGCTCATACATGCACATTCGGTTTACATGCTCCATTCCGGAGGCGGGCCTTGGCCGAGAGTGATCCTGTCAAGGTGAACCAAGCCCATAATTTGTTTCGCATTTTTACTTAATAATTTACAGAGAGAGTATCTTATCCGTCGTGCTGCCGAATCCTGTGTGCGCTCGAAAGTGACTGCTGCCAAAGCAAAGCAGGACTCGAAGAGTCACGCTGACCAGCGAAATGCCGGCAAGAAAGTCGTAGGTGCAAAGAAAGGCCCCCTCGGGGGAAAGCACCAGGTGAACGAGCACAAAGTCCCCAGTATGCAGGGCAAGGTTCGTGCTGTCGCCCATCATAAAGTAATAGCGCCAAAACAAGCGGGCGGTAAAAAGACCACTTCGCATATGGTTCACCAAATGCACCATAACTAAAAATAGCCCCCCCGCTCATACTCGGTCCCCCCCCACAGACCGTAACTTCATTTTATTGGCTCAGCAGCACTTGTATTACATCAGCAAACCGTGATTTTTCCCATCGCATGTCATACTATTCCTATTGTGGCCATAGCATCGTATAGTGCCATAGTAACGATAGGCCGCTACATAGCACTTTGGCGTGCTAGGTCCCTTACCGAAATATATACATAGTTCTTTGATAGACTACAGATAGACTACTTACAGAGCATTACAATAAGAGACGTTCGACAAAGTCACGCTAATGGAACCTATTACATAATATGGTTGATGTTCATAAATGTAAATTTGGACTTGGGCGAAATTTCGATGTCTCTTGCTTACTCCCACCACCTCACCACCGTCGTCGCCCCGCCCTTCCGCCCACCATCACCTCTACCACAGCACCCCAGACCACCATTCACACCTCAACCCATGTGCCCCTCCCCTCTGAGAGGGATGTGGAGCCGGGATTGCTGTCACTTCGCCACTGGGCAACGCAACATTACCAGCTCCTTCCCTTTTCAAGGGATGCTAGCCGACATTGGAAGGTATTGAGACGTAAGGGGAGTCCTGGGTGGGGAGACCACATGGTGTGTTACGAAATGACGTGCAGCATTCAATGTTGTGCGTCATTTCGCTATTTCTCTTTCGCCCCTACTCACCCACCTACACCCTTTTTGCAGACAACAGGGCTTGAGACGACGGCCTCTGCCTCTCGCAGCTGGTTGAACAACCCATTGCCGAACTCCTCCCGTCACTGTGGACGTGGATCTCGGCCCCAGCCCACCATGTCGCCCCTACGAAAGCCACGAGGAACCCCAGAAACGCACGAGAAATGACGATGGCTCATCGTCGTAACTGCGGGTCACCAGCAAGCCACACGGCCACCGAATGCAGTGACCCCAAACCCCTTCCCAGTTTCATTCTTCGCTATAGCATTACTGACAACGGATGGTGTAGACCTCGTCAAGCAGTTCACCGGGTCGTTGCCACGCTGATGCCAGGCCCACTCGCTCCACCGCCTACTGCGTTCGTGCCTGCCCTGCCTCACGTTCGACGGCGGTGCAACAACTCCGTCCCGCAAATATCAACCTCAGTCTTACCGCAACTGCGCAAAGTCACGCTGGCAACGCAAAACCTGTCGCACAGACATCGGCTCGCGCCAGGGCTTGTCTGAGTCGAGTACCCTGAGCGGAGGTAGAAGGGGCATGAGGAGGAGGAAGAAGGCCGCCGGGTAAGCGGCAACCCACCCCCCTACATCGCTGCTAACCCCCAATATCCACTTTTCATGCAAAAACCGCCACTCTGGCTACCGAAACGGCGTGACGATACCCCCAACACCCCCAAAACAGTGCAGCGGCGACGCGATAGGGCCCGGTGACGAGGGAGAGCCACCAGGTACATGGGAACCTACTTTGTATGATGTAGCTGACCCCCAATCCCCATTTTCAGCAGCAGGCAGGGCTCGAGGCAATTCCCTCGCCCTCTCTCTTCTGCGCTAATGTGTGACGCTCGACACCCAACCGACCACTGGCACCGCCCATCTATGCCTAAATGGCCACCGCAGCCAGAACAACACACCAACACCGCACGAACACACCCCATATCGGCGTTGCTCAGTGGTGCCGCGATAATGAGCGCGCTGGTGGTCTTGACTGATATACTAACCCCACGGCTGCCGCGTTGACTATGTAGGCTAGTATTTAAATATGTATTCGGTAGTTCAAATATAATGTTACACTGTTAGCTATCATCTCGAGAACTGCAAGTCTAATATGCCATGATTGAGTGCAAAAGGCCCTGCAGAGGAAGCCCAGCATACTACTGTGAAGAGGTGATGTGATGCTACATAGCAATCCATAGTGCCGCTGCCCCATCTATATATAAACGTGAGAACGCTACGTAACACTACAGATTCGGTACCCTATGCTATGAGACTATGGCACTATATAGCGCTCGGCAGCGCTCTGCCGCGTCCCCCAGGTTTGCTGATGTAGTACAGAGCATAAATATATATCTTCCGTGTAAATATTGAGATCATTGAGGGGCCTCTCATGAGAGAAATTGGCTAATTTTTGAGTCATTGGAGATATACATTCATTTTAGCTTACTCTAGTATCAGTACAATTTAATTGTCATCTTTTATATTCCATAGGAATCAACTAATGCATATTCTATGGGTATATTTTGTGCGAGACTTTCACTTCTCAATGCCGTATGCAGCTTGTTCCGCCCAGTCACTGAGCAGACTACAATAAAGAGAGCTGGTCATAATTTACTTTGAGAGATTTTCATTATGTGATATGATCTTTAGAGCTTCTAAAATTTCTTATTACCATAGAGGAGCATAATAACTCTTGTGAGACAGTCACTTCTCTTGAGTGCAGGCTAAGCCTGTTTTGAAGTTGTTCGCAAGCGCACGGTTAATACCTCAGCTTAAAATCACAGGATGGATTATTTTCCAGCGTGTCATCGTTTAAACTGTACTAGAGAAGCTATCTACCAATTTTTGTATAATACCAGTACTTGGATGGAGCGCTACAATAAAAATGGGGTAGGAAAGATGAGCTCATGCCAGTGCGTGGCAAGGTGGGAATTTGATGCAACTGCTTTGCCACACGTGACTTTGTGGCAAATGCGTTGCACACTACGTCATATGGCTCGCCGCCTATGTCGCTCTCTACAACGGCTCATAAGTAGGTTTCCGAGGCACCGACAAGATAAATATAACATGGGTGGATCAACAAACTGCAGCATCACTCACTGATGTATTTGACAATGCCTTTGGAGGCTTGATAGTCCCAAGATAGTCCAGCTTTCCATACTCTTCGGCCTTTTGGCAAGCATTACCTAGCATTGCTCATTGGTATGACTTGATGGACTGCAAGGATGTGCCACTGATTGGTTAATATTGATGCCATGCTATGAGTACCGCATGATGCTGCAAATGAAGATCCTTTCTAACTCGCCTGTTGCAATGACTCGGAGACTTAATTTTGTGTTAACAGCTTTCCTGTATGTTCATTTCAATGGGAGGATCAACTACTCTAATAGGAATATACTAAGAAGAGGTAGTTATTTGTTCTTATGGCTGCTGAGCAGTAAGACTAAGTTACGGTCTGTTGGGGGGGGACCGAGTATGAGCGGGGGCTATTTTTAGTTATGATGCGTTTGGTGAACCATACTTCGCACGCTGTTGCCCCGGTCAAGAAGGCCAAGTAGAGATATGTATTTATTTAATAAAGATGATCTGTCATATGCATAAAAACGCGTATCACCTCAGCCTGAGTCCAGCCGACTTCGTTTAAATTACTCTTCCTCCTTCAAGTTCTTGTGCCCTCTAAGGGGATAGCAGCAGAGCATAAGTCGTCGCGTTCAAAATAGACGCGTTGATCATGAGGTAGTCGAGTCTACCCCATATCGGTAGTAACAAGGGTTCTGAGAAGATGGTAAGCCTCTCACTGTCCGTGTATTCAAATGTGCTTAGCGATCTCATTCGCACGAAGTCATTTGACCCAACTTGTTCTTCTAGCATGGTGTCGAGTACGCTGATGCACGTAAAAATGGAGGGTAATTGGGTAGCATATCATAAAAAGCTCTGAACCGAAGACTCAACCAACAAATTAACACGCACACAACACGAATACGACGACGCACGAAAACGAGAGATGCAGTGTGGGCACAGAGTGACGACGACAATGACAGCCATTAGTCTGACTAAGGGAACTTGAACACATAATAAGGGAATGTCAAGTGGCGAGAGAGACATACCAACGGACAGAACCACATGCTCATGACCCCGTCAAGAAAATGCCGCTCTTATTTACAGCAATCCACATTCTGAAGGCGTAATTGCAGAAGGATATCTTGGATAGCGCTCAGGACGACTATAGAGCGACAAGGGCGACGGTGACAAGGGCGCAGCGAGGACGACAAGACAGGATATGGGACCGGAAAGAGCACGCAAAAAAAAAAAGAAAAGAGCAAAGGAAACCGTCAGCTCACATACTCCTAACCAGATGTACATAACAAGGAAAGAAAGCAAAACATACACTTGATCTACTGGGTATCCGTCGCGTACATATAATACGCATACATCTGTTTCGCGGCGGCGCTCTGGTTGAGGCTGATGAAGCAGTGGAGGAGGTAGTCGCATGCGGCGTCGTAGTTGTTGCCACCCTGGTAGGCGAAGAAATCGAGAGGCGAGCGTTGCAGCTTCTAGCCGAAGAGATCGATCTTGTTCAGGAAGAGGATCTTTGCGAGGTGGGGTACGGATTTAGAGCCTAGAGGTGTTTTGATACAGAAGAAATAGAGAACGTCCGAGTGATGTCTTGATGAACCACCGTGAGTTCCATATCGAGGCAAAGAGGGTAAGAGCCTCTTGCATACGATGCTAAGTGGAAAAGAAGTGAGCCTATGAGATATATTTTTGGAAACGAAAATCGGACGTACAAGCATCTGATCGTACTCGCTCAAACTGACCAAAAACACGAACGCCGCCACATTGAGAGGATGATTGTGCGGCGGGCGTCGTGTTAGGGGGGAGAGTGAGATCCAGCTGGGGCATCGCTTCGAGGATAGCCCAATAGGTATCTTGTAAGCAAGAGCAGAAACAGGTAGTAGGCCAATTCTTGACATACCGCATGGACTGGATGGTGTTAAAGTGGATGATTTCCTTGTACGAGTCTCGCACAGAGTCCTTGTGGATCTACCTTATCAACTTCAGGACTGTCGACTATAGGCTAATAGATAAATTTAGCAACATGAAATGAAAGGCCGCGAAAAAGAACGAAGGGACTGGAGAAATTGAAGGGGAAAGGGTGAAATGAATGAAGAAAACGAACCTTGCCCGGCTCTACAGCTCCCAGCAGCAACATCTTTACCTCGTTCTTCGCCATAAGACGGTCCCTCTCCAGCTGGTTCTCGATCCTGTCGTTTCCTGTGGAACATGGTGTCAGTTACCGCATATGCAGACGGTGGGTCGGGGAGGATTTATGAGGCCCAAATCTCGATGAAAATTCACCTCACGAACGATGAAAAAACACGAAGAGATCCATAAAGGAGATGTGTAAGAGACTTACAGCCTGCCTTGAGGTCGATACTCACCAGTACGTGTCGGTAGGGACGTAATTGGGAATAATTCGCGGCCCGGCCGACTGATGTGATGCCGAAATCCAACTCCTGATGGTTGTCCACTTCGTAGAAATACATGGGGAATGGATAGAACCTTGGGGCACTGACAAGTCCGGTCGACTCTGTGAAAGAAGTTTTGAATGAAATGCGGAAATGCTCAGAATGATATCGCCGCCAAGAGAGGGCAGGAAATCTCGGATTGAAGCGGATCATCTCCGAATTTGTCTTCCGCCGCCGATATTTGCAGCTCCGCGCGGAATAGTCGGTTTTCACTGGGAGGCCTTACCGCCTACTTCGCCTGCGATCCATCTACGCCTCCACCAGGTTATTCGTCTATGCTCTACTGGGTTGTCCGTGCGTGAATCTATCAGAATCACCCGTGCCTCTTCAAGTTCGCGTGTCCCCGCCAGCAGCAGGTTTCGACACCGCAGCCACGTCGACAGATGCTAGGAACAAGCCTTCTTTACCCTCGTCTTTCGACGATTGAGTACCCCAACACGGCCGCACACCAGACTTCTAGTCTATGATAGCGTCAGATTACGTTGGGCACTCCATTGGTGGATCGAGCGAAGGTGCCGCTTGGGAGTATATGCTGGTTATGGCAGAGTAATGCGCAAGGTTCGTTCTTTCCTTCCTTATCGTCTGCGCTATCTCTTTTCCCAGCCATGCACCATGCTGACGGTTGTTCTTTTCATCGGCTCTCAATTCAAGCTCTCCTGTCGTTCCACTAGACCCTCCACCCCGCAGCCGTCAACATCAAGATCCCCACTTATCAAAGCCTTCACGTCAACCACGTCATTGTTGTCGTTAACACCACAATCGCTATCATCACAACCTTCTACCTACCCAACTAGCGCTGCTGCTGCTGCAACCTCGACCTCCCAATCACCTTTCAGGACCCGGCTGCGCAGCATCTGGAGCAGCCGCAGTCGCAGCCGCATCCTGCGTTAGCTTCTTCACCGTTGTGATGGGATTATGTAGGATGGGCATCAGGGGCTGCGAGGCCTCCTACACGGGATGCAGTATCGACCACTTGCTCCAGTGCTGCTGGTGTTGTGGATGGGAGTTTGGCGGGTCGGGATGGAGGTGCGAAGGATGGTACTGGTGCAGATAATCAAGCTACCGCTACTCCGGCTTTGGGTCCAGCTGACGCTGCAGAGGTCGAGAAAGCGAAATCAGGGAATCAGGAGGCGGTTAAAGTCATATAGGAGGTGTCGACACCTGCTTCTCCTTCCCTGCACATCGAGCCTCCGACGCCTGAGATGCCTCAGGAAGCTGTTATGCCTTCTCCTTCACAGCCTCCGATTTTGGCCCTTGCTCCCAAGAAGTCCTCTCCACTCAGCATACACGTTACGCCGCAGCGCCACCCTCCTGCGAAACGCTCGTGATTCTCGTCCTCGCTTATGCCGCCTCTGTCTCCCCAAGACCTATTCCAGTTACGCCTCCACCGGAATATCCATCTATGAAGGTGGAGGAATTGTATGCTATTATCGTTTCATCTCCTATCCAGAAATCGCCAGTGCAGACACCCATCACGCCTAGGTCGCCTGCGAAGCAGCAAGGTTCGACATCCGCAGAATTCTTACTGGACACCTTTACCCTCCTTTATCGATGACAGTGTGCTTTCTCTACCTCCAGTGCCACCCCTCAATTCGACGAGTGCAATTGGGGGATAACATCTCCCTTCAAGCCGGTTCACGTTCAGCATTCCACTGCTGGGTCGAGCAAAGGCGCCGCTAAGGAGTGTATTGGGAATAGGCGAGAGTTCGAGTAGCCAAGGTTCGTTCTTGATATCGTTCTTGGTGCTTCTCTCTCTCTTCCTTGTCATTACCCATCGTCCTTACGCAGACTCTTTTTTCATCAGAGTTGAATTCGAAGACCTCTCAAGCAGCATTGCTGTGTTAGTCGAGGACTACTGATGGTACGTTCTGTCGTCTTTTGTACCTTTTCGCCCCTTCTCTCTCGTGGTTCGAATGCTACCACGGTTCTTTGAATTTCATGTATTTCTCTTCTCGTCCTTATTTACTTTTAAACTTCATTTTCGTCGATTTTAATTCATCGTCTCCATCTCAAAGCTCATCACCGGCGGATTCTTCAATAACAAGCAAGACCGCTGCTGCGTCCTCTAGTTCCGCCATCGTTCATTCCTTATCAATCTCTACAGTCGTTCCTCTCAGTTCATCAACACCTGCTACTGACCCAGCTACCACTGCTCCTTCATCAACATCAACGACGAGCCCGACTTCCTCTCCTCTCCCGTCCACTTCTCAATCACCGATCACTTTCCGAGGACCCAACTGCGCAGCATCTGGGGCAGCCGCATCCTGAGCCTGCGTCGAGCTCTGCGGCGCCACGTGCGCAGGGCGCTGCCGCTGCCAGGTCGTCTACCTCTGCATCTGCTACTGCAGATGAGAGTCAGGGTTCGACTGGTGGCGGTGGAGCTGCCGTGCCGACGATGTAAGGGGTGGTGTGCCACCATCGATTGAACGCGCATCATCAACACCAGCCACATCAACATCCACCGCCCATCCGCTGCCACAAGCAGCTATCGATCCGGCCGCAACTCCTCATACACCTCCAAATCGAACCCCGCCTATGTCTCCTCTCTGGGCCGATTCCGTCTACGCCTCCACCAGGTTATCCGTCTATGATCTACCGGGTTATCCGGGTTATCCGTCCGTGAACTGCCAGAATCACCCGTGCTCCTTCAAGTTCGCGTGTCCTTGGCAGCGGAACAAGCGCATGCCGCCGCACACCACACTTCAACAAGCTTCGAGCTTTCAAGTCGGATTATATTGAACATTCCTTAGTGGATCGAGCAAAGGTGCCGCTTGGGAGTATGTTGGGTATGGTAAAGTAATGCGCGAGGTTCGTTCTTTCCTTCCTTTTCATCTGCGCTGTCTCTTTTCCCAGCCATGCATCAAGCTGACCGGTGGTTTTTTTCATCAGCTCTCAATTCGAAGATTTCCTCAAGCAATATGAGAATTTCGGTGGTCTCCTCATCGCTAGATTCCCTAACAACAACATCAGTTCTTCATTTTCTTATCAACCTCGACAACGTCACTGAGCTATCCTGTCGTTCCACTAGACCCTCCGCGGCGCAGCTGTTAACATCACCGCTTATCACAGCCTTCACATCTGTTCTCGTTAACACCACAATCGCTTTCATCACAACCTTCTATCTACCCCGCTAGCGCTGCTGCACCCGCAATTCAACCTCGCAATCACCTTTCGGGACCGGCTATGCAGTATCTGGTGCAGCTGCAGCCGCAGCCGCATCCTGCGTTAGCTTCTTCATGGAGGTACGAAGGGTGGTGCCCGTGCAGATGATCAAACTACCACTACTCCTGCTTTGGGTCCAGGCGGTCAAAGTCGTACAGCAGGTGTCGATACTTGCTCTTCCTTCCCTGCACGTCGAGCTTCCGACGCCTGAGGTACCTGAGGAAGATGTTATGCCTCCTCCTTCACAGCCTCCGTTTGTGGCCCCCCTACTCCCAAGAAAGTCCTCTCCAGTGCCACTCAGCATACACATTACGCCGCACCGCCGCCCTCCTGTGAAACGATCGTGATTCTCGTCTTTGTCTATGCCGTTTCTGTCTCCGCCGAGAGCTAACGTGGCTATTTCTCCCCTGGAATATCCATCTATGAAGGTGGACCCGGAAATCGCCGGTGCAGATTCCCGTTATGCCTAGGTTGCCTGGGCAACGTGAACCTCGAAGCCAAGCTAACTCAGTCGATGGCTAACTGCTATGAAGCGGGCGCTATACTCCTGTCGACGGACTCGCAGCGCACTTGACATAGGAGACGCCGTTATTGGCATACTTGCGCGATTTGTAGCTCTTATTGATGTTGCTGCTGGGTCGTATAGAACGCTGAGAGGGAATAACTATTTTAGATCCCGAAGCGGTCACCGGGTCGTGGCCAAATATTTCTAGGGTTAAACGTTAAACGTTAAACATTAAGTACTATTAAGTAGCAAAACGGGTCATACGAACGACTCGTGCCGCACATGGCCAGTTCCATCTTTGAGGGTCTCCCCTGCAGCTGGCTCTCTCGGGACCTTCTCCGCATATGCCGAGTCTCCGAAAAGTCGGTCCACATTCCTCAAGGAGGGGATGGGCCCTTCTGTATGGAAGCGTTCTTTCCTCTTTCTAGATCCGAACCCGCCCACGTCGTAAGTCATCACAATATATGCCAACGTCACTTCACGCGATCCGGAATTGCTTCTTCGAGATCACGGCTGAATCTCGGCCCAAGTCCTCTTTCTCCTTCAGCTTGACGAAGCGAAGTGGGTAGAATTTCAGGGGGTCTTTGTATATATTCTCATCTAAACGTGTACCTTGAAGCTAAGTAGTCGTAAATGTTGTGTTGGTCTTTTTGATGCTCCCCCGCCAACAGTTGGTTATGGGTTGTGGAGCTCGTGCGTACCATCCTTGTGCTTTGCGGTAACCTCAGATATCGCACGGTCTCTTTTTTTTTTTTCATGTACTGGTACAAAGTGATATTTGTGCGCTCTCTGAATACATAACTGATGGAAATATATTGCAGTGCTAGAACTAATACCAACGGTCTCGATGCCAGCCATTCAATTTACAGTTCACTCTGGCAAGTCGCCCTGCACTTTTTTCCCTGTCCACCGAGCTTCAGACTCCTCCGCCGCATCATCCTGGGCCGCCTTACCAAGTATAAAATCTTGAAAAATTGCGTAAGTATTGTCCACATCGCGCCCGGTCATTGTATCTCCAATAATATCCTTCAGCTCAATAGACGCAGTTGACCCTGCTGCGGCACCGTTCTCCACAATCTCCTTTGCAATTATCCGCGTCTTCCCCATCTGTTCCACGTCGAAAGTAACCTTTATCCGGGGAACGCCTTTGGGGCGAGGAGTCAGGCCCTTCAGGACAAGTTCCGCAATGACAGTGTTGTCTGCCGCTTTCGGGGGTATTCCGACCACAACCTTGATCGTGGCGGTCTCCTGATAGTCTTTGGACGTCGTGAAACTGGCCCTTTTTCTGTGCGGGAGACTCAAGGATCGCTCCATCACGGTCGAGACGAACCCATCAGCTTTGACGATGCCCACACGGAGGGGATTGACATTGAAGACAAAATGGTCGCTGTGCGACGCCGTGTATTGACGGAGAGAGCGGGCAGCTGCATACTTGGCGAAGTTACTCTCCACCAGAATTTCCACAGGAGGTGAATTTTCTCGGAATTTGGCTTTGAGCTGTTCGACGAGGGATGAGACGACATTAGGGGAAGAGTTGAGGATGACGACGCGTTTCAAGCACGGGTCATCGACAATGACATTGTACTTGTCCGATCTGGCCTGGGTGGGGAGTTCCTTCAGTGCTGCCAGAGCTGGGTCCACAAGTTGTGCGATGAGATCAGAGGACCCGATATCCCTGATGATAATTTCCTTCTCGATGGTGGTCTCGCGGATGTCCTCCTCTACCAGCGTACTAATCAAGCGTACACTAGCCGCATCGGGGCCAATCTCCAGCGCCAGCTCATTCTGTGGTGGATAAGGCACTTTGTTCAACGCAACCGTCAAGACAATGTGGATGTTGTCCACAGTCCACACGATTTTGGAAAAGGCAGGAACAGTCTGGGCTGCTTTGGCGGTTGCCTTACGCTCTTCATCGCTGAGGAAGGATGGGAGAGACAAGCTGACTGGCCAAGCGAACGGTACTGGAATGGAGCTGGCGATTTTTTCGAATGTCGACACCAAATTGGTCGAATCGAGGATTTTTTTTTGAAAAGAATGGGTGTAATTCTCCTCTTCGTTAGATATAACCTCGATAGAGATCGGGCTGCCAGCTGAAAGGCCAGTCAGTGCGATGCCAACGAAGAAAGGCATAATAATGGTCCTAGATGAAGTGGATACATTGAATGGGAGTAGGAATTCAGCACCGCGGTCCTAGGAAGACCTTTTGACTGATCAGTCTGAGTTAGAGTATAACAAAGAAAGCGACCGGGCCCTCACGACGTATATCTTGGTTGGAGCCATCCACACCATGCATGCATCATCAATGGTGTGTTCAATTCCGTAACTTATCGGGACAATAATCAGCAAATGCGCCCACAGTTGTTATCATTGATGATGCCGAATCTGGTGTTATCGGCTTGGGTCCTTTACAGCGACTTGCGGTACTTACACCACCAAACCTGCCTGATGTCCGTGTGATATCAGGTCGAGCTGATTAAGATGATGTGAGTCCGGAGTCAAAATGAGCCCCACAGGAGCTCGTGAGGATGTAGTCATCTGGGAATTTTAAATCATTTCCTGATTGCTATATCCGGGGGATATTCCGCTGGATGTCAACACGACATCCTCAATCCAATTTCATGATATTCCCTTGTAACGTGAATGAGAGATCAAACCAAGGTCATGACGACATTTATCATTGGTATCTTGCAGGGCTCTTTTCAGTTCACATTACGAGATGATTCTTCTTAAAAATTTCCGAATATCACAAAGTTTAGAATGAACAGAAAAATGTATTCATTTGACGAAGGAATACTACAGGAGTATGTATACTACGGGTTTGCTAGTACAAAGGTGCTAAACATGATGAATATAAAGGCATTAGCGAATGCAGAGAATGTGAAGGGTGAGAGAGCATACCGAAATCTAACAGAGCCCACAGCCGAAACTCCAAGTTAATCTGATGTCCATCCGAATCCATGCCGGAACCTAAAGAGAAGAGCAAGTTAGGAACGCAAGGAAGAGATAAAAGAAATGACAGAAAGACAATGGCACAAGCAACATGATAAATGGACACAGGCGTCCTAGAAATACGCAACGCGACAGGCCGCGAAAGATGTCCCCGCCACAGGACACAGTACATGAACTGTTCAAGTTCTGTGGCGCTATTACGCAGAATAGCAGGGCATCTCAACAGAGAAAGTAAATAAACGAGGGGGTGTGGTGGAGGCGGCAGAGGAAATACGACAACGAAGGACAGAGGAGGGATGGAGACGATGGTGATGATGGACACAAGTCGATTCGAACTCCGCACAGAGAGGATGTCCAGGCAGAGATTCCATAGACCCCAGAGGATGTTGAACTAGCTGGAGATGTTGACATTTAGAGTCTAAAGACGTCGTGAAATAGATCAGACGGATATTTGCCGTCGAGGTCAGGTTGATATCAGCGCGGCACCTCAATTGAATCTCATCACGCTGTCACGCTGATGTCGTTGGCCAAAATCTCATTTAAATATCACACTAATATCTATTGGACATTTCTACATTCTCTCTCGGAAACATATTTGCCAGAGGTCATACGGAACTCAGGCAGGGTTGGTGGTGTAGGGCGCGTCACGATTTTTTCCAAATGCGGCGATTTTTGATGGTTTTTGGTTCGTTTTGAGTATTCGTAGAATAGCCATCAGGAAAAACCAGTTTTGCTAATCCCAGGAAATTAGTGAGATTTCGTAGAGCGAAAGCAAAATCTGACTCTTTTCGGGTAATTCAGACTAATGCGAGTAGTGGTCGGTAATTTCGAGAATTACCTGCAGTTATTTTCGTGAACCACTAATCCTCAGTAAATAACAAGAATTATTGCGGCCTCTAACTCTTTCGAAAAGCTTTCGAGCTGATTATTGAGGCTAGTTTGTAATTCATGAAAATTCGAAGTAATGAATAAGAATATGTAAATGGCCATTCAAATAGCATCTTATCTCAAATCCTTAAGTGCGAGATTAGGAAGAAGTTCGATTAATTAGTATCTACGACATTTGGTTCACTAAATAACTGCATCTGCAGAGGAGAAATAGGTTATAGCCAGACCATCCCACTGTACAGGGAACGAGAGCGCTGGATATGTACACGACGACAGAGGCTCCCCAGCCGCGTCCCTACTGCCATTCCAGCGCATGCGAAAGCGGACACAAACAGAACAGAATGCCCCACACACTCAACGGCTCTCACTGACTTGCCAGACCTACTGACAGTGGTGGTAGCGGCCGGTCGCACTCTCGCCGCCGCTCTCGGTCCCATGTTCTGCTGGTAGTGTGGTGAGCCTTGAAAGTTGAAATATCGTCCAGCATTGATACCTGTGGGGAAGAGAGAAGTAAATTCAAACATAAGGAACGATATACAACTTAGCTGTTGGGTACACGCTATGCTCCTCACCTGCTTCCGGATCCTTCTCAGCTATGCATGCAGTCGCAGATGATCGTCATGGGGCTTCATGCTCGGCATTGGCATTGGTTGAAAAAAAGGATGGCGGTAGGCGTGAATAGTGGTATTTGCTTATGTCGAGAGCAGCGGTGCAGATGGTGGTGACCCTGGTCAGAGGAATGTCAACGAGGTAGAACTTAAGGTGGAAGTTCAAACGTTCAAACGTTCAAAGTTCAAATTCATTCACATAAGTCCATTCAAACTCCGAATGCCAAACTTGGCGCAACATTCAACGAAGAATCGATCCAAATGCGGAATGTGGTTCATCTTCCTTCCCACCACATCTGCAAGACTGCAACGCCTCGTTGTTCTCCCTCCACTCCCATTCCTGGAGTTTGCAATACCTACGGCCACGAAGTGTCCATCCAACAGACGAGTACGAGGACCTCGACTTGAAATAGTTGAGGCCGCTGTCCATCTGTGAGTAGGCTTTGAACTTTGAAGTCATCCATCTGTAAGCTAACTAACCGAGCTCAGGCTAGTGAGCTTGGACGTGAATCGCGAGCTACCTCGTCATTTATAATGCACCATGGATGTTCCCTAGTGAGTATTACATACCGCATCATCACATCCACATCATATTTTAACCGTCCCTCATGCGCGATGTTCCATTACCACATGCAAACTCTTCTGTCGTCTCCCTCTGCGGATTGGAACATGTAAGCCCGCATTATTCTGTGAATGAAAGAATTGACCTCATTACCTCCTCGACAGTATTCTGGCCACTGGGATCGAGCCGCGCCTCATCATTTGATACGCACATCATCGACTCTATCACTATTGCTCAGACACGACGATTTCCAACAACTAGCTTCCTGGCGTGACGTACTAAACCTTTGTTTGCACCTTGCTTTCGCGTGCCTATCTCTCGTGGTTGCTTTTGGATCGGTATTGTCTTCATGGGCTGTCGTGGGTAAGTTGAATATGTTATTCTCTGCTGGTGATGATGCCGCTTCCTTGTCCGCATGTCTGTAGCTTCATCACCTTTTTCGAACGATACTTCTCCCAATTCACAACCTGGCAGCACTCTTGTTTATTTCATCACCTGTTCTGCCCTTCCCGGGTAAACCATGGTTGGTCTGATTCATTACGCGATGTCCATACCATAGATTACTTGTCAGTTGTGTTTCCTATGCAGTGAATCTGTAATGTATTCTTCTAGTTAATGTTGCCTATCGAGCTATTTGATTAGTGCATGTATGTAGAATAAGTATATAAATCTGTATCTCTGAATGTTATCTATTCGATTTCCCTATTCACCCGAAAAACCGTGAATAATACCAGCAGAAATTGCACGAAGACAGCCCGAAGTCATTTGATATTACTCAGAAAATCTAGCTGATAAGTCATGACCTTCCAGTTGATCAAAGTTATTCTACGAAAAAAGTCAGAATTTCTGTCAATAACCGAGGGGACCTGTCTAGAATGCCCCAATCCAACTAAATCCTCTTAGAGGTGTTTTTCCGGTTATTTCTCTCTTTTTGTCTCTATTCGTCCCTAGTCCAGGATAATTTTTGGGGATTAACAAAACTGGATTTTCCTGATGGCGTCACCAGTTCTTATTATTTTTGAATAACAATCAGACCAGTGAATTCACATTGAAAATTGGCATCGATAGGTATAAGGAATGTCAAGAAAAAGTTGAATTTGAGTGATAGTTTGAGGAACATAGATTTCACAGGTGTTCTGATGATGTGGCACAATGTTCATGAAGTTACACATCTATTTCTTAGTCAACTCTCCCAATTTTATGCTCATAATGCTTTCAGTAGATATATATATCTGATGGTGCCAAATTTTTGTAAAAGGAAGGGTAGTGGGTTATGAGGTAGAAAGCAGCTGTGATGTGGAAATACACCTACATCATAGCTTCACCAAATCTCGCCCATTTTCAACAAAAATTGGGCTATTGTATTTCCACCATAGGTAGGTGCTGAACAGTGCCAATATAATGGAGAGAAAGAGATCTCGGATTGCAGAGATTGAGGTCAACCCATCAGGAAAATGTCCGGTTCGTCTTTGGGCGTCTCTGGCATCTTTGCAAAGACGTAGAGACGCCAAAGATGTCAAAGACGAGCGTCTTTGGATATCAAGGTACAGTCTCCGAAAGATGGCAGCCCATCTTTCAAAGACAACTTTCATCTTTCAGGGATGTATAGGTGTCTCTGTAAAGCACGTCTTTGGCATCTTTGCTCTGGTGAAGCAGCCATCTCAGGCAAATTAAAATAAGCTTATTTTCACTTTTCGAACAATGCTAGAGCAGAATGACTTCTATTATGCAGTAGTACTAAGTAGAAAGTAATATTACAATGCTACAGGCTACTGTAGAGAAAGCCCGGGCATAATCATTTAAAAAAGGAATAGCCTCATCGCTTACCTTACGGTGGCACCACACTGTGCCGATGGAGACTCCAAACACATCTGGCATACATAGCCTTTGAACGCGGGACGCCAGCGACGGATATTCATTTGCAATGATTCTGGTAGTCGACAGCGTGCTATTTCGATTGTTATAATCGGTCCTTACAACCACAATCATTGGCCACACACCTGGAAGATTGATAGCGGTCATGACAGCAGACGGCCTACAAGACTGAAGAAACACTTCGCCCGCCGAGGCCAGTGATGATCTGTAATCAGGTGTTGAGTATTTTGCAGACAGGTTTGCGGGTACGTACTACGTGTATTGTCTTCGTGGGTCACATCCTTCACAAGTCGAGGCTGCGGAAAATCTAAAATTGAGTGTTAAACATTGTGGAGAGGGACAGGGATGGGTTCGGGGTACATACTCATTCAGTCTTATCATGGCGCATGCCCACGGCATCTGTCTTTGTCCAGAGAGGTTGGATCTCCTGCAAGACGAGGTCAGCGGTGACGAAAAAGAGTTGTGTGATTTACCCATTTGTACCTCCCTTCGTCATCATCAGGGTTAGCCTGTCTCGTCCTGCATCTGGCTAGTTGGGGTCGCTGTTTTGTTCTCGGAGCGCACAGATAGAAGGGGTCGTTAGGACACGATATACCTATCGTTGCCGTAAGCTGGATACGGTGAATAGAAGTGAATGACTTACCAGAGCCTCAAAATGTCGATAGCTGGTGAACTTAGCAGCGGTTTTGCAGCGTGGGCTGAAAACATGCATACCTCTGGGGATGTGTGACGATCTCTAGGAATTGGGGAATACGGCGCTGCAGGGAGAGCATTAGACAGCGTGAAAGCTCATCTCAGACCTGGACTGATGCAATCGTGTTGGCCCGCACTATATGAGACGACAATCAGAGCGGTGAGGTGGGATAGGATCAAGTAGGAGTGTGCGACGGCTCACCGAGCGCTCACCAGTGACACGCCGACAAGTAAGGCAGCCTCGGGTGTCAACGTCTGACCAGGAATCGAGATGCAAACCGGAGAGCGATACAGGTGGTGGTCAAGGGAAGTGAAGAAGGACCCCTGATAATCCTGGGGAAACTCAGATACGGATCCACCTCAAAACCGCGGCCAGAGGCCGCGGAACCCGGATACTGTTACTGATAGCGTCCACCTATGGTCAACATTGCTAGCCTCAAACATAGATCCAAAGTCCACCTATAAACCTTGAACGTCAACCCAACCTGGATACCGTCCACCTATTGTCGACCGTGGCCCATGATGGGCCAGTGGCCTGCCCTGATCGGTCTCAGTGCAACATTGGACCAACACCAACCAGAACAATGCTTAACCGTTAGTTGGGCCACCTGGGACCTCTGACGACTTTTTTGATACAGTGCCCAACAATGCCATACTTCTGTAGCTATAATAAATTCTTTCTGCGTGGAATTGGGAATTTGTTTGCTTTACATGAATCTCTCCACGATGCATTAGCTGTGTTGCCCTGCCAGTGGAAAGAAGGGAAATGAGGGTAATGATGGAGATATATAGTAGCTTTTTATGATACATACCATGGCTAAAGCCTGCAGAGAGCTTTTGTGTATGCTTACAGGGCTGAGGAATTTTTTTTAGGATTTTTAGAAATTTTGGGAGATTTTTTTGAACTCGGATACATAGTCCACCTAAAACTGGGCGAAATTTTGAGTCGGGTACAAAGTCCACCAAAAAATCCGCCCCAAACGCAAAAATTGTGTCCACCCATTTTCCGCCCAAAATCGCTGATTTTGTATCTGAGTTCCCTCAGGATTATCAGGGGTCCTAGTGAAGATCAACGGGTTCAAGTTGAAGTTCAACCACGATCAACAGAGTCACGGGCATCGGAGTTTGAACTGACTTGTCGTGAAAATGCAAAGAGTCTTGAAAGACTCATTTCCATGCTCAACGTTCAATGGGTTCTCCACTGCGGCCTCGTCTTCGACTTTTGTGAACACCCTGCAGAGGACGCGGCCTTCAGTCACCCATGAACAGCATACGCTGTTGGTGAATGCTCGGCACGTTGAATTTTGGATCCGCTACCACGTCCCAAACCCACCCAAACTCAACGATAACATTCCAGATGGTCACTGTAGTGTCACTTGTTGTGTGCATAATATTTTATTGTAGTCTTCAAGCCAGGTTACCTGTCTGATGCTTGCCACCTGCTCGCAGTTAGTTCTACCCTGAAATTCGTGTTACTGAATGAATAAAAAGTTTAGTTGTAGCCTATTCTTAGTGTACTTAATAGGCTACATGATTTTAGATTTGCTCGGTGTCCCAGGTCGACATTCAATAACTCAAAGATGCCAAAGAAATTCTTACTCTGAAGACAGTTGAAATTTAGTAAAGACATCAAGACATATTTTCCAAAGACAAAGACGGGATACTGAAGACAGAGACTGACCAAAGACATACCGAAGACCAAAAATTTAAGCAAAGACATTGAAGATCCAGGTGACAAAGACAAAGACGCCAAAGACAAATTGGACGTTTTCCTGATGCCCAAGGTCAACCTTCCGCTGATGTGGCAGCAAACTTTCGTGCTACAATGCATTCAGATGCTGCTGAGAAGCCTCGAAAAAAGCGTTGAAGCCTCTAATAGCATAAAAGAATAAATATACGCTGTAAAAAATGGGTGGAGAGTAATTCTATGGGGAGATTTCGACACTGTGTTTGTGGTCCCGGGAGGCCCGAGGAAGCACTTACAACTTCACCGCGCTATGCCCCCTCCTCTTCATTTTTCATATATAATTTAGCACAGAGCATATATCCAAGCCAACTGGAGATAAATTTGTGCATTTTGAATGACCATTACACACTTTATTTCATGAGCATTGTGCCACATCCTGTGAAATCCATGTTCCTCAATCTATCACTCAAATTCAACTGTTTCTTGATATTTCTTATACCTATCGATGCCAATTTTCACTGCGAATTCACTGGTCTGGTTGTTATTCAAAAATAATAAGAACTGGTGACGCTATTCTACGAATACTCAAAACAAACCAAAAACCATCAAAAATCGCCGCGTTTGGAAAAAATCGTGACGCGCCCTAAGTACCGCAAGTCGCTGTAATCACACACAGCGCCCACAGACCTCCAATACGCGACATCATATTTATTGTGCTATTGTGTGTATTTCACGTTATTGTGTATACTCGTTTCGGAAAGACCAGGTTATGGGCGGGTTCGGATCTAGAAAGAGGAAAGAATGCTTCCATACACAAGCAGAATCGGTCGGTGCGAGTATTGCCACGATGAGGAGGCCAAAGGCACGCTCCAAGTGAGTGTTTTTCACTTCTTTGACTTATCATCATCTTTTATTGTCTAGCTTTTCTGGAGAGCCTTCGTTTTTGAAACTGAGAAACCAAGCGGGGGACATGGGCAGGGCCGAAATCCAACTCGGCGTCGCCGCGTAGTAGTCCAACTCGTCCTCAGGATTCTCGCGAGTCGCCACCCGTCCACCTCCTTTCCTTCAAATCAGAATCACCCGTGTCTCTTCAAGTTCGCGTGTCCCCACCGGCAGCAGGTTTCGACACCGCATCCATGTCGATAGATGCTAGGAATAAGCGCGTGCCTTCTTTACCCTCGTCTTTCGACGATTGAGTACCCCAAGTGACGCCGCCCGCACACCAGAATCAAGTCCGTGATGGCGTCAGATTATGTTGGGCATTCCATTAGTGGATCGAGCGAAGCTGCCGTTTGGGAGTATGTTTGGTATGGCAGAGTAATGCGCAAGGTTCGTTGTTTCCTTCCTTTTCGTCTGCGTTGTCTCTTCTCCTAGCCATGCATCATGCTGACGGTTGTTCTTTTCATCAGCTGTGAATTCGAAGACTTCTTCAAGCAATATGAGCTTTTCGGTGACAACGGCTGAGGCCTGAGGGTATGTTTTTTCTTTTCCCTCTTTTCTTTATCTTTCTTCATTCGATTTGCCTACCGTTAGTTTTTTTGATCTTAAAATTTATTAAAACATTCGTCTTTTTCTCATTTTTTACATCAGCATTCATTTTGTTGATTCTGGTTCATCGTCTCATCGCTAGATTCCTTACAGTAACAACAACACTTCTTCATATTTTTATGAACCTCGACAACGTCACCAAGCTCTCCTGTCGTTCCACTAGACCCTCCACGCCGTAGCCGTTAACACCAAGGCCCCACTTAACCCAGCCTTCACGTCAACCACGTCATCGTTGTCGTTAACACCACAATCGATATCACCACAACCTTCTACCTGCCCAGCTAACACTACTGCTGGTATTGTGGATGGGACTTTGGTGGGTCTGGATGGGGTGCGAAGGATGGTAGCGGTCCAGATAATCAAGCTATCGCTACCCCGGCTTTGGGCCCAGCTGACGCTGCACAGGTCGAGAAAGCGGAATCAGGGAATCAGGAGGCGGTTAAAGTCGTATAGGAAGTGTCGGCAGCTGATTCTCCTTCCCTGCACATCGAGCCTCCGACGCCTGAGGTATCTCAGGAGGGCTGTTATACCTTCTCCTTCACAGTCTCCGATTTCGGCCCCTACTCCCAAAAGGTCCTCTCCACGCAGCTTACGCGTTCTGCGAAACGGTCGTGATTCTCGTTCCCGCCTATGCCGCCTCCCATCTCCGCCTCGACCTATTCCAGTTACCCCTCCCCCGGAATATCCATCTATGAAGGTGGAGGAATCGTATGCTATTATCATTTCGGCTGCTATCCAGAAATCGCCGGTGCAGAGTCCCATCATGCCTAGATCACCTGTGAAGCAGCAAAGTTCGACATCTGCAGGTCTTTTACTGGACACCTTTACCCTCCTCTATCAATGACAGAGCGCTTTCTCTGCCTCCAGTGCCACCCCCGAATTCAACGAGTCCGCAATTGGGGGTTACCACCTCCCTCAACCCCTCTTCAAGCCAGTTCACGTTAAGCATTCTACTGCTGAGTCGAGCAAAGGTGCCACTGAGGAGTGTATTGGGATAAGAGAGAGTTCGAGTAGCCAAGGTTCGTTCTTTATTTGCGCTTTGTGGCTTTTATTTATCTTTCTTGATATCGTTCTTAATGCCTTTCTCTCTCTTCATTGTCATTACCCATCGTGCTTATGCAGACCCTTTCTCATCAGAGCTAAATTTGAAGACCTCTCGAGCAACATGGCTGTGTCGGACGATGACTACTGAGGGTACGTTCTTTCGTCTTTTGCACCTTCCCCCCCGCCGTTCAAATGCTACCATCGTTCTTTGAATCTTCACGGATTTCTCTTTTTCTCGTCCTTATTTACATCTTAAACTTCATTTTTGTCGATTCTAATTCATCGTCTCTATCTCCAGGCTCGTCGCCACCGGATTCCTCAATAACACGTAAAGGCCGCTGGCAGCTGCTGCGTCCTCCTTTAGCTCTTCCATCGTTCATTCCTTATCAACCTCAACGTCTTCAGTCTCTACAGTTGTTCCTCTCAGTTCATCGACACCTGCTACTGACCCAGCTACCGCTGCTTCTTCATCGAAATCAACGACGAGCCCGACTTCTTCTCCTCTCCCGTCCACTTCTCAGCCTGCGTCGAGCTCTGCGGCGCCGCCTGCGCAGGGCCCTGCGCCTGCCAGGTCATCTACCTCTGCGGCTACTACTCTGCTACTACTTAGATGGGAATCGGGGTTCAACTGGTGTCGATGGAGCTGCCGTGCTGGCAATATTGGGGGGGTTGAGGGGTGCCACCATCGATTGAACGCGCATCATTCACACCTTCCACGTCATCATCCACCACCCAACCGCTGCCACAAGCCGCTATAGATCCAGCCGCAGCTCCTCATACAACGTCGCAATCCTCTCCTGACAAGAACGACTTTCAACAGCAGCAGCAACTTGCATCATCCTGAACTTCGACTGTGGGCTCGTCTTCGTCGTGGTATGATTATATGGTGTGGTCTTCAAGGTCTCTGAAGCTGCCTGCGTAGGATGTAGCACAGGTCTTGATACTACTCCAGGAAGTCGACGACTACGGTTACGATGACTGTTGCGCCTTTATCAGACACTTCCGCAGGCTCCGCAGACAGTGCCTCGACGCGAACCTCGGAGCCAAGCCAACTCAGAGTCTCAGAGTCGATGGCTAACTGCCATGAAGCGGGCCGCAGCAGTCCATGCTGCTGCATTGTTGCATCTCTTTGACGAACAGTATCAGGAACTACTCGCACGCCGCCTTGCCTTGCTGCTCTCCCTAAAGTCAGGTTCCGTAATCTTTGGTTCTCATGATATTGGAAGGCGTGTAAAAGGTTTTAGAACAGAAGCGGCCGGCCTGGGGCCCCTCGCAGGGTCGGCGTTTTGTCATTCAGATTCATTGTGGGCGGCCCTCTGGGAGATATTCCCGCAAGGTCCCGCGCGAGCTGACGTGAGACTGGAAGAGGGCTGACTTGCGACCTAAATCTGGTATAACGTATTACGAAGCATGCCATTTGTGGTCAGAGTCATGCACACGGCCCACATAGGCTGTCATTTAATATTTATATCCTCCTCTTTTGACCCCATGTAAGCCCCAACTTTCTTCATTTCAACCATGCCTATTGTATCCGTCGAGCAATTCAAAGCAACTAAATTCGATTATCTTATCCTAGGCGGCGGTACTGCCGGTCTCACGCTCGCTGCGAGGTATTGAAGTCCAAATCGCGTCTGCATCGCGCTGACAATTCTATCAGACTCAGTGAAGATAAAGATGTCGTCGTAGGCGTGATCGAAGCCGGGGGACACGACAACAACGTTCCCGAAATCAATGTCCCAGGTACGCAGTTCGAAATATTTGAGCTAAACGTATAATTTATGTGTTTTCTTTCTAGGATTCATGGGAAGAACTATTGCGAACCCGGCCTATGATTGGACATTCATCTCTGTCCCCCAAGCCCGAGCCGGCGGTCGACCTGTCCTCCAACCGCGTGGAAAGGGATTAGGGGGATCCTCTTTGGTAGATTTCATTGCCCGCATCTCAGCTCCCATGAATCCCTGAAATCTCTCGAGAACAATTTCTTAGGAATGTCTCGTCCCTCCAGAGAGGAATTTGACGCCCTTGAGGGGCTTGGAAATGTAGGCTGGAACTGGGAATCCCTGCTCGGGTACATGAAAAAGGTATTCAATTTCCCGGTCAGAACTCCGTCATATTTGCTGAGCAGTATTTTCCAGAGCGAAACTACGTTTCCCAGCAACCTCTCAGCCTTTGATGAGGAGAGATATGCGGCCAAACCGGATCCTGCTTTCCACGGAACGACTGGTAAGGTCTCGTAAACGCAGCTGAAGCCGCTTTCACCGATTCTCGACATGTCATATAGGACCAATCAAGAAGTCATTCCCTACAATGTTTACGGAACAGCATGCCCTACTGTTTGATGCTGCCAAAGCGCTTGGCATTCCAAGAAATCCCGAGATGGTTAATTAGTTGCTCATCTTCATTTATTTTTAATCAACTTACGAGGCGCTTTCGCTCCACAGGCTAACGGCACCAATGTCGGTTCAATGTCGTCGTTTACGTCAGTAGACCCCCGTACTGCCAAGCGCTCGTACGCTGCCCCCGATTATTATGAACCTAACGCCAGTCGCCCTAACCTCTTGGTTCTTATACATTCTCAAGTCACCAAAGTACGGCGTCCAAGATATCGTAAACGTGTTCAATCACTCATCGCTCGTCGTTTATACAGATCATTTTTGGGAAAGGGGATAACGGGCTGCAGACCGCCACCGCTGTGGAATTCACCCATCAGGGCGCACGGCAGGTTGTAGAAGGAGTTAAGAGGGACATAATCTTGTCTGCTGGTGGGTAGTACTTGAACGTAACGTACATCACTATTGACCATCTCTTATTCCCAATTCCAGGAGCTTTCCAAACGCCTCAGTTATTGGAGCTTTCGGGGATCGGGAATAGCAAGATCCTACAAGTACAGGGTATTACACCCATAATCAACCTTCCCGGTGTGGGCGAGAATCTCCGTGAGTACCGCAGCAAAATTAAGCGAATCTTTTCTCTGATCCAGAGAGTCAGAGGATCATGTTTGTGTTGCATCTATTATCGAGATAGATCCCAAGTTCGAGACGATGGACGTGCTTTCCGATCCTGAAGAGCTCGCGAAACAGCAAGAACTTTAGTAAGTTTGATATCCTTCACGTCTCGATGACCAATGCGTTTACTTTGACTTTGTACACTAGCAAGAAGCAAAAAGGACTGCTATCTTCAGTTCATGCCCCAGGTTTCATTTTCCTTTCCAGTAAAGATTTGGGCACCCCAGAAGATATTCGTGCTTGGCAAGAGAAGGCCGACGTGCATTCAACTAATCACTTGGAAGCCCAGACATCGCCAGCTCTTGCAAGTGGCCTCCAGAAACAATACGAGTTACAAAAAAGCTGGCTGACGCAGGATCATCTTGCCCAAGCAGAGTGAGTCGGTAGCATGCACGCTCTTGATGTCGTTTTTGCGCTTAACCTCTATCTTATCAGGATCCTAAACTATATCGGGCATCAGCCACTTCCTAGTTCTGTCCCTGTCCCAGGAAAGAGATATACCACCCTCGTCAGCGCCGTTATGCACCCACTCTCGCGCGGAACGGTCCATATCGGCTCCTCCGATCCTCTTACACCGCCTCTCATCGACCCAAACTACTACGGCAACGAAGCTGACCTTGATCTCCTAGTCCACATTACCAAGTTTACGATGAAGCTCATTGCGACGCCCCCAATGGCCGGTATTGTGCGTTCCTATGTGCTTCCTGGGCCTGAGGTGGTAGGGGACGAAGAGAAACTAAGGCAGTATGTGAAAGAAAACTGCGGGCCTGTCTTTCATCCTGTCGGAACAGCGGCAATGCTCCCACGTGATGACGGAGGCGTTGTCGACAGTGAACTCAAAGTCTATGGGACGACTAACCTACGCGTCGTGAGTACTAGCGGGCGCTTTATCTATATCTATCTGCTGGGTTGGCTAAATGTTATCTGCTGTACAGGTTGATGCTTCTATTCTTCCAATGGTATTCAAACCTGCACTTTGCTTATTATTCGTTCACGGATATATATTTATTTTGTAACTAGGAACTATCCTGCCACGTTCAATCTGTCGCATACGCTATAGGCGAGAAGGTATGGTTCATTCCTGACAGCAATTCGAGTAACCTTACAAGTGCTCTCGCATAACAGGCAGCCGACCTCTTAAGAAAGTGATTCTTCCCGTTCCTCGAGAGTCTGGTCGCACCTTGTATTGCAAGAATGGAGAAGGAAGGGAATTGTTTAGCTGACTGTTATAAACTGCCGACCTCTACATATTTTACTACATAGTACATGCTGGACATTGTACTTCGCTCAAACAGATTCTGCCGCCCATATGATGCAACACGTGTCCTCCAAGTTCAAGTCGAATTCCGATCGTGTCTCTTGAACCCTACCACACCCCACCTATGAGCCCCCCCCCCACAGCTGCACCTACCGGCATCCCTGTCAATCCTAAGGCCTAAGGAGGGGCTCTTCTACTCCAAGATCTCCAGTGCGTGCGATATGCCTCAAACTGACGCCACTTGGTTACCTAGCCAGCCGAGGTCACCAACGGCCTGTATGGATATCGTTGTCGGTAACGAAAGGGGTAATTGCGAACTCAGAATTGCCGCTGGCTCGGCCTACTGGAGCCTGGCGGGTCTGTCTACTATCGACGATAGAGTACCGTGCCTTCCCAATATCCAACGCGGCTCGCCCGCCAGAAACCAATTCACCATTCGACGCGTCCCAGTGGGACATATGGTCGTTCTGAACCCGTCTTCGTGTCGACTTCAATGTTACATTGAGCATAGCACTGCACATAAAACCGAAAGCACCGCTTGCGATTGTGCTGGAGCGGAAAGGACGAGACGGAGCGGAGTTCAGGATTTGCCATCCAATCAAGTTGCACCGGAAATCGCCGATCTTCCTCTTTTCGTTCCCTCGAGCTCTGCTGGCACTTCAGTACTTACACCTCGCCATGGCCTGGCTATATAGGTTCGTTTCTTTCCGAATTCACACCCTACACGCCCACAACTGCTATGAGCGCAGCTAACGACAGAATCAAACCTCAATTCGATCAATGTCATTCATGCAATGTGTTGTCAACATCCGTTCTAGATATCTTCTCAACACCTCATTGAGCATTTGAAATGTCTAATGTCCACGACCACCTCGAAAGCAGAGTTCTTGTACACATGTTCCGTTTTTCGACCGAGATTCTCCGTGGTATGTGTCTCCCTCTTTCCTTGTTACTCTGTTTTGCGTTTTGATCCACTTTTTATTCAGATATGAGCTATCTATAACATGTAAAGCCAACAAAAAAGACAGGCTATATTCCCCAGAGTCTCGCTCGCCTCTCCATATCCAGCGAATCTGCATCCAAATCGCCTTTGCCACTACAGAAGAGTCAGAGTACTTCCTGACGTACGTCGAGCCATACCGTAGATCGGAATGTCGTCTTGCTGGGCCTAAAAATGTGCGTACTCTCATAGCTCAGATAATTTTACGCTGACTCTATTTGTAGCTACTCTAGTCCATTGTCAGGTCTTTGCTCTTTTCTGGTACGTTCCTTGGTTTCTTTTCGCTTTTCCGCGCCGCACTAGCCTATGGGTTGTTGGTCCTTTGCGTTCATTTCAGTTTTCATTGCAACCGTCATTCTGCGGTGTGGCCTTCCTCTTTCGCAGTAGAAGAAAGCCGCGTACTCAACCTTCACTCTCATTCGCCAATTCATTGATATTTCGATGCGCACCTTCGCTCTCTTCTCCCATATGGTCTTTTCCGGGTCCTTTTTCATTCCCGAGATCATGCGATTCTTTCGTTCCCATTTCGTCGCTTAACCGCCTTTCTCTCTGTGTTTCCTTTCCAAATCCGATTTCCATGATTGACATATACATTCTGCAGCTTCGTGCCTCCAATTGAAAGAAGACCTTCAACCTCCTTAGTACCCGGACGTTTCGACCTAGGATCGTCCTGTAACGCACTGGATTCATCGTGCATAAAGTTACTTGTCGGATTATCGCTCTGCCAACCCTGGAACCTGAGGGCATGAGAGAGCCAGGAAATCGCGCAGTCATCTTCCAGTTCGTCGCTTTCTTCCACGAATGACGAGTGCGAGTACCCTTAGGTATGACGATGTATCGCATAGATGAAACCGCCCCAGCTGATGCATCCGATGACGACTCTGAAATCTCGATGGGGAAATATACACAGGTTCATTTGCCTCATTTCGGATCTAAAGCCGAAAACTTGTCGTTCGCGTGATGATCTTAATCAATACCCTTTCTTTCAGATAGAAGAACGGGCTGCGGTTGAGATGCCGCCGGCAAGCCAACAATTGCTGCGTTTTGCACACATCAAGGATCCATCTCTAAACCTTGTCTAAACCGCAGCCGAAATCCTCGCCCTATCGATGCTTTTCGTCTCATCTTACATATAACTCTTGTTGTTTATAGATTCTCTAATGAATACTGATTACACTACGGTTTTCCGGATCTGATCAGATCATATTCTAGTGGAGTGTCGCGCCGATTCTGGACCCTGGTTCGTGTGACTGGTCTTTTATGATACCTTGGAAGCTAATATGTATTTCTCGCGTACAGAGGGCCCAAATTTTACCTGGCACCTCAGCCGCAGTTATCACCCATGCAACATTGACGCAGCCTCCTCCGCAGGTTTTCTTGAGACTTATAGTGGTCGGTCATATCTCCAATGCACGCTCCAAGTAAAATGTATTTAAGACTGAATTTCTGTTGCGAGTGTTTCTCCGTACTTTCCCTTCTCTGAGTCTGTCTTTTCTTCCAGGATGCATCGCTCCTTCATGAAAGCGCAGAGCGCACTCATCTGTTTATTGTTATTATCCAGATCTCAAGCCTTCGCTCAAGCCAATTTCAACTGGACATCTGTAAGTGTTTCTTTATCCGAATCTGTGTTCGAAGAGTGTCTGAAACCTTTTCTACCCTCTCAGATTCCAGCGAGCAGTAACCTCTCATGGGTCGAGTGCTACTCGTCGCCTATGCAGTGCACACGCTTAACCGTTAGTCCTAACACTTCTCCTGTTTTTTTATTCGTCAACAAGACCTTATTGCTTTTAGGTTCCTTTGAACTATTCTAATCCCAATGCAGGATCGGTTACTCTTGCGCTGGCTCGTATTCCTTCTCCATTGAACGGAACCTCCAGCTACCGAGGGCCCATCCTGATCAATCCAGGAGGTCCAGGAGGCAGCGGAGTCGAGGCATTAAGTGAGCTGGGCACTCAAATGGCCACCGTTGTCGGCCCAGAATTCGACGTTGTCGGCTTCGATCCTCGAGGTAAGCCAACTCCACCTACTCCGTTTATTCAAATTTGAACTTCAGGTGTCATATAGGCGTACAAAACTCAGTTCCTCTCATATCCTTCTTCGAGACTGACGTGGAACGGGCAACCTTTGACTTGGGTCCGGATGCTACGGATGCTACTGCCACTCCAACTGTGCTTCCCAGCCAATGGGCACATTTCCAAGTCATGGGCCACTTGGCACAAGATCGCGATGATGGATTTTTGGCGCACGTTACTACCGATAACGTGGCTCGAGATATGTTGCGTATTGTTGAGGCTCATGGTCAGACGCAGCTTAGATACTGGGGTGTTTCGTGCGTTTTTATTGCTTTCTGCATTTTCGAAGACTCATTAAGCTCTTGAATCCAGATACGGAACCGTTCTTGGGGCAACATTTGCTTCCATGTTCCCGGTAGGTATTTACATCCTAAATTCTTCCCGCAACTGCTCTTCATTCCCCTCCTCGCACAGGACAAGGTTGAGCGTTTGGTAATTGACGGTTAGATCATTCCTGCCTGTCATGATCATTCTGCTAACGAATACTAATTCGATAGGCGTCCTTGATATGGAGGGATACTACTCCAGTAAGCATCGTATATCCTGCGATATGCTTCTAAGGTTTCTGACTTCATATATCTAGCTAACTGGGCGAACCAATCTCTCGATACCGATAAAGTTCTTCAAGAGTTCTTCCAAGGCTGTTTTAAAGCCGGTCCTCAAGCCTGTGGCTTCTATGATACCAGCCCTGCCGCCATCAGCCGCAATCTCGACGCCCTCTATAGCAAGGTTATCGCTCAGCCTGCTGTGGCATATTCTCCTTCCCTGCCGGAATATGGGATTGTTGATCATGCCGTGTTGAAAAGCGCCATCTTCAATTCGCTTTATACCCCCTATAGCTCATTCTCGCCCCTAGCTCAAGGCCTAGCTGCTCTCCAGACAGGGAATGGAAGTTTGCTAGACCAACTTTCTTCCGCTCTCGGTAGCGAAGCTCTTGCCGCAATCGCTTGCGGCGATGGAGAGAAAGTAGCTGACGATGCGGCTACGCTGGGGAAATATGCTCAAACGATCAGCAATCTCTCGAGCTTCTCCGATGTTGTTGTCGGCATACGCACCATGTGCTCGTAAGTCACCTGTCTCTCAGCGTCTTCAGTCTACTCACCAGTGCGATAGAGGATGGCGGATACACCCAAACAATTTCAAAGGTACTTGCTTCATAACAATTCTAAGCTAACTTTCTAATCACGCTCAAAGGTCCAATTGAGGGCAACACGAGTTTTCCGTTATTGTTGATCGGAAATACCGCTGGTACGTGCGCTCGCTGACCTCTGATGAAACACATTTCTGAAAAATAAGTCTCGCAGATCCTGCAACGCCCCTCGCCGGGTAAGCTGAACCTTTTTTTCTCTCCGGGCCCACAACATTTACATTTAATCAAGTGCCAAGAAGACCTCAAAGGGCTTTCCCGGTTCTGTAGTCTTAACCCAAGACTCGCCTGGGGTAGGTAAATTTTTGTTCGACTGCGATCACCTTTCTAACACATCGTTAGCACACGTCTTTCTCGATCCCATCGGAGTGTACCCTCGGTTATGTCAAGCAGTATTTCCAGAACGGAACGTTACCTCCTGCAGGAACTGTTTGCCCAGTCGTCGGAGACCTGTTCCCGGTCGCATCCAATGTTTCGGCCAGAGAAGAAATTCAATCCCGCAGCCCGCTTCGTGATGTTGCAGAGGCACTTCGTGGCTCTTACTGGAATCTGGTCCGAAAACGCCTCATATAGATATTTAGATGTATGATTTTAGTTGATCGTACAGACCATATTCTCGTGGATGGTCTAACATACGCCTGAGATTAATTACGAGCATCTTCCAATATATTTCGGACTACTCACTCGTTTAACGTCGAGAATTTATTACTTTAAATCGGACCAAAAGATTAAGTCGACTGTGGGCATGAGGTAGTGCAGGAAGCATCCCTTCTCGAAGGTCGGAATCAAATCATTTTAAAATCATTTAATGAGCGTCATGACGCGGCAAGCCTTTGTGTGTGGTCGTCCAATTGCACATGGACACAGCCATGTTACATCCTAATCAGTTTCCCTTGTTACTAGTAAGTAGAGCGTTTAGTTAACGTTTGGGGTAGATCATATGATATCACGGGGTGTGCAATGCTTTGAAAGTGCAAGAGTCCACAAGCAATTGGGTGATTTGAGGCCCGTCATGTTCTTTACCCTCTGCACCTTCTCTTACAGTACTAGTGCTCATTGGACTTGAACGGATCCTGACGTTATAACAAACGAAGTTATTGAGGAAAATGACAACGGAGAACCGACGACGCGTTAACATCGAAGTCTTGAAATTCTAGCGAATAACGAGCACTGTAAGCAAGAGAATTGTTGACTTTGAGCTTGGGCGCTTAAACAACTGCTTGACTCCACGCGAGCTATTACTGTACTTGTTTTCAATGGCTTGGGGTTTGAACAGAACTTGCCAGTCTTGGCATAAAGGGGATCAAACCTGCAACCTCCAAGCCTGCACCATACGACAAGCGCTCGTCAACTTCCGGACCGCAGCCCGATGGAGGCCCAGGGCAATGACAGCAAATTGCAACCCTATTTTTCTTCGGCACTGGGTCAGCCCAGTTGACGCTTCTCAGCCGCAGCATATCCATTTTCCAAGGAGACGAGAAAGGATGTCCAAAAAGTAAGCTCCTAAATTATACTACCGTGTAGATTCCACCATTTATACGCGTCTGCCATTTGAAACTTGCTCCGGTAGGAGACAAAATAAGTGCCTCTCAACTGCCTCCCATCTCACTGTGTCGAGAATTCATTCTGAAAGAGCCAAGTTACAATAGACCATCACACAGATGGCCCAACTATTACTTACGCGGAATGACTGACCCTTCCACTGGAGATATGGAACTATGAGGAAGAAGACGCCTGCGACGATTCTAAGAATATTGAAATACAATTAGTTAACTCAAACTATGATGATCGTCTACTCACGCAGCCTCACACCCCAAGACCTGAAGCGCGCCGTGCTTCTCTGCCCACTGTACCTGATAAAAGGCAACACTAAAGCCTAGATAGCGACGTCCATTATTGCTCAAATACAAGGAACATGACAACATACCTCCCAATGTTCTGAATAAGTTCAATAAACCGCTGATTTCACCCTATCAAAGAATCAATCCTTCATCACTCTACGACTTCTTAAAATTAAAACGTAAATATGCTGACCTGCTCGCGGGGAAAGCAATCATTGCAATAGGCATCTTAATGTGATTAACCATGTTGTCAGTGATGTAGCGGTATAAGGAAAAAACAACGGCACATACAGACAGAAACCGTAGTCACAAGAACAGCTACCTGAGCGATCAGCCAGCCGAAGATAATTGCCGCTTTGTTAAGATGATCTTGTAGAGCAATTCCGAGGAGGACAAAGCCGCAGATGTACAGGAATACGCCGAGGTAACACGCCCTAGAAAAGAATGAACAACGATTTCGAAGCCAAATTCGCGATTTACGAAAACGCACCATAGCCGTGCTTCAACCACGAAAATTCCTTTGTTTCGCTTGATTGACTGATTCATAATCCAGTCATTCAAATATCTTCCTAGTATCTCCCCAACGAATACGGCAACCTTTGTTATAAAATAATGAAGTGTCGCATCAAACTTGAGACAGAAATACTGACTACTGGCGTTGCGTATATAGCCGAAGCTACGGTCGCATTGAGGCCAAATCCGAAAGGAGGAGCTCCTTGCAGAAATACAGTATTCGTTAGCTAACGCGAATGTCAACATAAAGCAAATTTTATAAAGCAGGGACCCCCACGTTTATTCCAATACCGAATCCAAAAAGAATAGCCTGAAAACCAAGTTGTCATCATCGACCTTAATGAGTATTCGCTCCTCCCCCTCACCTCGAAAAAGAGTATCAGAAACAAATGGGGTCTCCAAACAATCTTGAGAGGAGCATAGAGTACTTCTCGCCATGAAGGATCTTTTCTGGCATCACGAAAGCCCGTGATGCCGATTAAACTTTTCAGCCGGGGTACGAAGCCCCGCTGGGGTTTAGAATGTGGTTTATCAGCATATCGGATGTAGAATCTTGCACAAAAAGTTCTGAGACAAACAACGCTTGATAGGACTAGAGGACCTACGATTCTTCCATGAATAGGATAATGAGAATCAACACCACGAGGCTATAGAGGCAGCCCGCCACATATGCCCACCTCCAAGAAGCCCGAGCTATGAGAAAACCAAACAAAAATGGGGATAAGTGTGGGGCTAAAACTACTCCCATCGTCCAGAAACTAATCTATATTTACAAGGACTTATTCATAGTTGTAAATGAGAGGAAAGAAAGATCACGTACCATTCTAGCTTGAAGGTAAGACGGATACATGTCAGTGATTGTATATAGCCCCTGCTTACAAGTGAGATTCCGAGAACCCAGTAGCAGACATTGCAACTGTACCGTAGCTTGGGGACAGGTCCTAGCCAGAATCTTCGAAATAAGCTTCAAACATCCACTGAGGATGAGGGGGTCTACTGTACCCGAAGAATGCCGTGAGACAACGCATTGCTGAAGAGCATGTCAGAGAACGATCTACGCGGAACATCAAAGTAACGGCATACCCGTGAATATCTTGAGATTCGGCGCAAAAGTGGCACCAACGAGGAAGCCCAAAGCAATTAACTTGCATGTTCTGATCAAAACAAAGTCCGCCGAAAGAAAGCGGTAGCACACTCTCACCTGTGTCCAGAAGAGCGTCGCGAGTCGGCCGTATCGTCTCATAAGCATGACGAAGAAAATGCCTCCCCAGCCTATGAAAGAGCTTGAGAAACAGTAACTAGTCTGAAATGAAATCATTTACCTATAAGAAAGACACTCCAGCTTCATGTAAAGGAAGAAAACAATCAGGGAGAGTCGAAGAAATAACTCACTGTGGGTCTTACCTTGCTGGCAAGTCATTAATCCTTGCGGTTGTTGTGTGAAATTGTTTCGCAAGGGCGAACGTAGATGGAATACCTGGGTCATTAATCAGCTTCGAAATGCACATCATGAAGGTCTCAGTGCTCAGTACCTATTCCAACGTCAAAGTCTGCCACGATGGAGGCCATGATAATAATAAATAGTTGAAAATGTTTCTTTCCGTTCCTCCACTTGGATCTATGCATCAATAGAGGCCAAAACAGACAGCTTGAGTGACTTGTGAACTCACATTTTGAGGATCCTCGGGGTCGTCGGTTGGTTGTGGCCACAAAATATATTTTCCGTCTTTTGATAGCTTCAATCGCGACGCGATCTCAGGGCCATACTCTCCTTCGGCTGCTCTATCACATATTCAGTTAAATAAGAGGCATTCAAGGGAACACGATTACTTACGAGGGATCCAGGACGAGACGTCGTGCACTCCATTCATGAATCGAAAAGATATCGAGTGATTTGTCGTTGACAACTGACTCGACCAAAATGATCTCGTCTTTCACGATACTCATGGCGGAGTACAAGCTGGAGCAGAGGGCAATAGTTCCAACGCAACGCGCGGCCTGCCATTGAGCGGTTTATCTAGATAGTTGAGTGAGAGATAGATTTCCGGACATGCTATCTATTTCGCCATCATATTCTCCCATGCTTGACGAAAATGGAAGATTTTGGACACCCAAAGGCGAAGTAGTCAGCTGGTCGCCACAAAGAAGCTTGCAAGAACCAACATAAGCATCTCTCCTTTCAGATGAGATCAGAAATACGCACGTATGCTCTATTCTTGACACGGATCTTTAACTTGTTAAGGGCTGCCTTATCAGAAGGATCCACGCCCTTGTCGAAAACTGCCTCGCCAATCTCACGGAAAACATGGGGAATAGTCATGCCACCTCTGATGATGCCAGGGACATCTCCATCTTTGAATTGGAAGGCCGTTCGATAGCGAATGCTCTCCTCGACGGCAGATACCAGCCTGTCGGTGTACTATGTAGGCCCTATTTTTGGGCGAACTGAAACGATTTTAGCATTGAAACGAGTGAAAAGAAAAACTCCATACCTTAAAGTTATAGATCACCCTCACCCCCGTTTTCCTTATCAGAATCATGACCGGCCGTGTCCTCTGCTGGTGGCAGCGGCTGGCCTTTGTTGGCTGGCTTTCCCCGCTTGACTTCTTTGCCTTGGCCTTCTTCGCCTTTGCTATCAGGAGTTCGACCTCATAAATTTTAGTGGGAGACAGATTGGACGTAATTATAGATGGTAAAATTATAATGAAAAAAAGAGCGTTGGGGTCGCGAGCGAACAATGAACTTGCAATTGGACACGAAACTGTCGTGTGTAAAAAGTTAAAGTCCTGGGATTCGGACTCCGCTCTTCCCGGCCTCTCGGCATTTTGTCCAATTCCAAGCATACGAAGCCCAGGCCAGGCCAGCCGCGAACGCGCGAACCTTCGTGTTCGACCGCAGAGGACCGCAGTGCCTGCACAACCGCTCTTTGCTCTCGAACGGCGAGGCTTTTCAAAATCTCACTCCTCCTACGCCCTTGACCGTGTAAATTATTTTTAATCACAACCTGAAGCTATGAGCGCCTTCATCCAATACAACAGATGACGATAGTCCTGTACACCCATCCGTTCAATTCAACTTCAACAGTCCACATGCACTTCGAACATTTGAATAGGAACGAATTCGGAGCTCTTATGCATTCGAATTCCAGGAGGAGAGTCGTGACTTCGTCAGATCATCAAGAACCCACGCTGCGCACCGCGAATGTAGTGTCAGTGCCGGGTGGCATTCTCACCGTCTTTATCTGGGCCTAGACAATCGTCGCATTGCCTGGGCATCGTTGCAAACGTGCAACTTGGTCAGCCCGTCCGATTAACGGTGAGCTTATGTATTACAGTTTTGTTATAGGCACCTAAACCCATCCCAGATACCGGTTATAAATCTGATCTCTTTCTCGACATTACTTTCTCTCGAGTGATTTCTTCGACCATGGTTTCTGCGAACACCCCGAACACTCTCTATGCTCTCACTGAAGAGATAATCGAAATCATCACAAAGTACGAAGCTTTCAGGTGTAAAACGACCGTCCAAATCCTAAACCTCACTGTTCGGATACAAAGTGTTGTAATCCCCCTGCTCCCACTCACGACCTTCAGCGACCATCTCCAGTGCTGTCTTTCCGACCTCGAAAATGACCTGGTCATCATTCGGACTAACATATCCAAGTGGAAGGAAACTCGGAGATCACACCAACTACTTGCGTCCTGGTCGGTGTCTCGAGAGCTCAAAGACAACAAGGAATGCCTCATTCGTCACTATACGATTCTGACGAACTCTGTCCAAATATTTGCGCATGCCAACAGCTACAACTTGGTCATTCCAACGCCCGATATACGGTTACTTATAGAGAACAAGTCGGCACAGAAAATGAAGATGAAGGTTGATGAGGCGGACGAACCATCGCTCTTTGAGGTGAATGAGTTTTGGAAATGTCATGTCGGGGACGAGGTGAGGACGCCCTTCTTCTTTTCCTTTTGCATGCTTAGACAAACAGTCCGAGTTTGCAGCGAGCGAAGAGTTCTGCAGCCTTCTTTCCGCGTGGCTAGATGAAGACATCAGCGAAACCGCACGCAAACGACTCCTTCTCCGTCTCGATCAGAATCATACCGGGTATATCTCGTTCTCGACTTTTCAGTCTTTCATTAGCAATGGCAAGCTTAGAGAAACAATCCATCGATATTCGTCAGGTATGTTACTCGTTATCTTCGTATCCTCGTCTATTCACAATTTCTTCAAGATCCACATCTCCCGCTGCTAATATGGATCGAGGATGATGCATCGGGCGTCATACCGCAAATCTTAGAAGCCACCGCGATGGGCATCAGCATCGTCCAACTCTCATCGACGTCTTCGACTAAACGATGGATCACTGTGTACAAGGGTCAATCGGTTCGTCAGACCTGCATCAGGATCGAACTAACTTCCTCCCAGATTTCCTCAAGAAACACGACGACCCCTCCGAAATTCGGATCATCGCGAACCAGCTCATCTACGAACGCAATAGCTCTCACGCGCATGCGTACAACGAATCCGCTGGCAACGAAATAACGGCCTATGTGCGCCAAGAAGGGATCAACGTGCCGATTCTTATATATACGACAAAGTTGTATATACCTCTGACACGATACGTTAACGACTACGATCTCGTCGGCTCGGTGGGCGGGACCCATATAATATTCCTGACTTATATTTCTGGGTTGGCGCACGGGAGGAGGGATGATAGGAGATGGATGAGATACGATGCATGATTTAGTTATTTAGAATTCATTTATTGCCTTAATGTGCCAAGGATTGTTCTCGTGTATATTTCCCTCACTCACACCCCACGCCGTACTCTACCGAAACACTGTACGAAATCCCGAAATAAAACTCGAAAAAAAGGTCGGTTACAGTCTATCTAGGAGTCTGTATTCAAAATGATGAAGACATAAATGTGATCAAACAAGGTCTATGAGATGATTTCCATTGCTCCTTAAGAAATGGTGTGGTTAAGGAGAGGGCGGCGACTCGCATGGAAGTTGGGGAGCTGGACAACTTAAACACAACCGAAGAATGACTGATCGGTTTCCTAACCCAGCTATGTCCAAGACATGCAGATGCGCAGCGTAAACATAAAAGCACACCTCTTACACTTATCAACAAGCGAGCGGTCCCCAAAGGGTGTCAAACGCTCACTCACTGCTCAGAGCGCTGAGGCGCAAAGCACCTGTGTCTAGAACAAGTCTAGACTACATACATCGACATCATTTATTTGCCATTATTTATTTCTGTAGGTAGATACAAAGCAAATACCAATAACGCGTCGCAGGCGCAAGAAATTTGGTGCCACTGACTGCGTCCTATCATTGTTCTCCTACTTCACACCTGCAGACCTTCTGTAAGCCTCTAATATCGAGCCACAAGACGTACATGCTGAAGCCATATCTTTTTTATCTCAGCCATTCTCAGCCATAATGCCAACCATTCAGACAGGGAGCTTGAACCCCGGCGGTTCGAGTCCGACCACTTCTCCAGAGCAACGACATAGGGGCCCCCTTACATCGACAATTTCATCGGTGAAAGAGGTATCCGGACATCCCAAAGCCACGGTCATGTCTTTATCACCAGAGTTACTCAAGATCATATTCGAATATGCCCAACTCCCTCTTCTGAATATACGACGTCGGATCAGTGAGATAAACCCAACTTCAACCGAGTTTGAATTCCTCGTGGGCTGTCTAATGGCTCCAATGTCGTTCCCATACTTGCATGCTGGAGTCTGCCTATATTGGAAGGATGTCCTATTATCTGTACCCACCTTCTGGACCAACGCTGTTATACTTGTTGGCTTTCCAACCACCTCTCTAAAAGACGCAGTGCCACGTGTCTTCGAGTTATCTCGGAACCACCCCATTGATGTCACTATTCGCGTTTCTAGTGCTACTCCAGACGTCGCACACAGTCTCCTCCAAGAAGAGGTTCAGTACGTGTTGGAGCAGCTCAACCCCCACCTTCATCGATGTCGAAGCCTCTACATCAGCACCGACTTGGTGTCATCCCTATCATTACCATACCGACATCTTCGCGGCGAGACAACGATCCTGAAAACGTTGATAATGAAATCAGAAGAATCTTGCATTGCCGAGAAACGTCCTGAGGATCCGGTCGTAGAGCATACGCCTTTCCCAGATTTGTTCCGTCCCTACTTGGAAAATCTCCTCATTGACTACGCCAACTTCCGGTACGCCTGCGAACACCCTGAATCGTTACTCGCACACCCGAACCTCACATCGCTGGCAATAACCAACTATACCCAGGGAGAACGCCCTGAATGTTTTTCCGTGGCTCAAGCAGTGCGCGCATTGCACGCTATGCCAAGCCTGCGCTCTCTCAAGTTACAAAACATTAACTTTGGACTTTTAACTGAAGACGGGTTTCTCGAACTAGGGATCAATGAAATTTTTTTGGAGGACATCGACAGCGTCGTCTTAGGGGACATTTTCAAATTTACTCACCTTCCGGAACTCCGACAACTGTGGTTTAGGCGATGCTGGGTAGAAGAAGACTGCTTAGACATTCCATCTGAATGCAGTCAGCTCATTCTACAGGAAATCCCTGCAGATGAGGTTCTCGCTCCGGTTTTAAGGCGTTGGGATGGTGAATGCCTCACCAGTCTAGAATGTCCGGCTTTTAACGACAGCGTGCTGGAGGCGCTTTCACGACCATCAAATCCCGACCTACTGGAAGACGAAGTCAACGAAGGAACAGAGTTCTGCTGTCAGGAGCTTTCTGGCCTCGCAATAATTTGTCGCTCAGGCATCTCAATTGCTGGTTTGAAGAGTATGGTGGAGAAGAGGAATCGGTGGATACATTACGATAATCCTGAATGGAGAACGTTGCAGGCTCCTGGGCCGGTAATTGTACATCTCCATGTCAAGGAATTCCAAGATGAGGCGATCTTCTCTCCAGAGGATGTGGAGTGGTTTGGCGCACGCGTTGCAGACTTCAAATGGTCGCTGCTTGAGAGTGAGCTAGATAAAGTAGGGGAGTTGTTACCGGTATGATTGTAACGGGTGAAACAAGTAAACTGATTCCTCTGTGTATGGAGGCAATATAGGTTTCGAGGGTCTCCTTACTAGAGCATTCAGATCTTAGAACTCGGATAGAAGCTGAGAAGGAATATCGAAAGCCGAAGCGAAATTCTGCGCCCACAAAGCCAAATGATCAACTTGGCATGATGGCATCAACCCTCCCTCTCCCACAACGCTAAGCTGGTTTGGCGGGGCTTATCGTACGCAATCTCTGTTCTGTCACACTGAACTTCATCTAAAGCTCTTCCATCACATTCGGCAACAGCGACCACATCACTGCTGAGCACTACTATGCAAGGCGAAGGGAGTATCAGCCTCGAGGAGACAAACAAGATCCGAGTATCTCTTGGTCTCAAGCCTCTTGTCGACGATGCTGGCCCAGCAAATGACTCAGATAAACTTGCAGAGGCTAACTACGCAAAACAACGCTCTGCAGAGGCTAAACAGCGCGAGTCAAAGTGGGTAACAACACACCTTACTGGTGCATCACAATGCTCATATTGTCGTAGAAAGATTTCAGACCGAATAGCAAAGTAGGTTGACAATCCATCTTCGCCGTCAAATTCAGCTTCATGTTGTCAATCGCTTATCCACCCATCTATACTCGTGTTTTCTTTTTCATCCAGGGTGAGAAATCGGCAAGCGCTCAATGCGAAGCTGAAAGGAGACACTCTTGGAGATGGTGGCGAGCCCGAGGACACACTCCAATGGGTCAAGAAGTCGAAGCAGCGCGAACGGGAGCCCGTGCAGAGACGGCAGGAGGAACTTGACAATATAGACGACGCCATACAGGACGAATATACCGAAAGTCAGGCATTTTATTTTCTGACTGGAAAGAGATTAACGATTTGCGTGCAGGAGATCTTGTCGGCCTGAAGGTCAGCCATGACTTTGAAGAGATGAACGCAGGAGAAGCCAAGATTCTCACACTCAAGGATAGCCGGATTCTCAATGACGAAGGTGAGCACGCGTTTAGAATATGCTTGATTCTTCATTATCCAACAAAAAACAAGAGGACGAACTACAGAACATCGAAATGGCTGAAGATGAACAAAGGAAGAAGAAAAGCGATCTCAAGACGAAGTCAAGAGTGTATACAGGATACGACGACGAAGAGTTTGTTGCACCCGGAACTGCACGATCTGTCCTAGCTAAATATGATGAAGTTATTGACGGTGTTCAAGAGACCGGATTTCGTCTGGGCGGTGGAACTTTGAGCAAAGCTGCTCGCGCAGCTCTCGGCAGTGGAGCTACAGCCGTCAACAAGTCACTTTTGTCGATAGACTATGCCAGTGAGTGACCTTTGATTATTAACAGATTCGTAATGAGCACGATTTCGCAGAGAAAATCGCTATTTCTGACTACATTCAAGAAGGAGATATCGAATTCAAGAAGATCAAAGTACATCTTCATTTCTATGATCTTTCAGCAAACTAATTTCCCATTCCAGACCAAGCAGAAACGACCATCACGACGAACGCAGGTAGAAGCAGACCCCGATGATAATGTTGGCGATAGCACTATGGAAATAGAGGATACGTCCATTGCGCCTCGCGCGCGCGATCTCAATTCCAATTTTGTTGACGACGACGAATTGCACGCACGATCACGTCAAGTGAAGATCTCCAATACGAAGAAATTGTCTCCCGAACAGATCGCAGCGAAAGTGGCTGCTGAACGAGCACTGGATGAAGCCGAAGCAGCGCAAGAAATCAAAGATGAGGAGACATCTGATGGCCTAATGTTTGACGACACGTCCGAATTCATCAGGTCGATCCAGTACAACCCTACCGCACTGGAATTCGAGCATGCAATGGCTGCCTCATCACCTATCAAGCAGCAGCCGCACGATATTTTGATAGGATCTGACGAAGAAGACGAAGACCCTATCAAAGCCGCTGAGGAAGCTGAGTTCGACGGTGACAATGACCATGACATTGGCACCTTCTTGCAGCAGCACCACAGCTCCGGAATGGCCTCCACGCTCAGCATGCTCCGCCAGCAGGGCATCCTGCTCACCCCCACCGCCGACCAACCCGAGGCCGAACAACTCCAGCGCGATCTGTGGCTTGCCGAGCAACGTGTGAACCTTGCGCAGCGCGAGATGAAGAAACGCGAAGGAAATGGGCAGAATAAGGACCAGGCCACGCGAGAGTACGAGAATCGTGTGCGAGAGCAGCAGGAAGCGAGGGATAGATGGGATGCATTCAAATACTACAAGCCGCTCCTAAATCTGACGGAGTACGATGAGTTTGGGCGGCCGATGACGCGCAAGGAGGCGTGGAAGGCATTGTCACACAAATTTCACGGGAAAGGGAGCGGGAAGACGAAATTGGAGAAGAGGCTGAAGAAGGTTGCGAATGAAAAGAAGAGGGAGGCGATGGCTAGTGAGGATACGCCCTTTGGTATGAATAAAGCATTCAAGCGGCTGCAGGAGAAAGCTGGGCAGGCGCATTTCGTGTTGTCCGTAGGAAACAGAAGGTGACTATTTGCCCTTTTCGCTGGATCGATTAGCTGATCATCTTGATGTCATTTAGCACCGTACCACCAGCCCCAGAGCACCTCGACCCTCAGCCATTAACGAAAGGCAAATCGGAGAAAAGGTTGAAGAAGGAAGAGGCCAAAAGTTCAGCCGCTGCATTAGCCGCTCAAGAAGCGGCTGGCTTCATGGTTCTGCCTGCAACGCAAATCTTCGCCACTACAAGCCCAGATGCGAATGGAGGATCATCTGCACCAAAACCATGCTTCTCGCGGATCTCAACATCCACTGTCGAAAGTGGCTCGACTTCGCAGGATGACACACTTGTACTTAATGACCGCACGAAAGGTGCGTTTGGATTTGGAACGAAGAGAAAAGCTGGAGAACTCACGTCGGTGACGCCGCCGACACGGAAATTATGAGTATAGACGGTCGAAAGAGTAGCATTATGTAGCTTTCAACGGGTCGCTGCTTGAGAGCGAGTCAGGGAAAGCAGAGCTGTTTTTGTTGGGTCCTCAGGATATTTATAGGTTTCTGTTTACGGATCGAGTCTATGATTTCTGAAAAGATGGGTTGCTGGTGTCGTTATCAATGTTTGCGGGTCGGCGATCCTGATAAATGAAATGGTTGTTACAGCTGTTTGCAAAAAGCTTGACACTCTCGCGACACGTGAGAATTTAGGATAAACAGAGCCTAAGGGAACCCCAGGCTAGGGTTACCGCTTTCTGAGCGTGTTCTGCTTGCCCACCATAATGCCCTTCCGAAAGATATCCAGAGACCTCAAACTAGCTGCTATACGCATGTATGAGAGTGAAATACTTGTGCTCCCAGACATTCTCGACTGCCTACAGATCTCCAAAAGCACATTCTACAGAATACTTGACCTCTGGAACACCACCGGAGACGTTGTGCGCCATACGACTGGTGTACGTGGCCGTCCTCGCCTCCTGCATTTTGACGACATCGACTACCTGAAGCGCCTTATCAATGCTCGTCCTGATTGGTTCCTGGATGAGCTGCTCTTTTTGCTGGCAACAAACCGATTTGTGTCCATGCACTACACTACGATTCACCGTGAACTTGCACGCGCTCGTGTTTCCTCTAAGAAACTCAAGAAAATAGCTTTGGAACGAAATGAGAATCTGCGAGCCGATTTCATACGCCATATTTCTCGATACTCTGCCGAGCAACTTGGCTTTTTAGATGAGTTATCAAAGGACGAGCGTTCATCATTCAGGCCTTGCGGACGGTCTCGAAAGGGGTCGCGTGCTGTAAAGAAAGGTGTCTTTGTTCGTGGAAGGCGCTTCTCAGCTGAAGGGCTGCTCACAATTGATGGAATGATCTCGAACACTGTTGTCGAAGGATCAATGACACGAGATATGTTCCTGCATTATTTGGAATTCACTGTCGTTCGCACTTCATCTATTTTATCAACTTGGCCCCCTCAACTTACTTATATGTCTTCAGATACCATTATGCTCCCCCTTTCCAGGCTATCTTAGTGTCCTTGTAATGGACAATGCCCGCATTCACCATGGAGAGGGTATAATTGAGCTCGCAGAACGTTTTGGTAAGCTGCATATAATTATACTCATGGACTTACATCTGTAATAAGTATCTCTCGAAGCTAATTTCTTTTACAGAGATTCGGATTGAATTCTTGCCACCATACTCACCGGATCTCAATCCGATCGAGGAGGCCTTCTCGAAGGTAAAAGCCTTCATTCGACGACATAGATCTTTGTTGGTTCGCGACGGTAATGGTCTAGTCTTTGACTTGATGGAAATAATGGAAGTGGTTGAATCAACTGATGCAATTGGCTATTTTGTACATGCAGGATATTTCTAGGTAGCAAAGAGTGCGATAAATGAATGGTATGGGGTCAGTCAAAGAATGTGTAATAATAGAAATTGTATGGTATTCGAAAAGCATGAAAGTCCATTATAAATAAGATGTTAGTCCATTGGCACTGCCCATTCCTTGACCGCCTGCTTCACATCAATGATTTCACCGACCTTGAAGCCCATTTCCTTCAAATCGTCACCACTAAGATGCCCGAAAGCATGTGTACCTGTGATGCGATGGAGTTGTAAACGCTCACGGATGTCGTCGGCAATGTTGTAGCACGTGCAAAATGTCAATAAGTCAAGTTTGATGCCTTCAGCACAGCCTACTGGTATCAAACCGGTCTGATTGTTTGGAATAGCGGCCGCAATTCCAGCAGCCGGTCCGAAAACGCCAACAGGTGGCTGTTGGTAGTTATAGATGTGCACCGGTGGAGCCTGTAAAATAGGCTGAGGCGGCGGAGGTTGCTGAGGGGCGTCTCTTTTCTCCTTCGCATTCAGGCGGGCCTGCAATATGGGCGACTTTGAAACAATTGTATGTGGTGATACAGGATCAAATAGCTGGATGTTGGGTGGCTTATCAAGGGTCGCAGATGTCGGCCCACGGAGCTATAGAAAACATGTGAAATAAATGTTGAAAAGACAGAATGTCACGTACAATTGCCGCTGCCCACTTCTCGCAATGTTCGTGGCTCAACGGAAAGTGTGGACCATCAGCGGGGATATAGCAGTAATCATGTTTGCATGTCGTTAGGCTGCACTGCCAGTGCTCACGGAGACTCTTGATTGTATCGTTTATAGCTTGATTAGCAGGCAGAATATCTGCCTCTTTTCGAGCCTAATAAAATTCAGCCGGGCATCAAAAGAATGAGTTACAATATCGGAACATACCTTGCTCTTCGCTTTCGGTTTTGCTTGACCTTCAGCGCGATCACGGGCTGGTGTTTCTGGGACATTCTCTTTGTTGGGTTCCTATAAATGACAGGGTAAGCTTTGAAAGTAGATATGTATTTCATTTTTTACCGCTGTTTTCTGAACCTCGTTGACAATAATGCGAGCCATGGGGCTTTTCTTCGAGACCTTGTTGATGAGCTGAGCATAGTGGGCATCTGTGTTGAGTGCGAAAGGCCCTGGCGCAATGCGAGGGATAGTCCATGTCATCTCGAAAGCATCATCCACGACGACAGCGTCCTTCGGGAACAGCAAATCACAGATAGCAATCTTGAAATGCCCCATTGCATCAACCCAAGCCATATCAATTGGTATGTCGACAAGGCTGGACTTTGCGACACGTCGTGCAGGTGCTTTTTTGAGTTCTTCAGCCGAAAATGTCGAAATTGTGAAGGAAATCTTCGGTATTGGCACATCTTCCTCTCGGTCTTCATCGAGAGCTTGATTGACCTTTGCTGCCTTTTCTATCAAAGGGTAATAAGATATCAGTATGTTCTAGAGCTGAAAATCAATGGAATACTCTTTTTATTCTCCTTTGCCGCGCCGTTGCGCTTCTTTGGGACTTCTACTGCCTCCTCAGCATACATGTCCTCCTCAACGCGATCACCCTCATCCTGAACACTCTCAGTATCAGATATTTCCATTTCTGACTCATCTTCATCTTGTTCCTCATCTTCGGAACCATCAAGGCTCTCCACATGAGCAAGAATACCTTGAAAAGCAGGCTCAGGCTCCGGGCTGCCAGCGGATTCAGATTCCTCTTCCTCTTCAGGTACTGGTGCTGGAGGTGGTGCTTTCTGCTTGGATTTAGGTCTAACTTGTCGTTTAGCTGTCTTTTTAGAGCTCTTAGATGAAGGCATAACGGGAAAGAGCGGGATAGTGTATCAAGAACGTCAGAGACGCAGGGAAACGGGGTAACCCTAGCCTGGGGTTCCCTTTGGCTCTGTTTATCTCAAATTCTCACGTGTCACGAGAGTGTCAAGCTTTTTGCAAAGCGCTGTAATATGCAAGAAAAAATATGAACATTTATGGGTTAGGCATGATGTCTGGAATCCTAGCTGTCCTCGCTCGCTCTCTTCGGATTATACCACACTCGGCGAATCCATCCCCTCCTTCTCATCAAGCACCCATCGCCTGAAGTATACGGAGAAGGTCTTGGACCAAGCCACGCGTCGTTTGTATACACCCATCCGTCTAAGCCAAAACGCATCTGTCAGCAAACAGAAAACGGCAAAGAAAAAGGGACATACCAGAATCACCACCACCACACCCAGACCAGACGCACTGCAAATCCTTCCTCCAATCCTCCGACTCCACGAATGCCCAGCCAGGAGCGAGCGAGAATGTGAGATTGCTACTATTAGGAAAAAGAGAGCAAGAAAAAGAACGCGAGAAAGAGACTTTGTCAGCCTTTGTCCGCTTCCAGGTTGAGAGAATGGGAGAGAAAGTAACGGGTTGTTGCGAGGGAAAGACTGAAGGTACATATAACAAGATAAATGTAAAAGAAAGATGGACGAACCTGACTTCGCCAGCACACTCCACCGCGCTTCCACTTCCCCCGGAACCGACACCGCTCCAGCCATCCCTTCCTCGTGTCCAACCAGTCCGCTCTACAGGTCGAAGATTTTGTTTACTCCATCCTTTTTGCGGAGGCACGGAAGACGTCGAAGATGACGTGTTCATAGTGACCGCCATTGTTGGCGAATCTTCAGACAACGCTCCTGTTAAATGAAGTAAATAAGGATTGGATAAACAACAAAGCAAAGAACCGACCTCCAAATCGTTCATTCTCCCATCATTGCACCTCTCATCTCCTAGTTCCAGCATTCGTCGCTGAGCCGATCGTCGTCCATCACGCGCTGTAGCACCATCGATAAAGGCAGGGGCGATTCCCTCTCGCCAACAGGTTCTGCGCCCGCCAGCTTGACAGGGCTCGTTCGAACGTCGTCCTTTCGCAGACCCAACGCGCCAGCCGCTCTATCCTTCATTTCTCGAAGCCGAACGAGCATCACTGGCGCGAGCGTCACCAGAGCACGCAGAAGCACCGGCATCGCAGCTTGGATGTAGGGATGCATCACGAAGAAGGGCGCGAGTCCGATGAAGAGACATGTTTCGCAAATAGGAAAGGTTGGGAGGTGGATGATGAAGAGAAGAGGGAAGGAGGACAGGATGAGGAGGGTAGGGAGATGTGTGTGGTGTATGGAGATCGCGCAGTGGGAGGAGGTTGAGCAGAAGACGTAGCTGTAGGGTTGCTTCGCTGGCGGGTGGTACTGGGGCGTGCGGGGGTGAGACATAGATGATAGATGTAGGGTTCAAAAATGTCGTGAAGGTCGGAGCTAAGTGGGAAGACAATTAGCAAGAGAAACAGAAAGAAATGGTAATATTTACATGGCGGATTTTGAATGCCTTGGATGTTGGCTTGCTGAGGTATAGATCCTTCTGCCGGAGGTGAGTCCGTAAGTGAAGGTTCATTTGAGGTTTCGGATGTATAAAGGGGATTTGTCGACGATTTGGCAGGGTATGGGTAGGTCGGTAGAATGACCCTGATCAGGACCATACGTGGAATTATCAAGAGAAGACGAGGGTAGAAGCCTTATTATTGACATCGTTAGAGAGTCGTCTAATGCAGGAGAAAACAAGACGAACATAAAAATGCGTAGGCAGCCATCTATACTGCTGTTCTCATCCAACCTCTCTTCCACAGCAAAATCTCCTCCACCCGATCCTGCAACCAGAAAACAGGCCCGATAATTGACACGAATCTCCTGAAATTAATTGTCATGATCGGTAATGACAGCGGGTCTTGGAAGATAGTGAAGTTGGATTGTCTGGGTCGATCCTTTTGGATGGCTTGAAAGTAGACGGGTTCGACGTGGTAGGGGTTGACGTCATGGAAGGAAGGGTTGCTGAAAGCAAGAGCTGAGCGCTGAGGCCTCATCAGTGACGATAGAGAATTAGCCGTTGATGAAAGTATCAACGGTCTTCGCTTGGCTGTCGTTGGCGAGGGAGGAGGCGGGGGTTTGGAATGAAAACCCCTTCAGAATCTCAGCGGCGAATAGGCTCTGACATTCTTGTGACGCGACATCGAAGAGTGAGCGAGGGATGTCGATGCGGCGAGGGTCATTGTCGGGATGCGATTGGTGTTGAGGTACGCAATGGCTAAGGCCTTTACCAAACAATACCACACAACGCGTCGTGAAGCCAAACTACAACCAAAACTACCGTCCTCAGTCCTCTGTTCCATCCCACAGCTTGTCTATCATTTACAGATCTGTAGGACTGAATTATTACATTGCTCTTAACGACCCTTATCTCGAAGTCGCTCAGGCAGGTTCCAATATTTTCTTATTTTCCAGGAATCACTCAATTCACTCCCAAACTGACAGAATGAAGCAACATTGTACTGTACAGCGGGAGCGACGGGGATATTTCCAAAGACCACGATCGAGTTTTTGCCCCCAGAACTCCTCACTATTGTATTCACATATATGCATGGGGATCTTCAACCCATGTTCAACGCCGTCGACTCCAACCTCAACGTAACACCGATCCAGGAGGAAGTCTGGGCTTGATCAAGAGATTTCTGCTGGGCCAGGCTCACCTCCGTCTGTATGAGAATTCATGTGGCCCCATCTGCTTTCCATACTCGCTCGCAAATGTTTGCCCGACGTGGAGAAACGTCCTTTCATCCACACCCGCGTTTTGGACAAACTTGATACTTTTCACCGACGCTAGCGAAGAACCAACATCTTTGAACGACGCCGCCCATTACCTTTCCTAAACGTGAAATCGCCTCGTGTTGGGAGATCTCTCCGACATTAAAGATCGTGGGCCTCGGGCTCTTTCGATAGCCTCCGAATTGTGCAGCTGGTGGCGCTGCGAAGGCCTCGATGGCGATTTTCTCGCAGGCATCGACGACAGGCTACAACTCGTCTCTCTAGATGACCTCTCAAGAAGCTTCGACCTCTGCGCGGTCGTCTGAAACTGGCGCTGCGCATCGCTTTCTCTATCCAACTGTGACTGCGTCGACGATGCTTTCATCGACTTCCTCACCCAGTCCGAGGAGGTCGCTCCACCGAAGGACGAAGGGTGTGCACCTGCAGATGCGCCAGTCCTAGGTGGCCTTCAATTCACGTGCGCGGATCTGAAGATCCTCGTTCTGGCGTTTTGCTCGAATCTCTCGATACCGATGTTGAAGAAGATGGTCGAGGCGAGGAGCCATTATGTGGATTACAGCGACCCGAACTGGAAGATGAACACGGCTTATGGACCGCCGCTGATGGCATTGATCGTGAAACGGTCTCCTTTCGAGCCTCCTGTTTCCGAAGAGGACCAGAAATGGTTCAGCGAGAGGGTCCCTCAGATTCTTTGGGAATTTTAGTTTTGTCGCTGCTTCTTAAGTGGGTAGATATGTTCGTGGGTCTTAAAAGATTAACAAATATAACACCAGTACATTATAATCAAATGACTGATACTATATGTTAGCTACTTCGCACCCGATATTTATTCAAGCAGTGCGCCATGGATGGGATTGGAACTAATCCTCATATAAACGTTCTCATCGAGTCTCGTTCTTGCCCTATTGGTACTGTAAAAACACCTCGGTATGTAGACTCTCGAGGTGTATTTGCAGGTCCAGAATCTAAGAGCAACATTAACGTTTTCTTATTTTTTTTCTAGTTTCTAAATAGCCAATAAATAGCGGGAGATTCCGAAGGAATATTAATCAAGTTTGAATTTCCAAAACGTTAACGAAAGTCATCCACTAATCACATCATCCAGAGAAGAGCGCTTAATGAGACAGCAATCCTCTTCAAGGAGGCCCCACGCTGTCTTTCTGCCATATTCTGACCCGAATTACTCATATCTGTAAGCCTGGCGGCTCACGACTGTGACGACAGTCACGACACACACAACATCGTGGTCACATGACCGTGAACCTTATATACATTTTTTCATCCACACCTTCGTGCTCTTTACGTCTGACTACGAGCACGAAGCCTCACTTCCGTGTCCCGTCTCTCCGCTTGATTTAGTGTTGCCGACATCGCGCCGGCTTCCAATATCGCTCCCAAGTTTACGATTCACGAATGCAGCGGCCATTGTTGGTGCAACATTTTGAAAATCGCTTGTGTATGTGCAGTAGTATGAGTATATGATATTACTTTCGCGTTCTGTTGTCATCATACAATCTCACCTTTGCTGTATGACTGCCCAGGTGCACTTTTATTCCCACGCGCGCGCGCGCGCGAGTTGTGTCTGTGTGTGCACCCGAGGTGGCCTCAACTCATGTAAAACTACAATTTCGTCAGGCTGTCAGCTCATTGGACCTCCCTCCATATATTTATTAGTTGTAAATAGCATTTATCACCATTTTTTAACCCAAAATGAAGTGAACGGAACCATTTTTGACAATGGTCAAACACTTTCCCACGGGTGCTACAATCTCTACCGAGAAAGCATTTGGGAGTTCAATGGAGAAATTTGAAGGCGACAATCCTTTCGTCAAATCTATTATAGCAATAATTTAAATTTCTTACAAGTTTTATATTAAAGACCTCTTAATAGCAGATTAATTTTTACATTCAGACTTAGGTGTATGCACAGTGCCTCCACTGTCCAGGCTGACTCAAATCCAAAATCTCTGAACTTTCAGTCAACCCACAACGGCCTTGAAAATAAATGAATAGACCTTTCCACAACTATTTTTTTTTAGATAATATTAATATTTGTTGAACCTTAGGCAGGTCTTAATGATAGTCTTTTAGATTTGAGGTGCATGAGGCCTTCAAAGTGTAACTAAGCTCAAATTGTAAGAAATTTAGATTATTGCTACAAAAGAATCACCTTCAAATTTCTCCCCTGAACTCCCGAATGCTTTCTCGGTAGAGATTGTAGCACCTGTGGGAAAGTGTTTGACCATTGTCAAAAATGGATCCGTTCACTTCATTTTGGGTTAAAAGACGGTGATAAAAGCTATTTGCAACTAATAAATATATGGAGGGAGGTCCAATGAGCCGATAGCCTGACGAAATTGTAGTTTTACATGAGTTGAGGCCACCTCGGGTGCACACACAGACACAACTCGCGCGCGCGCGCGCGTGGGAATAAAAGTGCACCTGGGCAGTCATATTGCTGATGTATTATTATCTGGGTGCCTGCCGCCATCAACGTTTTGGCCGACCTGACCGTTACAGGCTTATATGACAGGTCGGTTACTCGCTTGCGCCTCGTGCCCAATACATGTACCCAGGACTGCGCTATCAGATCTCCCCACTTCCTCGACTACGATGCCGTCTCCACCAAAAATTTCCAAGCGCTTTGGAAAGGCGCTGCGACGTGCTCGAGACGCTATATTTCCAACTTCACGCCCGTCGTCTCCGCATTCCCTTGCTCTCCCTGGAACTAGTACTGCCAATATACCCAATGACGCTCCCGGTGTGGAAAGGAATCGATCTCAGGACGCTATATTGTCAACCCCTCACCCTTCTTCTCAGCAATCTTCTGATCTCCTTGGGACCAATTCTACCGATAAAATCAACGAGACGCCGGGGGTGATAGGGAATCGATCTCAAGACGCTGTATTGCCAACATCCCGCCCATCCTCACAGCAGTCCTCTTCTCACCCTGAACCCAATACTTCCGATAAACGCAAGAAGGCTTGGGGTGTGGCATGGAACGGGCTTGAAACAGCGCTCAGGCTTCTGGAAAAGAGCGCAGCTGCGTGTGCTCCTCTCAAGTCAGCTGTCGGTGGGTTAGTCGCTTGTCTGGATCTGATACAAGTAGGTTACAGTTGTGGATTCAACACCCTTTACCTTGTCTGATTTACACCGCAGGCAGTCGCAGGGAATCATGAAGAATATGAAAAACTTGCGACGGAACTCACAAGTATGGCGAACACTCTGGCGCCATATGTAACGAAGCTCGTCGCAGAAGACGTTAGCGGCAGCGTTGCACGCATTATTGAGTGAGTGTCGGATGCTCGGCCAGGCATCGGGTGTTAATGACCAGCTTTGTAGATCAATCAAAGCGGAATTGACACACATCAGCCAACAGCAAGATCGCGGCAAGGGAAGGCGAATTGTTGAAGCAAATCAGGACCAGGGGGATGTGATCCAGCGGTATCGTCGGATAGACTCATTGTTTCGTCAACTGCAAGTGAGTACACGACAATTCGTATCTGGTGCGGAGGTCTGACAGACTGGTAGAGCGACATTAGTCTTCGAACTTGGCAAGATACAAGAAAACTGCGCGAGGTAGGATGATCTGACCAAGCATCGATAACTAAATTGACATTCCACTTGTAGACAGTCTTACTTAAAGACATGTCCCCAGTGGACGACGCTCGATATAACTCGAGCTACTCCACGACCATCAAGCGACGCGGGTGCACTGCAGAGACGCGCGAGAAGATCCTAGAAGATCTAAAAGGCTGGGTCGTAGATCCGAAAGGGGCTAAGGTGTACTGGATGAACGGGATGGCAGGGACTGGCAAGACGACGATCGTATACAGCTTGTGCGAGTGGTTGGAGGAGAACAGGCGACTGGGCGGCAACTATTTCTGTTCCCGTATCTCACCCTTGTGTCGCGATGTCAACAACATCATACCCAGCCTCGCATACCAACTCGCTCAATACTCTCCTGCCTTTCGAGCGATACTGTGCAAAGTCCTAGATGAGAAGCCAGAGGCCAGCAAGTTAAACGTCAAAGGGCAGTTCGAGAAGCTCGTGCAGGTGCCAATAAAAGCGGTGAGAACCGCGATGCCAGAAAGCGTGGTCATTGTGGTCGACGCGTTGGACGAGTGCGACGACGGCGACGCATTCCGGCTGTTTCTTGAAACACTGCTGAAGCTCGCAGGGGACCTGCCCATCAAGTTCTTTGTCACAAGTCGACCGGAGCCCACGATTCGTGAGAAAATGTCGGCGCCAGGATATTCGCCTTCGGTACTACATCTGCACGACATCGAGGAATCGATCGTGGAAGCGGACATCAAGAAGTACCTCACCGAGGCGCTTAGATCCATGTCCCCACCCCCATCACCCAACGAAGTGGAACGGCTTGCAAAGCTTGCCGGGAAACTGTTCATTTATGCCGCGACAGCTGTGCGATATATTCATCCAGGCGATCTTCACGTGAACTCCAGCGCTCGCTTGCGGACGGTACTTGGAATGGTCTCTGGGTCGAGCAAACAGCATGACGAACTCAATGGATTATACACGGGCATTCTTTCTGCAGCTGTCGACCGAAAGCGCCTCGAAGAGCAGGAGGTGAATGATATTCTGCTTACGCTGCGGACAGTGGTATGCGCAAAGGAACCAATGTCTGTCCAAACACTGGCGTCGCTTCTCAGCCTCACTGAAGAGCAAGTTCGCTTTTCATTACAGCCACTGCGATCGATATTACACGTGCAAGAGGGCGTACAGGGACTGGTTTCCCCTTTCCATGCATCTTTTCCCGACTATCTTTTCAATAAACGTCGATCCAGGAAGTTCCACTGTAAAACGACTCACCACAGTGAAATCCTAGCCAACGGTTGCTTCGATCTGATGAAGGCACAGCTAAAATTCAACATCTGCAAACTTGAATCGTCATTCGTATTCGACGAGGATGTGTTGGACTTACAGGAACGCAGCGAGAAATCTATCTCTGCGGCCCTCTCATACGCATGTCGGTACTGGGGCGAGCATCTTCGTCAAGGAAATTTCACAGTCACGGCCCACGAAAGGCTCATTGACTTTCTGATCCACCGACTATTGTTCTGGATGGAGGTACTTAACCTTAAACGACGCATGGGGATAGGTGGAGAGATACTGCGCCAGGTACAGCACTGGTTGCCAAAGGTAAGTGAACGTGCCACCCACGATGTCGACTTTCAAACTGAGATCATGTAAAAAGGATTCCGATATCAATACGCGCAAACAAGTGGCTGATGCAGAGGCGTTTGTAACGCGCTTTGCAGCTGGGGCGTGTACGCGTAGCACACCACACATCTACATCTCTGGATTGCCATTCTGCCCAAGGTCCAGTTCTGTGCATGAAAACTACTGGGGACACACACGAGGACTGATAGATGTAAAAGGGAGTGCGGTGGAGCAATGGCCAAGTGCAGCTATCGGAATATGGAAAACAGATTCGTCGGTCTGGTCAGTTGCATTCTCTCCTGATGGCACGCGCATCGTCTCTGGCTCTTATGATAAAACCATCCGAGTATGGGATGCACGCACTGGCAACGCCGTCGCTGAACCATTCGAAGGGCACACACATTGGGTCTTGTCAGTTGCATTCTCTCCCGACGGCACCCGCATCGTCTCTGGCTCCGAGGATAAAACCATCCGAGTATGGGATGCACGCACTGGCGACACCGTCGCTGGACCATTCAAAGGGCACACAGGTTCAGTCAGATCAGTTGCATTCTCTCCCGACGGCACCCGCATCGTCTCTGGCTCTTATGATGAAACCATCCGAGTATGGGATGCACGCACTGGCAACGCCGTTGCTGAACCATTCGAAGGGCACACACATTGGGTCTTGTCAGTTGCATTCTCTCCCGACGGCACCCGCATCGTCTCTGGCTCCGATGATGATACTATCCGAGTATGGGATGCACGCACTGGCGATGCCATCGCTGGACCATTCAAAGGGCACACAAATTCAGTCTGGTCAGTTGCATTCTCTCCTGATGGCACGAGCATCGTCTCTGGCTCCGATGATCAAACCATCCGAGTATGGGATGCACGCACTGGCGACACCGTCGCTGGACCATTTGAAGGGCACACAAATATGGTCTGCTCAGTTGCATTCTCTCCCGATGGCACGCGCATCGTCTCTGGCTCTGAAGATGATAGCATCCGAGTATGGGATGCACGCACTGGCGACACCGTCGCTGGACCATTTGAAGGGCACACAAATTCGGTCAGGTCAGTTGCATTCTCTCCTGACGGCATGCGCGTCATCTCTGGCTCCGAGGATCAAACCATCCGAAAATGGGATGCACGCACTGGCGACACCGTCGCTGGGCCATTCCAAGGGCACACATCTTCGGTCTGGTCGGTTGCATTCTCTCCCGATGGCATGCGCATCGTCTCTGGCTCCGGTGATAAAACCATCCGAGTATGGGATGCACGCACTGGCGACACCGTCGCTGGACCATTTGAAGGGCACACATCTTCAGTCTGGTCAGTTGCATTCTCTCCTGATGGCATGCGCATCGTCTCTGGCGGCGATGATGGAACTATCCGAGTATGGGATGCACGCACTGGCGACACCGTCGCTGGACCATTTGAAGGGCACACATATTCAGTCTGGTCAGTTGCATTCTCTCCCGATGGCACCCACATCGTCTCTGGCTCTGAGGATCGAACCATCCGAGTATGGGATGCACGCACTGGCGACACCGTCGCTGGACCATTCAAAGGGCACACTCGTGGAGTCGAGTCAGTTGCATTCTCTCCTGATGGCACCCGTATCGTCTCTGGCTCTGCGGATCGAACCATCCGAGTATGGGATGCACGCACTGGCGACACCGTCGCTGAAACCTTCACTGACATCTTAATCAATGCTTCTCTATTATCTCATCATGTACACAGTGATATTTTGTCCGTGGAAAATTTCACATTCGAGCAAGATGGATGGATAACTGCTCACAATGGCCTCTTTTTTTGGATATCACCCCATTTTCGTACCCAGGTGCCCTATCCTCCTCGTAACACACTTGTTATCGGGCCTGAAGGCACCGCTCTCATTGACTATGGCCGCCATCTTTCCATTGGCAAGACATGGTCTGAGTGTTATTTCTCCTAACTAAATACTTTTCGCTACAGTGTCCATTGTTTATCGCAGTACCATTAGGACGTTTCACTTGAATTTGATGCAGCTTTTCATTCCGCTTTTCTCAAAAATAGGATCAACGAAAATCCAGCGCAACTAACGTTAAATGGTTCCACTACCAACTTCGTGTCCTCCCAGAGACCCACTCCTGCTCCCCATTTTTAGGAGTGATGGTCCCCACAACCAGATGCCGGTGGCAGAGCTCTCTTTCGGTTTGGCCATTTCGGCAATACCTCGCGTTGCCTCCAAGATTCAGTGTCTCCGTCGGTTCTGGGTCCTCGTCGGTGGGCGAACTTACGGCCAGGATGATGAGCTAGGCCAGGTACTGGAAGTAGTCGAGGCCGCTGTCCAGGAAGTCGCTGGTGTTTCCGTGTTAGCATGTGAAGGCCAAGCCGCGCGAGAGTGAGCGAGGGAGCTGCGGACATGTTGACGGTTGGAAGAAGCTAAAGTTTGACGGGCGTGAGACGTTGGTAGGTCTCTGCTCCACTAGACCCAGTGGAGTCGACGTTAACGCGTTCGTGTTGTGCTGGCGAAAGCTAGGGACAAGCTAGGGAGCGTTGTGCTAGCGGGGACAAAGCGGGGCCCTGCAAGGTTTGAAACTTGAAGTGCGTTTCTTCTTCGATTCGGGGTGGGAATGAGATAAGAGACTTACTAGCGACGAGGTGTGTGCACGAAACAAAAAGACGAGTAAACAAGGGACTCATGGGGTGGCAGAAACGATACCCGACTTTCCTTTCGATTTGACACAGCTATAGAGTAGACGACGGTGATCTCAGTCGGCCCGAGGTTGGGCTGTTTGTTTCGAAAGCTTTTATTTGTTCAAGTTCAACTGTATAACTCGTAACAAGTCACGGTCGCCCACCTCGCCAGGTCTCTACTTCAGCTGCTCGTCGCCCCTCGTCTCTGTAGCTCTTTCTCAACCGTTTTCCCACGTTTGATCTTCGCGAATGCGCTCGCCTTGTAAGTTCGTTGCTGAATCTCTTCTCAATCTACTGAACTCAAGTACTATCAGCTTTCCACACTCTAGATGTTCATATCGGATGCCGTCTGCTTGCATTAGCCCACGCCCGTTGGCGCTCGCCTGCTGGGCGGCTTCTTCTCGCCTCGCACCGCGAGAAAGGAGATGCATCGTTGAATGAATGGGCGACGGCTCTCAGGAGGTACATACGTGTCATGTTTTCTGTTTCGTATACTCTACTTACGCCTCTATCTAGACTATCTGCTCCCTTGTTTCCACCCCTACCCTCCGTCGACACCTCACCGTCCTCACGGCCGGCCTCTCTCTCAGACAGATGGTGATAACCGAGGAAAGTCGAGAAACTGGACGCGAAGTCGTTTTCGTATATCTGCTGGATCGACGGCGCCGTCGCCATTGACTTTCATGCCTGATATGTGGGAGGAGCAGGAGCAGGATAAGGGGGATTTGCCATCTGAAGGAGATGCCGAGTAGGACGAAGAGAGAATGAGGCGCCAGGCCGATGGTTGCTACACAATCACGCACCCAACTACGTCTTAACACTTGCACTGAAGACAGACTTACCCAACCGATACCCCGTACTCGCTCTTCAAAAAGTTCGCTTTCGACGGGTGCACGACCCACGCCCAGATTTCACGTAGGCACCTGAGAGTTAGCCCCCGCGTGATGTAGGAACAGGAGAAGGCTGCGTACGCGGCAGGAGAACGTGAGGAGGGTGGTCCGGCAGATGCCTGTCATTGCCAACAACATAAGTAGCTGCCGCTCATTATGACCCTCGTGACACGAGTTCGCTGGCGAGCGTCGCTTATCGCATGACAACATGTCGCATGACAACGACGACGACGATGACCGGGAAGGGCTCGGCCTCAGTCGTCTGCTTCCTCCATTCACTAGGAGATTCGTTGCCACCTCATCCTAGCTCTCATCCTAGCCCTCAACTTCCATCCGCGTCGGCGCCGGCGTTTGACGAAATTCGCCTCAACTCAGTGCAGGACCAGCTGCTTAGCCCGTCTCAACATCAGCACCAACTTCACTTCTGCACTCGACACCCTGTACTCGCCTCTCGACAACTTACACTTCCTAGCCATGCTCGACCTACGTCTAGTCTCTACCACACTCAACACCATGACCGGCCACCTTTTCACCCACGACTCCGAATCGTATGCGAAGGCGAAACGGCAAACACATCGCGTCCACCGCTGGCGCCAACGATCACAGCGTGGAGACTAATGCCGATGCAGACCCAAATCCGGGGCGTATCACCTGCGAAGAAAGCCAGTGACGTTAGTGCCAGAAGGAAGGTCGAGAAGGAGGAAGACCGGGCTTGGGCTTACACCCTCAGATTCGGCATCGGCAGGTCGAGAACGCCCTCACCAAAACCCCAGCTGTTGATTGTTGATTATCCAGTCTGATGCGAGGAGGAGCTGGATGATGAGGGCAGGGATTAGGAGAGGGAGGTCGAAGGAGAATGCAAGGAGATTGTGGACTTTGCGGCCAACGAGGATCAGGCTTAGCTCAGCGGTGCTCAGAAACGTCTCAGAAACGTGAGTAGTGCATTGCTTGTTTCGCCCTTTATTCCCACTTCGTTCACGTTTTACGCTACTCGCCTTTAATTCGGTGATGTTCAGTGTGTTTCTGCTTTCCTCATTTCAATTTTTTTCTCTCGGTATTCACCTGTTCTTAACTAACAACTTTAAATCACAGTGTTCGCTCCTATCATCTCTCTCGTTCAGGCTGCCGTCTACGTGCTTACTGGTCTCTACAGTCAACCTAAGGACATCGGCACTGGCATCTGCTTGCCGCTGCTCATCCAACTCATCATCGCCACCCTCATCGTCATCCTCCTTGACGAGCTCCTCCAGAAGGGCCATGGTCTCGACTCCGGCACAACCTGTTCATCTCCACTAACATCTGCGACTTCTCCCCCACCGCCGTCAACCATTGGTCGCGGCTCTGAATTCCAAGGCGTCATAGTCGCCCTCCACCTCCTCTTGACCAAGAACGACAAGGGCCGTGCTCTTAGAGAGGCATTCTGGAGCAACCACCTCTGGAGCCAATGTGGTACCTGCGGGCCTGTCAAGTCGTTCTATACCTCGAACATGCCCCATCATGCTCCAGTCCTCCCTCACATTCAGCGTCTTCATCGTTTCGCTGTAGATTTTGGCCTCCCGCTTCCCCAGCAACCCCCTCGTCAAGAGCCTTGGTATTTAGGAGGTTAGTTTTTCGTGGCTGACAATGTCGATCGTTGAATTTACTAACATGTATGTTTACCCCTCCGCCTCGCCGCTCTTAACAGATATCCGACCTTGTAACCGATACAAAAACGCCGCCCGTTTATCATTGCCAAGTTGGAGGCACATGGTCGAAGCTGCGGGGTTGGGAGGGCGTCTGCGTAGTGGATGCGGCAGTGGAGGACAGCGAGGACAGCGAAGAGAGGGTGAAACGATGAGGTAACGGTTAGTTATCAACAATTACCCATCATAACAGCCATTTACTTACCCGTTCGTGATGCAGAACCTACGCCAAGCCCTCGCTCCTCTAGCCGTGTTGCTGCCCGGCCCACTGTCGTCTCTCCATTCACAATCTCAAGCCGCGGTGCACCAAGATTAGATGACTCGCCTGTTCAAAACCTGAGACGCAAGCTATCCTGTCTCTCGCTATCTTTTAGCCTATTGGTTTCCTCATGCATGCTCCACCTCCCTGCAGCTGCCTCCAACCTTCCGCCCCTCCGCCTACGCGTGTATCCGGCAACTAACGCTCTATACCTGGTAAGCCCAGCGGTTCCATGCGCGAAAGCTGAACGGCAGGAGACGTTATACAATTCTTGGTACCGCTTGCCAGTGGTCGTCAATGATCACGGATCACGGTATCACGTGGTGTGACTGTTGGCATTTAACCCGCGACAACGCGTCTGCCGCCAACCTGCCTCATACGTTCATGTCTCGACCGTGGCCAACAATAAAATTCGATCCTTCTCAATATGACCACCTTCCATTCGAATTCCAGCCGCCCCAGGATGGTAGTGCTGGCTTTCGCGTAAGCAAATGTATGATTCTTTCATCCGCCTTTCACTGATGTCTAGTAGGCCGGAAGAATTGCATTACTCAAGCTGATGCCTGTCGAGCACCTTCCGAAAGGACTCATCCCAAAACGCGGTCTTTTTGTTCAGCCTCCTCGCTTCCACTACGGATGGCCCTATACTAATGCAGAATTGTTTGAAATGGGGAGTCGATGCGGCTTTCTTGACTTGGCCCCCGTGCCACCCGGGAATGTCCCAGGAGTTAGGTGCATGAGCAACTTGGGCACGCAAGATAAACTGGTGAAGATGGTACGCGAGCAACTCGGTATTCGTTCGTGTACCCCAGAGCTCTGTGGCGCATTGTCGAAAAAGTCGTTCATTTGCATCTCTTTGACGACCAACTACAAACGTGGCAATCGGACCCCACCCGCGGACGACGTTCGAGCCATTCAAGAGTTTCTTGGCATTGTGGAACCTCCCAGCTGGCTTTTGGATGCGGAAGGTTGCCACAACTGGGATGTACGCTGGGTTCATTGAAGAATCCGGTTTAAAAGCGCCTATTCTTCATTCTGTCCTTGCAGTCACACGAAGACTTACAGTCACACGAAGAGGATTGGTCCATTGCATATGTATTTGATACGCCAGGAAGATTCTTAGGAAAGAAGGACTTGGCTATTAAGCTTGACCGGTTGACCTCTAATCTTCTACCTTGTGAGTATCGTTGTTTATACTTCTACCGTTTTCTTTTTCTACAAGTTCTGTACTCCTTTATTTGATAAGGGGTTGGGTCATTTTGCGAATTTTAACACCTTCCCTCTCTTGGTCGAGCAAGGAAGTTTTGAATCACCGCGACTCACCTGCAATATTCGACTACAAAATCCGCGTGCCACGCACGGAATAGGCACTTCGGCTGCGCACTGTAAGCCGGTGCCACTTTATTAATGGCTCAGGTACATTCTCGTCTGAGATGAAATAGGGAATGCCTCTAATGCTTTTTCCATGCGGGCTACTTGCACTCGTTCACTTTCCTATATTTCGTAAACATGGGGAATTCACAGTGTACGGAGCAACACTAAACACTAGAAGCAAGAAGCCATTACATACAACTCGACAAGCCGATCTAGAAGACGCTGTACATACAACCTAGGGACCAGCGCTGCTGGCGTTAATCATAAAACGATGACATTAAGAACCTCCTACTGCTGAGTCCTGAGAACGGCATCATAGTAGGGTTATTATGCGGCATTGCAAGGGGATCGCGCTGCCAAGCGTACTGCACATCCACATCTTGATCTAATCTAAGCTGCGTATGCCAACATTGTCCTGCATCTAGAGTACAGGCGCTAACACACAGCAGACGAAGGCAGACGACCCCCGCAGGTAAGGAAGATTTCTTGCAATTGATAGCAACATGGATTAATCAATACTATTGGAGAAGCGAAAGCAGAAATAATGACCACTATCCGCACAAAAGGGTATGTACGGACTACGTTAGGACTGCGTTAGGACTGCGTAACATAAAGCGAAAAACATTCCTGAATAAAATCAACAAATCAAAGAATTCCTTGTAGCGGAAAAAGGAGATGAACATCACAAGAAAATGCACCAGTGTCAAGCGTCAAATTTATTCCATCCTTTATCGCTGGTCTTGCGGGCTCCCAAAGCAGCGACGTAATCCTTGAAGACTTTATCGTCCGATGACACCGACCCGGCCATCCTATCCGATTCGACATAACGTGTCCTGAGGATACTCTGTCGGTCGGTGTAGATGAGAACAGGCGCCTTGAATCCTTGACCACGAATGTACTCCGTGATCTGAGTCCCGGCGTCTTCATTGCGGAATGATACACCATCGGGACCGGGTTCTATCCGAACTTGATTGGATATAAAGCGAATGTCGCCTGGATTATCATGCGCCTTGAGATATTCTATGAGGCCAAAGTAAGCAACCGAAGCAGAAGCAGAACCGACTGAATCGTACCTTGGTTCATCTCAATCCAAGTTTTCGCCGCCGAGGTCGAGGCCAATTGGATAACAGTGACCCTGCAATTCATGGCTTCGAGTACTCTGTGAGCGGTGCCAACTAAATCATCGTCGATCCAAACCAGCAAGGGTAATGGAGGATCTAAAACAATTAAGTGGGTCTATTTTCACGACAGAAATGGAAGACGCGTATATACCTTCAGATAAAGAGCTAATGACTTCCGTCATTTTTCCATTTTTGATGAGTTCTTTGAAGGTTTCGTAGGAGACGGAACCCATATTTAGTGGGTCAAGACGGAGAAGCAGCCTCTTGCAGGCAATTGGACTGAGATTTAGTGCAAGATACGATGAAATATCTGCACAGAAATTGCTGGTTTTGGCGCTTATGGTCTGAAATGCTTTAGTTGAGGAAAGAGCGTATCATGGTGAATCACTCACCCCGTCGCCGTAACATTTATCCCAGAAATCAACAACTTCCGGATTTGCGGTTGAGACATTCGGCTCAATCGTAAATGGGAGTGATTGTGTTGGGGTGTCAATGGATAGGGCCCTCTGAGGAGTATGTGGGACGGAATGAATCACGTTGTATCCATGGATATGTTCGACGATTTGGAGGCCCCCCGTCAGCATAACGTAGCGAAGCCATAATCGGTCGTGGTCATCTTTCAGCTGTTGGGTAGCTGTCAAGGGGTATACCCGTCGGAGGAATCGATGATAACGACTTTCATTCCAAAGCCGCAGGTGGTGATCTATGTCGCATAATATTTCTTGCATCGATTGGAGAGTGTTCACGAGTGCTTGATTGGCTTCCAGCGTTTTAGGGTCAGAAAAGAGAGGTGTGATAATGGTCTGCATCAGCTGGAGAGTACTGGCGATCTCGTTGGTGACATCTCCCGTTACTCCCAGCTGTCCTATATAGGCGAGGGTTCCTGTAATAAGGTTGTATACAGTGCTAGCAACATCCATAGTGGAAGCGAAGTTGTGGGTTTCGGTACAGAGCAAAACCCACGACATGATTCATACTTATATTGGCGGAATCGTTCATTAAAACGAAGTCCGGCTCTTGGAACAAGAACAGATCCAATTCCGAGCAATAGAGGCGATACTATGGGCTGGGTCACTCTGGAACACATGCAGGTCGTTATGCTTCTCTCCGGAACAGATAAAGTTCGATCGGTCCGAGAATGATAGGCGCGCTAATGCCCAATCCAAAAAAGATCAGATCACGATTACAAAGACGGATTTCGATGGAGAACTTTACGAAACAATCACGAAGGCGTCCCCAGACCGCAAATCATGGACGTGCGATAGCGAGAGGCAATCAAGAGCTCGCAATCGATCATTCGTTTTGAGTTTGCCATGTTTGTGGCTGCATGGTCCGGCCCAGTGATGGAGACTCGGACCGTCCAGACCTTTCCCATTGGCGAGATTCCTGTCAAACTCTTCAATGAAATTGTGGTCCTCGATTTGTAGAATTCCGCAAGAGACTCCACATACACTCCAAGTCAATCCGGTTCTTGATAATTCCTCCAGCGTTCCAACGAGCCTCTGGAAATTAGAACTGACCAAGAACTGACATAAGTAAAGGCGAGCTCCAACTTTGACACAATCACAATAGCACCACATATGGACTGTATGTAGCATCGAGGACAATGGAAAAATGTAGAAAGAACTTAGCGACAAAGGCATGTGCCGGGGCTATTCTAGAGAACTGGTAAGCAAGCGCCAGGTCGGACTCCGGCCCGTTCCAAGAGTTTGGCGCGCACCTTCAAAGCTTCAGTACTCAGTTTCCCAAGTTTCCCAGAATACTCAAAGGAAAACAAACTGCGGATCGAATATAGCCATCGAAGCCATGAAAAGAGATCGAGACTGTGTGTAAATAACTCTCAAATCGGCATTCCGCTACCTGTAGAGGTTCATTTATTTTTGCGGGTGATGTCACTGGACATGTACATCTCGTAATATTTCTTTCCAGGTCTGCAGAGAGGATAAGTTAGACTGTAGTATGGATCTTGGGACACCGGGTCGATTTATTGCTTGTGCGGTCGAGCGATGAGTATCACTTGGATGTAAGGAATGCAGCAGTGAGTGTTTTAAGACCCAATTACGGGTAACAGATGTAAGGGACGGGTTGTGGTATGGCCTCGCGAGGCCGTTTGAAGGTGTTCGAAGGTCGAAACTTGCCCCGGGTAATTTCAACTTCAAGGTATGGATTCTCCGTGAATTCGGGAAAGCCTTCCACAAAGGAGATACGAGTCCATAGCCAACGTTCGACCCAGGGGAGTCCCGACAGTTAAGTACTTGAGAAACTTGGATACTCAAGAAGGACTCGTGAAGACGGTGGGAAAAAAACTCAATATTTATTCCTGTAGCCCGGAGCTTTACTGTATCTCTTTGATAAATAACTACAAGCGTGGCAATCGTCTCCCCCACCGCGTTGAAACAATTCACAAATTTCTCAGAACTGAACCTCCAAGCTGGCTTTTAGATGCGTAAGGCTGTCACCAATGGGATGTATGCCGGTTCCTTTGAAGGATGCGGTTTGAAAGCGCCTATTCTTTATTTTCTCCTTGCACCCATACTTATTTTCCACTTATCTTTATCGCTTTCCTCCAAGTTCTTTGCTTTATTCGATACAGTGAGTCGCTTTGTAAACTTATCTTGCCTAAGCGAGGAATATGTTGGCCCGCCTACAATATAAAGGAACATAATAGTGCGGGAAATGGAGGACCTTACCATCTGAACTCCTACCTTGAAGACAAGGAGAAACAGATGGCGGCGAGCACATATAACAACAGATCGAGCGATGGGGGCAGATAAACAAAGGGGAAGGCGACGTACAGGGCTGATTGTCGAAGTCTTTGGACGCAAAGAGACTGTAGCGTCTCTAGACTTTGCTCCGCCACCACATGTATTTTCAATTTTGATAAGTAGAATCAGCATGCTCCTTAGCTTGCACCTGTTCCGCCCCCCCCCAGTGTTTAGCCTCCCAAGTATTTCGTAACTTGCTTTTCAGGAACATGGAAGATTCGAGGACAAGGAGGGATGTTGGGGAACAGAGAATTAGAATTAGAATTAGTTTTGGCTGACGCTGACTACATTACGTAAGAGTAAATGGACAAACGCGTTTTCAGACATTGATCACGTGTGTGTTTCCCACAGGCTGCCATCTTAGAGAAGACTGCTATGGATCTTGAGCTACAAATACAATGAATATTGACACGAAACAAAAAGCGAAACTATGATGACCAGAAAAAAAGGGAAAATGGCGGCCGAAGAAAAGAAAGACAAGGAAGAGAGTGCTCGATTCGAATACATAATAACAGGCTGAAGGGTCGTGAAGGGTCGTAACTCGTAATGATGATGAGGGAAGGAATAGGATGATGTCGGCGATAGCGAGTTCATGAGTCTGATAATACCAAGGGCAGAGGAGTGGTGGTAGTGATTTCACGGATAGGTTGATTGAATGGGATCTTCCGAGGCTTCGTCTCAGCGTGATCCCCTCACGGGGTCATCGGCCGCGGAGGACCTCATGAAAGAAGCTTGTACAAGAACATTAGGAATGTCACGATGCTCATAAGCCGGCTAACAGCGCCCCACGACGCGGAGAAAGGGGTGGTGCTGAAGTTCGCAGAGCTCGCAGAGGGCGCGACGACGTCGAGCTTGAGAGGAAACGCGTACGGATGTCCTGGGTTGACCTCCTCGTCGCTCGACACCGAGGACACAGTGGCGGACGACGAACTGGAAGAAGCCCCTTCGTGTGAAGCCTGACCGACTGCCGTAGTCTTTTTGGGAGATGCCCCGGATGGAGATAATCGGTGAGGTGAATTTTGGAGTGTGTCATTCTCATGAGGCTGAAGAGCCGTGAGGGGGGAGGAAGAGTATACCCCGGGCTTGGATTTCGCTTGGATAGGGTTATTGCGTCTGCTCAGAGTAGGGACTTCCGAGGAGGAGGAGAGGAGGGCAGGTGGGGCGAGCGAGAGGGTGCCACCTTCCAGCGAGCAAGCGTTCTCGCAATTTGGACACCGTCCTTGCGCGTTCGGACCATGCAACCACTGAAAATAGAGTAGATGAATGACGAATTGAAGAGAACACAAGACGGGATGCACGTACATCTTGCAGATGTTCCGTACAGAATATCTTTCCGCAACATAGCGTCCTGCATGGCACGACTGCGTATTCGAAACTATGAAAAGTAATTTTAGCAATGAGCTCGTCGCGTGCATCGTTCGAGTACTCACCAGATCCCACAGTCTCGATCTACAGCATCCTTCTTCAAACCAGTAGAGCGTCCACGATCCTTGCCCGAAGAGGATGCTCTCCAAGAGGGACGTCTGGCTGGCACTCTGGGAACAGCGATGCCAGCAGCGGCCCACTGCTCGACAAAGGCTGCGTTCTCGACGAGGTTGGGACTGCTCGCCGACGGTGTTTCGGCGCCCAAATCCAGATATCCACAGTCATATTCTGATGAATCCTCCTCTTCTTCTATGCTCCCTAAGTCCAGTGGAGGTGGTATTTTACGTTTTCGTGGAGGCGTTAGATTCCAAGTCGGTTTCGGAGCCATGTTCCGGCGACGTGTCGACGTGTCGATGAATGTGAGAGTCGAAGATCCAGCAGATGGCAGAAAATACATATTTCGAGGAGATTTCGGAGATTTGAGAAAGGTGGCAGACATTTTCATGAGTGTCTAGCTCTAGCAAGTGACGATAACAAGAAAACAGAGACACGTACCGGACGACGACCCTCCTTCCCACCATTGCTCGATTGGAGCTGGTTCTGGCATTGCAAGATGCAGATTCGATCTGTTTCTGAGGGCCATTGCAAGTCCCAAGACAATAAAGCGTAGACAATAGTAAGAGATGAAAAGAGATTTTTGAATGAGGACGGAACTAGAACACAAGAGTTAATGTAATGGCTGTGAGTTACACGTGATTCCTATATTTAGTACCTATCATGTACTTAGCCGAAGACGGCTTGGCCAAAGCTCTCCTTGGCATGGCTTTCTTTCTCAATAATTTTTGAACTTGCGCACGTTAGAATAAAAAAAGGGTTTCGAATAGGAACGCCTTGGGTGGCGAAGGTGGAAGCCTGAAAAGAGATGAAAATTAGAAGTATCCATCTACTTACAGGATCAATGTACATAATATCGTACATACGTACATACGTAAGGTTCTCGGCCTATCGGCGAGGCCTTTAAGGCCGTTACATGAATGGATTTAGACTTTAAGCAGCGGAGGCTCGCTCCGGAACAACATCCTTAGCTTGCGACCTAAATGTAGCTTGAAGCCATCCCCGACCTTTCGCTGATGATCATGAGCATGAGACTCGCATCTTCCTGGAGTATCTAGTGGGAGCCTTCCCGAATTCACGAAGAGCCCACGTCTTGAAGTTGCAATTAGCCGAGGAAAATTCGGAACTTCGAAACGGCCTCGTGCGGCCATACCAAACTCGTCCCTTACATTCGTTATCCGTAATTGGGTCATAAAACACTCACCGCCACATCCCTTACAACCAAGTGATAGTACTCGAGTTGTCGTTCGACCACACAAACAATCAACCCGGTGTCCCCAAGTTCCGTATTAGCTGATTTATCCTCTATGCAGACCTAGAAAGAAATATTACGAGATGTACATGTCCAGTGACATCACCCGCAAAAATAAATGAAGAACCTCTATGTACAGGGAGGGGATTCGGGGAATGCTAATTTGTGGGTTATTTACATAAAGTCTCGATCTCTTTTCATGGCTTCGATGGCTATTTCCGATCCGTAATTTGTTTCTCTTTGAGTGTTCTGGGAAATTGAAGGCCCACTTCCCACCAAGCGCGCGCCTAAACCTTAGAACGGGCCGGAATCCGACTTAGCTGAGAACGAACCCAGCGCTTGCTTACCAGTTCTCGAGAATAGCCCCAACACATGCATTTGTGGTTTTCCTTCTGCATTTTTCTATTCTCCTCGATGCTACATATAGTCCATATGTGGTGCTGTCAAAGTTGGATCTCGCTCTGACTTACGTCAGCTCTTGGTCAGTTTTACTTTCCAGAGGCTCGTCGGAACGCTGGAGGAATTATTGAGAACCGAATTGAATTAGAGTGTATGCAGAATCTCTTGCGGAATTCTATGAATCGAGTACCACAATTTCATTGAAGAGTTTGACAGGAATCTCGCCAATGGGAAAGGTCTGGACGGCCCGAGTCTCCCATCACTGGGCCGGACCATGCAGCCACTAACATGGACAAACTCAAAACAGATGTTGATCACTTGCGAACTCTTGATTACCTCTCGCTATCGCATGTCCACGATTTGCGGCCTGGTGGTGCCTTCATGATTGTATCGGAAAGTCTTATGTCGAAGGACGCCTTTGTTTGAATCGCAGACTCGGATTTGATCTTTTTGGATTTGGCATTAGAGCGCCTATCATCCTCGGACATTTCGATCGAACTTCATGTGTTCCAGAGAGAAGCACAAAGACCCAGTCCAGATGTATCGCCTCCAGTGCTCGGAATTGGTTCTTTTCTTGTTCAAGAGCCGGATTTCGTACCTTAATGAACGATTACGCCAATATAACTATGAATCGTGTCGTGGGTTTTGCTCTGTACCAAAACCCACAACCTCGTTTCCACCATGGAAGTTGCCAGCACTGTCTACAACCTCACTATAGGAATCCTCGCCTACATAGGACAGTTGGGAGAAGTGGAAGATGTCGCCAGCGAGATCGCCAGTACTGTCCTGCTAATGCAAACCAATATGACACCCCTCTTTTCTGACCCCGAAACACTGGAAGCCAATCAATCACTCGTGAAAACTCTCCAGTCGATCCAAGAAATATTATGCGATATAAATTACCACCTGCGGCTTTGGACTAAAAGTCGCTCCCATCGATTCCTCCGATGGGCACACCCCTTGACCGCCACCCAACAGCTAAAAGACGACCGCGACCGATTATGGTTTCGCTACACTATGCTGACGGGGGGCCTCCAAATCGTCGACCACGTCCATGGATACAACGTAATTCGTTCCGTCCCACATACACCTCAGAGGGCCCTATCCATTGACACCCCAGCACAATCACTTCCATTTACGATTGAGCCGAACGTCTCACCTGCAAATCCGGAAGTTGTTGATTTCTGGGATGAGTGTTACGGTGATAGGGTGAGTGATTCACCACGATATGCTCTTTCCTCAACTAAAATATTTCAGAGCGTAAAAGCTAAAACCAGGGATTTCTGCGCAGATATTTCTTGGTATCTCTCACTACATCTCAGTCCAATTGCCTGCAAAAGATTGCTTCTCCGTCTTGACCCACTAAATATGGGTTACGTCTCCTACGAAACCTTCAAAGAACTCGTCAAAAATGGGAAAATGAGGGAACTCATTAGCTCTTACTCTGACGGTATATATGCGTCTTCCATTTTCTCTCGAGAAAATAGGCTAACTTAATTGTTTTAGATCCTCCACTACCCTTGCTGATTTGGATCGATGACGACTTAGTCGGCAACGCCCACAAAGTACTCGAAGGCACGAAATGCGGAGTCACTGTTATCCAGGTGGCGTCGACCTCGGCGGCGAAAACTTGGATTGAGATGAACCAAGGTACGATTCAGTCGGTTCTGCTTCTGCTTCGGTTGCTTACTTTGGCCTCATAGAATATCTCAAGGCGCATGATAATCCAGGCGACATTCGCTTTATATCCGACCAAGTTCGGGTAGAACCCGGTCCCGATGGTGTACCATTCCGTAATGAAGACGCCGGGACTCAGATCACGAAGTACATTCGTGGTCAAGGGTTCAAGGCGCCTATTCTTATCTACACTGACCAACAGAGTATCCTCAGGACACATTACGTCGAATCGGATAAGATGGCCGGGTCGGTGTCATCGCACTATAAAGTCTTCAAGGATTACGTCGCTGCTTTGGGAGCTCGAAAGACCGGCGATAGAGGGTGGAATAAATTCGACGCATGACACCAGTGCATTTTCTTATGATGTTCTTCTCCTTTTTCCGCTACACAAGGTTCTTTGATTTGTTGATTTTATTCTGGGATGTTATTTACCTCATGTTAGTAGCCCCTTTGTGCGGATAGTTGTCATTATTTCTGTTATTTAAGCTGCTTTCGCTCCTCTAACAGTATTGATTAATGCATGTGTTATAAATTCCAAAACATCTTCCTTACCTGCGGGGTCGTCTGACTTCGACTGCCGATACGTTCAAGCCTCGAGATACAGTTATACTCAGATTAGATTAGATCAGATGTGGCCGTGCAGTGCACTTGCCAGCGCGATCACCTTGCAATGTAACCACTCCCTGCGCTGATGCACCATAGCGCTGCCATGAAGCATCCTCAAGAACTTGTATACAAAGAACGGTCAGATTGGAGTGCTCACCGCAGTTTTTGTCAATGGTTCACTGGGAATCTTGTCGGCACAAATACAACACAATACGATGCGCTTTTTTCTATGTTTCTGCGACCTCGAATTTGGGTTTCTGAGGTAAGTAAATGGGATCCCTGCTGTCTACGTGATTAAGCAGCCGTCTCACATCGTGAGCTTGTCTGTTTTTCAGGGTTTTTCACAGATACTGAAAGTGTACTGCTCTTTCGTTTGACCAAGTTCTAGGAAGAGGAATATATACATATAACCGACGAATCCCTATTTGCTGTCAAAGCAAACCAACAATCAATGGCAAGCATACGTTTGATAATGCCTTCAAGTTGGATTTCTTTAACCGTTGATTCAACTACAGGTATCCCATGAATAGGAGTTTGCCAGGCTCGTTGTAAATCCATCGCTCTTAAAAGGCTTCAAGTTCATCCCTCTTTCCCACCCATCGCTCCTCTTCCCCCATCCAAAACAAGTCCCTATACCCTATAGTTAACCTATGTCTTCCACCCCTCAAATCTTCTATGCTGATGCCGTGCTATTTGACATGGTACGTCCTGCGCTGTCTCTCAGCTGTTCCTTAACCCACACGTAGTTCCTAGGACGGTACGCTCACAGATTCCATCTCAGCAGTTGAAGCTGCTTGGGCCAAGGTCGCCAAAGACATCGGGCAGGATCCCGAACATGTCATTGCCGCCACTCACGGCAAGCGTGCCGTCGACAATCTTTCTCAATTCAAGCCTCAACTCAAGGATCACGAAATCGAAGCTGAGGTGGAGAGATTCGAGAATACCATCCTCTACTATGCCGATGCGCACCGTCTTCATAAAGATTCCATTCCTCTCACCCCAGGGAATGTAGAGCACCGCGACTCTCACCACGCTATTTCGTATACTTCATCATCCGACACAACGCCCGACTTTACACCAGGACCAACAGGACTATCTTCCCGTCATTTGTCGACAGTCGATTCCCATGTCAGGCGCCCGTCTTTTGGCAGTCGTCTTCTCAACATGCTCAGCCTTGCAGCTCGATTACGCGCCTACGAAGAAACGTTTAAGGATGCCGAAGAGGAGGATATGATCCGAGACGGGAATCCCGACGTTGAAGGGAAACCGCAACAATGCGTGCTTGAGGCATGGCAGCTTGAGGCTGCGAGCGTCGACCGCGCTGTTCGCATTCTGCCCGGTGTGCGAAGAATCCTCGATTCCATACCAGCAGGACGATATGCAGTCGCTACATCTGGTGCCAAAACCTACGGTACGCTAACTCCTATATTCTTTCGGTTGTATCTTCTATATTTCTTACACTACACACATCTTTCAGCGTACGGTTGCATGAAACGCGTAGGAATCACCCCTCCCCAAGTCACTATCACAGCCGACGATAAGCGCCTAAAGGCTGGAAAACCCGCGCCCGATCCCTTCCTACTCGCGGCCGACTGTCTTGGCTATGATGCGAAACGTTGTGTCGTTTTCGAGGACTCGCCCAGTGGTATCCGCGCCGGCGTCGCTAGTGGTGCTACTGTCATCGCCGTCTGCACCAGCCATGATCGTTCCAAACTCGAGGATTGCGGCGCTCACTTCATTGTGGAAAACATGGATTACATTGTTTGCGAGGTAGAGGGTGATCGTCTCAAATTCACCATTTCTCCTACTCGTGTATAGATGCGCTTACGGAGCCCAAGTATGTAGTGTGGTTATCTCTGTTGTTATTCTTGATAGAAAAGGTCGTAGACAATTGAATAGTGTGATTCTTAAAGTTCTCCTTTCTATAGGCCAGTAGGCTCGACTAGCCCGGAAAGTTACAGGAATAGCCTGGGCCAAGAATGAAAAATTGTATTGGGGTCTCTTGAGAGTCTCGTGAGGACTCGTATGGCTTGTCTCCGAGGAGTTTAGTCGACGATAACAGGAATGCTATGAGAGGTTCCGGCTGACTCGGTGTCACTCCAGCACAGCACGATAGCTTTTTTCGAGGACGTTTTAATTTTGATTCTGGGTGGACTTTGCGATCTAAATTCTTGCTCTACGTGTGAATTTCATCCCTGGGCTTGCAGGTCCCAGTGCCAGGCCATTCAATTACACTTGCCACTTGCGAGATGATAGATCTAAGTGCTACCTATTTCCAACAGCATCGTCTTTCAGATGTTAATCTATGGATGATTAAATATAAGATGGATAAATGAGCGGCTGCGCACCTCAAGGACTTGACAGACTATTTCGCGACAGTGGGCGCTCCAAGGACCAATGATAGAGGGCGGATGAATTCGATGCAGGATGGTGACGGCCTTTCGAGGTGATATCCTTTTTCTTTTGCACGGGGCGCCCTCGGTTTATTTGTTTAAATGACACATCTCCTGCATTATTCTGAGTAGTCTCTGTCGTACCGATAGTCTAAATTATTATTTAAGTCGTTTTTACTCTTCTAGTGATGCCTGCATTATCAAAACATCGATCCATCTTCCATGCTTGAACCCAACGCGTTTCATGTGTCCGATCTGGAAAAATCCCCACCGACCATACCAATCTCTCAACCCGTATCCGTTCCCTGGTCCATTTTCGTCCAAAGTCATGATGCTCAGTACCTGTTTGATTTCTGGTGCACCGAGTTTAACTGGACTCTTCAGTGCGTCCATGAGGGCGTCCATAAGCTTCGATCCAACACTTTGACCGCGATACTCGGGATGTATGTAAATCGTGATTTCTACCGTGTGGCGATATCCCTGATATGCTGGCATTCGAAACCCCGTGGCATATGTAAATCCAGCGATACGACCAACACGGGAGTTATCGATGGCAACGAAGAACGGGAGATGTTGGGATTGGACGTTATCGAATATATCCTGGTACCCAGTCGACGAGTTTAATGTGTCCGTACGCAAGGAAGCCACTGAATTCTCAATGTAGTAATTCATGATGTCCACTAGTTGAGAGAGGTCTTGCTTTGTCGCGTCGCGGAGGGTGATAACTGCCATGGTCGTGAACGTCAAGTACTGGATTCAAACGATATGCAATCGATTCATATCTATCGGATACAATATCCAAAATTCGGTGACCCTGACCTTATCAGATAAGATTTTACGCGAGCTACATACTACGTGTTAGTAATCAATCCGTTCAGGTTCTCCTTTCGTTCTCCTCCTTCCTAATGGCTTCCGTACCTCATCAAAGGGTAAAGTGGATCACATCTGTAGTGGATTCCAGAGATGCACGGCTGCGAATTCTGGGACTAAGATCAAACATCAAATTCGAAGTTGAGAGCGTTGACAGGCAACCTCGAGCTCAAGCTTGAGTGTTAATTTTACTCTCGGTGCTGGAATATATAGTCTACATACAGGATGCATTACTTATCGATATTTCGGGCTTCATCTTGTGATACGTAACTTGGTTTCTGATCCCGAGCATTACTGTTAGTTCAGGCGCCCAATCAGATTTTATTATGATGCCATCATGTCGTCTTGTCAGGTTCAATCCGACATTGAACACACGTCGGCGCTTAAACAAACAGAATTTGCGCCACTTCTGTTCGGTGTTCATTCTCTTTTGTTCGCCAGGTATATCCAACATTTTAAGCACTTGGATGGAGACGTACGGCATATACAGGCGACGACAGACAATAAAGTCGTTGGTTTTCGAAGTGGGCCCCTCTCAACCCTATCGGACATGATCATGGAAGACACCGCCCCTAGGTGATTGCAGCCACATTCTCACGTCCGTTCAGGAGGATAAAAACCCATGTACCTCCTTTCGAGATATAATTGACTCCTCGACATGCATCCTCAGGTCATCTTTACCGGGATTGGACTCATATTGCACTTTGGGGCCGTTTGCGCTTTGCAGAATATTACTGTCGATGACCAGGATCCCCTCATAGCCTATCTTCCAACTTGGCCAAGCTGGGGCATTGTGACAAGCAGCCCACAGCTAGATGCAGGCAGGACGCACATGGTGACCACCGATCCGCACGACACTGCGATGATAACATATACTTGTAAGCCCTCCATGTCTTGTCTTGTGGACTTCTTAAATTCTTGATCCTCCTCATTTTTACCGTTACAGTCGTTAATTTTTATTTCTGGGCGACTTTATGGCCATACACGTCACCACAGATATCAGCGTAGATGGACATACGCCCAACACGCTTGATTTAGAGGATCATAGCGCTCCACAGGCAATGGGAGGGCCTGCTACTGTTCCTTCTCGTGTTGTTTACAGCTACCTGGGTACGCAAAGCGCGCAACACACGATTGCCATTTCTATGCATCCAGGAGACAACTACTCTATTGTGGATATGTTCACGTCAGTGTTGTTTCTCTACCGATGATGCTAAAACACGAGCACTAAGACTTCGTGTTCTGTAGTTTTGAAGTCCTTGATACCCCGATTCCTACCCCTAGTCCATGCACTTTGATCTCTACTCTTATCATCACCTCAACGACGGCAGCAGCGGGCGCCACTTCCGGAGACTTAACCATAGTCATGGTCACCTCCACTGGTACAGCAACAGGTGCTAATTCCGTCTCATGGGCCTCATCTGTTGTCGCCTCCAATCAAAGTTTTGCCTCAGGCACAGCAGCGGGCGCTAATTTGGGCGTGTCCGATCATCGAGGACATACTTTAACAATCATTCTCGCAATCGTCGGGGCACTCGTCGGCCTTGTACTTATCGTCCTATGTGTTCTCTGGCGTCGGCGTAGAGGTCAGAAACACGAGGACGTGATTTACAATCCACTTGCCCTCTATCCTCCGCATGGTGGTAGGACGATGGCAAGCGACAGTGTGGATGGCTATGACGGACATTTCACGAGGGGCGCACAGCCGACAATGGCTGAAGCAAGCATATTCCACTCTATTGTCTCTCCACTTCCGCAGAATCTTCACGGTGATGCAACTGATGTCCAATACAATCCCTACTCAGATTTCCATACAATGCCAGGATCCACCGCGAGAAGAGGCATGTACAAGATTGAATGACGCTGCCCACTCTGTTTCTGGAATCCCAAAATTTGAATTGCCAAGATATTTGTCTGTTGCGAATCCGTCATCACCGACTACATCAGAACCAGCCCAGAGTCGAGAATCCTCTCCATACGCCTCTGCAGACGACGGGTTTGGCCCCATTGGAAATAGCGTTCCCCTCGCTGCTGCGAACGCCAAACCGCCAGAGTACCCCGGTCGTGCACATGTTCAGGTGCCTCCATCGTTAATGACCATTGACCTTCGAACAGAGAACAGCTCCAAGTCGCCAGTTGTCGCCATACGGATCTTCTGATGGGAGAGCACCGAGTCCCAAGAAACGTTTAGCTAGCGCCTCTTTGTCTAATAACATGAATGAAGAGATGAGGAAAAGCGGGACAACTTCAAGCTGGGAGTGGTCATCCGCAACCTTTGAAATTCATTCCAATAATTTAAGCAGACATCTACCATTCTTCGGCTTTGCTTCGCGAGGATTATCACGTAGTTTTATTTACTTGATTTATCTAATGAATATATCAGTCGAACTCCCGCGTATTTCCTGCCCCCTCAGATTCTCAAGGACTGATTCAACTTTCGGACTTCGGGCTTGCTTCGGGCAGAGTTGCACTGTCAGGTCACGTGTTTTCCATTACACAACGGGCCGACCAGTTCGCCGTTGGCAACGACCTCAAGCTTCACCGCGACCCCCACCAACGCTGACCATCAATACACTCCTGTCTCGTTGAATGTGTTAACATCCCTTTCTGGATCTCTAAAGAGCAACGATAATATGGCAGTACCAACGTACCATAAGTCGCGGCGGAAGTTAGTTGGACACCGATTGTTATACGCCATCTCGGTTTTCGCAAGCCTAGGAGTCTTTCTTGTGAGTTCCTTACGGGTTTCTTGCAGTATGCACGTTTTAATTTCCGGGGTACAAGTTCGGATATGATCAAGGGTGCGTAACGTTTGGGATCTCCTTTGTTCTCGCTAACGCTAATGGTGCAATAGCGTCATGTCGGGAGTGATCACTGGACCGCATTTTATCAAGTTTTTCGATGGTCCAAATGCGATAGAAGTTGGAACAATGGTGGCCGTTCTAGAAATTGGAGCTTTCAGTAAGTTTTTATCGCTGTGTATAATCGACATGTGCTCACTTTCTGGCAGTTATGTCAGTCGCCGCTGGTCGGGTAGGTGATGCCATTGGTCGGAAAGGAACTCTGTTCAGCGGGGCGGTGGTTTTCACCATTGGAGGCGTCTTTCAAACATTCACTGTTGGATTTCGAACTATGGTGTTAGGCAGATTCATCAGTGGATTGGGTGTCGGACTTCTTTCGTGAGTGCAACTTGAACCTCGAAGATTGACATTGGAACCCATTTATCTCAAGGACCATCGTTCCCATATATCAGAGTGAGATATCTCCTCCGAACCATGTCAGTATCAATCAGCCTATTTTCTGGCGTCTTTGCTCACATTTTCTCAGAGAGGCGCTCTTGCCTGTGCAGAATTTACGGGCAATATCGTCGGATACTCCTTTTCGGTGGTAAGTAGCGACATGTTATGTATGCATCAATTGCAAACCTTTTAACTGAACATACGCTGCAGTGGACAGATTTCTTCTGCTCATTCCTGGACTCGAATATGTCTTGGCGATTACCCTTATTCATTCAGTGTGTGATTGGCGCTATCCTTGCGGCGGGTTCCCTATTGATGCCCGAAAGTCCCCGGTATGGTCAAAGTTCAACCCGCATATATTCCACTTTTTGAGACGTTGTTTTCAAGATGGCTCATAGACAGAGGCAGGGAGGAGGAAGGGCTGGTAGTTCTCGCGGATCTCCATGGCGGGGACCTCAATGGGACCGTCGCCAAAGCAGAGTTTAATGAAATCAAAGACACAGTAGTGATGCAGGTTCGTTCGTTCTTTCTCTTCCAACGCTTTAAGCCAAGATTTACCTGTCTCCTTAGCGAGCGTCCGGAGATGATAGGTCATACAAAACGATGTGGAAGAAATATCAAAGACGAGTGCTATTGGCAATGTCTTCTCAGGCTTTTGCGCAACTTGTGAGTATATCCTCTCAACGTGACCCGCAAGATCTAATAATTGAAACAGAATGGCATCAACGGTAGCTGTCGTTCGCATTGTCATTTACTCATTCATGTTAACTAATGACCTTTGGCAGTAATTTCATATTATGCTCGTAAGTCGTTCGTCCCCAGCTCTTTTCATTGCAACTTCTGATAGCAATCATCATCAGCTCGTGTCTTTGAAGGTGCGTTGACTGATCGATCCGCTCGTGTTCTATGCTTATATACATCCAGAGGCTGGCTGGCTAGGCCGTCAGGCAATATTAATGACCGGAGTTAATTCAATAATATATATCCTGAGTACCCTCCCGCCGTACGTCCTCTTTTCTCCCCTCCTTTGATCCAAAATTCACTAATATATTTAGCTGGTATCTCGTTGATCGATGGGGCCGTCGTCCGATACTGTTATCTGGCGCAGTCGTTGTAAGCCAATTTTTTGCTGCATTTTTCTTTGCTAAATATCTGCGCTAGATGGCTCTGGCACTTGGCGCTACGGGCTATTTTATGTACCTAAACACATCTTGGACCCCCGATGCCGTCGTCGTTAGTGTAATAGTATTTAACGCAGCATTTGGCTATAGGTATGAATCCTTGATTGTCTACCTGAATAATACTAACCAACCTTTCGACGTGTTAGTTGGGGCCCTTTACCATGGTTATATCCTCCAGAGGTAAGCTTTTGGCTATGACGACTTTTGATCAAACATGTAACCGCTATAGATCATGCCCCTCACATTTCGCGCCAAAGGGGTATCCTTGTCTACTGCCACAAACTGGGTCTTCAACTGGATTGTCGGCCAAACAACGCCCTATCTTCAAGAAGTGATCACATGGCGTCTGTACTTTATGCATGCCTTCTTTTGCGTCTGTAGTTTTATTCTCGGTGAGTTTGTTGCTCGTGATGACCGTTTTACAGCCCAGGAATAATATTGTTCTTCTGTCCACAGTGTATTTCCGTACGCATCTCTCTTCATCCAATATTTGGAGTTCTCAAAACTAACCTACGTCTCCTTAATTTGCGATAGTATATCCAGAAACCAAAGGTATCCCTTTGGAAGAAATGGATGCTGTTTTCGGAGAAGGTAAGTTGACCTTGATTTGTGGTCTTCAGTTTCTAACACAGGTTCATCTATCGCTTGCAGGAGCTCGAGAAGATTACGCGCCTCCTCCCAGCCCCGCCGACTTTTTCCGCTCCCCTCACCGGCCATCAGCCCCCTCAAACGCCCGTGCAACACCATCTGTCGGATGGTTTAAAAGTCTGCTTTCGGCCAGGACTGGCAAAAGTAAAAGTGAAGAATCATACGCACCCCTCCGAGGTGCGGAAATGGATGATCACGAAGAAGATGGCGAGGAG
>JADNRV010000173.1:0-108076 GCA_015499995.1 Flammula alnicola | reverse complement strand
ACGGCAAAAGTGACGTTGCCGCCCCTGTATTTCGGCTGGAGAGGTTGGACTTACAGTTTTGTCGCGACACTCTGGCATTGGACTGGCTCATCCCGGCTCTCTCATCGCTGCAAACACTGCACATTTCGTACTGGGCCTCATATCCCTCAATTATCAGTACCATTGTGCCCCAGTTCATGATCACAGCTGGTGAATCATTGCAACATCTAGAAGTGAGATACTTGAATGATGCCTCTAATTCAGGTCTGATGTTCCTTTCTGCTACGGCTGCCTCCTCACTAACCAGTTATCGAGTAGATTTGCGGTCGCTAATGACTGCAGTGCGGACGCACACCACCAATCTACGCTCTCTCAGGCTCGTGATCACTGGACCCACATCTGAGCATCCCCCGATACAGGTCGTGGTACAGTCCCTTCTCATTATCGGTGCACATATGCGTCTCCAACACCTCACCATGGAGTTCTATCAATACCATGCCCCTATCGACGGTAGCCCATGGGATGAACTGCAAGACCTTCTACTTGGGACGGGTTTCCCGGCGTTGAGAAGGGTCGAGTTTCGTTTGTTGCTGAATTCTCAGGATTCCCTTCACGCGTCTGCTTTCGTTGCCGCCGTTCCTCGACTTTCCCAGAAGGGCATGATATTTGTATGTCATGGGTGATGATAGATTGTACGAGAGTAGTAGCCTGGTCATTCCTGAAATTTCCTTGGACGCCGACGTTGTGCATCCCGCTCACGTAAACCACGGACATAGGCTCTTTGTAGGTAGTGCCCCGTAGTCAGAGTAACAACATTCATAATCCTTTTTTTATGGTATCGATAATCTTGTAGTTTTTCTCGTACAAAAATTGAACGTTTATCCCTTTGCAATTAGCAACACCTTACGAAACTCCAGATCCGCTCGGTCTTCATGGTCATGTCACTACTGATTAGATTGACCGTGTAAGTATTTAATTGGTTCTGCAAAAATACTCAGCCGCGGATCCCTATGGGCAATACCTTGCAAAGGTCAGCAACTTCTAGACACAAGTATCCAGTAGGCTTCATGGTCATGCATCGTGCATCACGACTCAGGCCGACGTTGTTGACCGCCTCGATGTCTTGATGCCCTGACCTTTGCGGTACGTATTCGACGGACGGCACGACCCAGCCTGAGGGCGATATCCGACCGTCATACCCGTGAATGGAAGAGCCGAGTGCGCTGCTGGAAATCCATCCTTGCTAGTATATCCTATTTCTTCGTCTCGTTGCAATGCGCTATCTTAGTCCGCTCATCGTCCAGGCCCCAGACGGATTCTTTGGATCCTGGGTCTCTTCGTACGGCTCACGAAATTAGTGCACATCCCATCCAATGTGTACATATGAGTATAGCTTGGTAAGGTGACATAGATATCCATGCGACGGTGCTTTTCTCATCTATCACTTGGCGATATTTCTCTTCTCGCTCATACCTCCACGTTTCCATGACTTTGGCCCTTTTGAGAAGTTCAATAGGTGACTCGCCAGTTGGCTGGATAATTCCCGCGTTCCATGGCCGGACAGCCAGCGCATATATGGCACGCAGTGAGTTTCCCTCTTTGGCAGCCTCTGTATCTCATTCGACGTTCTATAGTCATGTTTCTGCCCTTTAGACTAGTTTGGTAATGTCCGCGCCATGGTTTTATTTCTTTGCTTTATATCTCTCTACTCCCGCTTTTGAGCCCCTCTTTTGATATCAAAAGGGTCGATGACTGGGGCACGGACCGAAGGACCAAGCACCTCTACGAACCCATGAAGAAGAATGTATCCCTCCATGTTTATGTCCCTCCCTTCTCTCTCGCGAGCTTGACCGCCTGATCCTTATGAAAATATCTTTCTCCTCACAGCGGTTGCATGCGCTGCAGAAACCTTTTAGTCCCGCCAATGTGGAGAGTCAAATCCTACCACGGAAAGAGCTGCTATCGCGCTCCGTCGCACTACAATTCCGTAACCGTCGATACTTATACCGTTATTTTTTACTGTGGCCATACAGGAAATTACAACTCGTGCAGTGGATGGTTGTTGACATTCCTTTGTTGGGACTGTTGCTGGTGTGTGCGCGATTTGGATCTCATCCTTTAGCCGAGATTTTGGCGATTTGCGAGGCTGGGTCAGTTTACGAGCAGCAGCGACTTTGATACCTTTCATTTTTGCGGCCAGACTTGCAGTTCTTTTCAGCATACATCGCGTCCGATGACCTCGCCATCCATTTTTTTCGCTGTCATATATCTCTCGTTTTGGCGCCTTCAAGACAGGTTAGGAAATACATGTACACGCTACCCCGGCCCGGAGACACAAACCCTTGACCCAGCTCGAATATGTTTTGGCTGCCCCTTTCTCATTCCAACATCCTCGTACGTAGCATACAGCCAGCGTCAAGTTCTCTACTCAAATCCCCCGCCTCGAGTGAAGGAATAGAGTGCTTAGCGTAGAATGGGCCCCGGTCAGTTCGATTCAGTATTGATCATCGATCATCGATCATCTTTGGGCTCACCTCTTACTCAGCACCACACAAGTAGCAACTGGGAATGCTCAAGCGCTCGTAATCGTGTCCTACATCAGTCATCGCCAGGGCGGTCCTCTCCTGCTGATCTCGGTTTCGCTACCTCAGTGATGTTTTAGATTGTGGATATCGTTTTCAATCAGTACGTTGTGTGCGATTTTTTTAATACTGCAGTTCCCATATTACTTCGATAGATCCGTCAGCACATTTCTTTTGCTCGTGGCTTTACTTCGCTGAGCTACCTCATTGTTTTCCCCTTCTCGCCCTCTTGTCCTACCGCTCCGATAATACCATACACCGGATGGCGCATGCCTTTCCTGCATGCGTAGAGGGGTTTGGTTTTGAGCGTCAAACTGAGGACAAAGGTGATCGGGAACGACAATATCTGTCGATTCCTAACTTGCTTTGTCCTGAAATTCCAATTCCAATCCCCTCTTCGTGTTCGAAGTCAGTGGCATGTTGGCCTTCTGTGCATTTCTCGGTATCTGGTGTTCTTCAGTCGCTCCACACTTTATGCCGCGTTACGGTGTAATGTTCTATTATTTTCACTGTGGCCTTTCTTCTCTGAAGTCGGCATTTGTAGCCGAATTGTGAACCTTTTCTCTTTAATTGCATCCTTTCGGGGTCCCTGCCGTCGCATTCTATGGATCTTCACTCTCCGGAGATGCCACGTCAAATTTGGGTGGAACCCAGGGCTCCGATTTTCCAATTTTTGTGGCCATTACATGCATGCTGGACTTGCGAGGCATTTCCTCTTGTTAGATGGATCATCATGGAAGTCTCGGTCTAATTTTCAGAATTACATATCGGCAGCCTCCGAGATGTTCCGTCTGTTACTTCCATTCCATAGACTCTTCGCCTTATGCTGGAGGCCCGACTATCCTCAACTTTGCATGTACCTTCATCTGTTCCACCTGCGTACCGCGCATCTCAGAGATTTTTGATCATTAAGGACGGGTTTGACCAACATTTGCAGACAGGGAGTAATGGATGCTATGCAGATGGTTTTTTTGTGCGGCGTTCTTATGTCTTTTTTATTATTATAGAGGTGCCGGCGAGTTTCCTTCAATTCTCTGATTAAGAGAATGTCGCACTCAGATTTCCTCGGTAGATTTACGGAGATTCATCACAGGGTGAATTTAGGTGGGTATGCGAGCCCACCTCGGACGATGGATTAACTGAAGCGATGGACTCGTCGGTCATTTTGTTCCGCTCTCTTGCTTATTTGAAACTTTACGCTGGCGATCTCCTCCGCCATATCTTCCCGGTTATCTCTCGATTTGTACTATCTTCATTCCTCTACTTGTATGGCTAGGGTATGCGACTCTTTACTTCTCCAGTGGCGCTCAAGGTTGGGGGAATGAGCGTTTCCAAGATGGGGAGAGTGCTACTGATGTCTACATATCTATGAATAAGTACGGCCATCATCCATGCCCTTTCCCGTCTTACCATCTAATCCATTTTATCGGCCCTCAGCGGCCTCTGCAAAGTATTCAAACCATTCCATGTGCTATTCTACATAAATACCGAGGATTTGCGTAGCCATAGGATGTGTTATTACGCTGTAGTGACTGCACAATTTCACAATTTGGTAAATAAAATTTGTGATGGAAGGATAGTGGCCAAGAAGCCAAGACGTCATCGATTCATCCATCATCACCAGTGTATGGTCCGTGCGCAGCGATATCTTTATATGTAACCTGTGATAAGTATCTCTTACTCTTCTTCTTCCCCATGTCTCTTAGCATCCATTACGAGTACAGTGATCGATTTATACGACGCCCGTTGGCCTGGTTATATGTTGCAGCTCGATGGTGTATGTGGTCATACGGTCCCCCCGCGACACTGACGTTGCCACTTCTTTTTATTCACTCAGGGATCCTACCTTGCCGCTACTCGCCCTCGCCTTCTAAGGCGCTCCATGGGTTAGTCTCCAGTAGGCCTGACGATTGAACTATGTTCCTTGGACAGATTATGGCGCATATAATGCAGCGCGTTTCTGTCGCTGTCCGCTTTATCGTTTCTTCGTCTCCTTTGAAATGCTCTAGATCTGCTTACCTTTATGTCCCTTGGATCGGTGCCGGACTTTTGTTTCTTTTTATATTTTCTGTATACTTCTGCTGTCCGAGGACTTTGATTCGCCTCATGATACCGGGGCTGTCGGCGACTGGGACAGAGACGTGTACACCGAGGAGGCGTTTCCATTTCTGGCTCTGAATGCCTGGATGATATGATCATCCGTGGGCGTTCTGTTACAGTGTTACACAGTCATGACGGTTCCGCCGTAATTCCAAAAGTGAACCTCTTTCGACCTTCCTCACGCCGTATTGTATAACTGCAGCTCGTGCAGTGGAAGACTGCTGGCACTTTTATTTCATTCCTCTATTCGGATTTAAGTGACTCGGATTAGAGTAGCCCTTTGTGGTGACGTGGCTGGGTGGGTTTCACTGGTCCAGCGGCAGGAGATCGATTGTTTTCTTTTGTGTAGAGAGACTCGGCTCTTTTCAACCTTCATTGGCTCCGGCAACCCCATCCTCTTCTCTTTCTAGGTTCTCTATTTCTCGCTTTGATGGCTTGTGGATCAGTGTTGCGTACGAACAGATCCAGTTCGATGCTCATAGAACTCGGCGGCTGCGAAAGGTCATGCGGGTAGACCATGTTTCAGTTGCAGTGCTGGTTGCCATGTTCTGGCTGCATTGCAATTTATCCTTGATATTTTGTATTTTCTTCTGGCCCTTCTAAGAAATCGGCCTCGACCTTGGGACCCACGTTAATCTGTCGGGAGTTATTATAGCTCGCCCCAACATTTCAATCTTTTTGTGTGTTGTGCTTCGCTCGACGGGTTGCTGCGGTTGCGCAAGATCAAATGGACGTAGCGAGAGATCTTTTCCTCTTCGGACACGACAGTAATTTTCTCTGCGTTTTAAACTTCTTTTTGCTTTCATTCCGTGATCGTGAACACGTCGCTGGAATCCTTACATCTAGTGGGGCTAGCTATTTGGACGGGATGTCTTTAATAACGACTAAGGACCCGGCTGGACGTTTGATGTAGCAAGCGGGACAGATTAGATTTGGACGTGGCTGTGCAAATTGATGGGTTGCCAGCGCACACCTTTCGCACCGCGTGATGCTGGTTTACTCGCACACGCACCTTTTGGGGAAATATTTCTGTCGCTGGGCCATTGAATATCTGCCTAGTTTCAGGTGGTATCATCGCGACCTCGTCTGTGATGGGCAGCGTATAGCTACATGGTCACTGCAACTCCACTCCGTTTATTACGTATACTCAGTACTCAACATTTGAACTCTTCCTGCCTCCTCTCTCTTTGTCGATTGGCACTTCATTCGTTATCTTTGCTTCAATGCTGGCGTTTGTCCCCTTGCTGTGGAAGATTGCCAAGAAGACTTCCTTGGATTGGGAACAGCTTAATGGAAAATCTATTGAAGCATTCCACGCCTATCTATGGTGTACTTGTGGCCACCATTTTTGTTGATCATCCTCGACTTCGTAAACGCGTGCTGCTAATTGCCAGCGCAAACCTCTTGCCCTCACGGCTCTTCAACCGGTCGCTGTCGAGCATAGTTTCCTCATATTAGTCACATGCTACTTTGGAATGTATTCTAAGTCATCGATGACGGAGAGATGAATCTACTGCGGGCCGCTGGATCTACAAAGGCGGACGACGAATGATGATCATGACGAAGACACAAACCTGCCTATTTAGCTTTTTCTTTCCCTAGTTCGATGAATCAGACTCATCGCTGTTTTCATGCTCATCCAGGTCCAGTTTCCTTTTGCTCGTATGTTTTTTTGCTCGTATGGGTGGGTGTCGTAGACGGAGAACAAAGTCGACAAGGCTATTTGGCCGCAGGGTCGCCGTGCAATGGGCGCCCTCCGAGCTCTTTTCCACTTCGAAGTAGGTGTTTCTGTCATTTGTCATTCTACGCCGCGCCTCCGAGTGCCGCAGCATGTTTCATTGTTAGGAGGCAGGTGCTTGATACTTAGTAATTCGTGTGTTTACTTATTTTTATTACCCAGACAAAGGTATATTTGAGAAAGAAACCGGTTATCGACGGAAATCTAATTGCCTATCAGCGTTCATGACAATGCTGGCATAGAAATCATTTGTCTATTTATAGATTCCAGACTAGTCGAGCAAAAAATAGACGCGCTCATGTGTACGACCCCATTCTTGTCGAAGCGTAACCACGCTTCATTGACGAAAAGAAGAAAAAGTGCCTTTATACATTTGATATCGAAGCGCGAAAAATAGAGACGGCAGACCTCCGGAATACACCTAATGTGATACCATCGATGCGTGTGGTCAGGAGACGTATACTTAGACGAGAAGCAGCAGAGAGTGACCTCTGCACGTTGTAGTATAGCATTAGCCGAAATTTCTTGGCTACGGACCGCATGACTTCGCGTTTGGACACCGCTGTAACAAATATCCACCATCGACCTTGATAACGGACCATGTGTGCGGAAATACATCGAGTAAAGTATAAAATGCTCTTGTTGTTGCTAGTAAACTTCGTGAACCATACAGGTTTTGTTCGATCGACATGCGTACTGGATTCCTTCTCCTTGCAGCGTTCGTGACAGCAGTTGCAGGAAGTCCTACTTTCCGTGACCTTCTGGTACACGAACAGCGCGACGCCATTCCTGATGGCTTCGTCAAGGCTGCCGCGGCCCCGGCCGACAACGTTCTCAACCTCCGTATCGCACTCACTCAGAGTGATCCTGCCGGCCTCGAGAAGGCTTTGTTCGATGTCAGCACTCCAGGAAGCGCGTTGTATGGCCAGCATTTGACCAAGGAAGAGGTACATCACCGTTTCCATCGGCGCTAAATTTCAAATGACATTTGCTGATGTGTTCATGTTATAGGTCGAAGCGTTCGTGGCGCCCGCTCCGGAATCCGTTACCCTAGTCCAAGAATGGCTTGCGGCCAACAATATCACTGCCAAGACTATCTCACCCGCCGGCGATTGGCTGCAATTCTCCATTCCAACTGGCAAGGCCAACACTCTGCTCAACGCTGACTTCACCGTCTTCACCCACTCTCAAACGGGAAAGCAGTTCACGCGCACTCTTTCCTACTCCATCCCTGCGGCGCTGAAAGGCCACGTCGACCTTGTTCACCCCACTATCACGTTAGTTATTCATCTAATATTAGGGGAAGACAGTCAACTAATAGGCTTGATTTATAGCTTCGATAATCCTTTCGCTCATCTGCCAGTCGTTTCGACTCCTAAGGACTTGACGGCTACAAAGAGAGAGGCCGAATCGACCATCGAAAGTCGCGCCGTCCCCTCCTCATGTGGTACTGTAGTCACCCCTGCTTGTCTGCAAGCATTCTACGGCATTCCCACCACCCTCGCCACCCAAAGCTCAAACACCCTCGGAGTCTCTGGATTCATCGATCAATTCGCTAATCAGGCCGACTTGACGCTATTCCTCAAGTCCAGGCGTCCTGACCTCACCGGCGCTGCAACTACATTCGCCCTCCAAACCCTCGACGGCGGTTCCAACCCTCAGACCCCCAGCGAGGCCGGTGTTGAAGCCAACTTGGATACCCAAATGACCGTTAGCATCGCTTCGGGTGTCCCGACTACGTTCATCTCTGTGGGAAACAACTTCCAGGACGGTGCACTCGAAGGCTTCCTGGACATCATCAACTTCTTGCTCGCAGAGACCAATCCCCCGCATGTTCTCACCACTTCTTACGGCCAGAACGAGAACACCATTTCTAGCGCTCTTGCAAAGTATGTCCATGGTTATCGTTTCATTAGCCCAAGGTTGATTTATCTCCCTTTCCCATAGCCAACTTTGCAATGCATATGCGCAACTCGGTGCTCGTGGGACTTCTATCCTCTTCGCTTCTGGAGATGGTGGTGTCTCCGGCTCTCAATCCGGCCGCTGCACAACCTTCCTTCCCACCTTCCCATCTGGATGCCCTTTCATGACCTCAGTCGGTGCCACCACAGGTACCACAGAGACCGCCGCAACATTCTCGGGTGGCGGTTTCTCCAACTTCTTCGCTCAGCCTTCATACCAAGCTTCCGCGGTGTCATCCTACCTCACTGCTCTCGGAAGCACCAACTCTGGAAAATTCAACAAAACCGGACGCGGGTTCCCCGACGTTTCTGCCCAGGGGGAGAATGTTGAGATCGTCGTTGACGGAACGGCTGGGACCGTAGCAGGAACGAGCTGCTCGAGCCCCATCTTCGCGAGCGTCATCTCACTGTTGAACGATCGCCTCATTGCTGCGGGCAAGTCTCCCCTTGGATTCTTGAACCCATTCTTGTACTCCGCCGCTGGCGCTGCTGCCCTCAACGACATTACCACTGGTACGTTTCGTTTCATGCCTGGGGTGTAACACCGTAACTCATCATATATTTATTAACAGGAGACAACCCGGGATGCAACACCAATGGTTTCCCGGCCAAGGCAGGGTGGGATCCCGTCACTGGTCTCGGTACACCCAACTTCGCGAAACTCCTGACGGCAGTGGGTTTGTAAGAAGATAGATAAATTATTTAAAATACCAGTTTGGGTCACTTGTATCCTCCACCACAATCAAAAGGCTAACATGAAAAATAACATGCATTCACAATGACCAATGTATGAGAGACAAAGTTTGAATGTAGCGGGAGCGGAAGCGCAAAAACCATCTGTTATGCCTGGCAGAACGTTGGGTCATTTCCAGAGATTTGCAGAAACACACCAGGATGTGATCGGAAGCCGATGTTCAACCCCATGGTAGATATTGCATCGATAACTGAAATAAATACAACCCTAAGAATTCATCCTCGACGATGTGTTTTAATGATAAAACCAGCTTGACATGATTGCATTGTTCTGCCAAGCAGAGATGCGTTGTGTGAGTCGGGTGCTTAATCCCACACTCAATGCCGGCCGTAGATCGCATCGAATCGAATAAAATCGTAGTGGCTGCTGTATGATGAAAAATAATTTGTCAAGATGTGATATGACGCAGGAAAAATTCAACAACAAATCAGTGTTATGGCAGAGGTGACTCAGTAGCCCACCGCGAGAGTCGAACTCGCAGCCTTCAGATTGAAGAAGTTTCTCGTCCGTAAAAGTCTGACGCTCTATCCGATTGAGCTAGGCGGGCATTGACGGAACTTCGACTGAGCAATAACACAGGGATATATCACGTCGCATGAGAAAAGAAAAAGTTGTTTCTACACCAGGATAGGGGACCGTAGGGGTGAACGTACTGAGATTTTGGTACCTTGATACCTCTAGGGAATGAGGAATAGCGAGAATGACAAAATAATGCCATTCATCCGCCGTGGGTCCCGTCGACGTACGGTTACCGCAAGAGAGGAGCAAGCAAAGGCAAATCAGGTCGAGGACGGCAAGCAATTCTAGTTGGTCCTCAAGGGAAGACCTGTATTTCTTCTGATTAGGAGGCGAGCAAAGGGCGATTATGGTCATCATGACCCTTCTCACCAGAGCCCATTTGCACATACATTCATTTTATTCGTCGAGCCGCATGCGGCATATCTTCAGGCATATCTTTCAGTGAAAACTTGTCAGTGGTGCTGTGAAACTATGTGAGACCAGTGGATTTGTTGGACCGACAACGGAGCAGGAGGGACTGTCCGCAAGCCACACGATGTGTTGGCAGAACAAAGGCGCACGCCACACTTTGGGTCTTTTTTATGCGTGCGAGCCGCGGTCATGCCGCAATGACGTCACGCGTCCCTCCACCTATCCTCCAGTGCGTAGAACAAAACAGCTCCAGGAACGTCGAGTAACCGAGCAGGCAAAGCCAGCGTTCCTATTTCCTGTCTGAAATTTGATTCCGCGAATTGAAAACATGACCAAGGGTTAATAAAGAAGGAAGAAAGGAAAGGAAAAAAGCGAGTGATCGGGATCTCTGGTCCTCAAGTCAAACTCGTCGTACGAAACCCAGTCAATCCTATCCGCGTACGCAGCACATCGCCCTCAATTTAGTGAGAAGACGGCGAAAGGAGACAGAGAGAGGACGTTGCTGCCTACAAAACAGCACATTCCCTGTTCTCCTCACAGGCTGGCTAGGAAGATATCAGCAGCGTAGATGACGAACAAGCGCCGCGAGTGAAAATTTAGACATTTCGATAGCGATGAAGGCACATCATACCGATGTGACACCACGAAAAATCAAAGAGACGACTGATGGTGATGGGCGGCCAAAAATTTGGCTTTGCTTTTGTCTCTCCAGTAAGTAGTGCCATCGCAACACGATTCAGCGTGCGCCTCAGACTTTTCTATCTTGATTCTTTCAGGGCCTGATGAACACCTCGCACATTTCCATCAGTATGGTGTGGGTCCAAACTCGAACTATGAAAACTAAATGCGTGGCTGAATCGCTCTCGAGCCCTCTAGCCCTTTTGTAATCCCCATTTGTGACCCTCCTGGGGATATCGTATCATTCCGTCCACAACATCGACATTCAGCCTGCCAATGTCCTCTTCCGAGTCAGATTTGTTTATAAAATAAACGCAGTATTTAATTTTACAGAGGGAAAACGCAGAATGATAATACTGTACGAAGCCGTGAATAGGATCTGATTTCAACCCCACCACCCTCATAACCAGCCACTCTTGGCCCAGCCGCCGTTCATGATCTCCTTAGCACTTGCCCTGTCTGTGGGCTTGATCGCAAGACACGATCTCAGGAACGAAGCAGTGGTAGAGACATCTTTCTCTGGAATCTTTCCGCATTCAGTGAGTAGACTCTCGAGCTTCCCAAGCGTCTCTTTTGCCGTCGCGACCGGCGAGGAGATATATGAGTCAGAGAAAAGTGGGCTCCCTGTCAATAGAAGATATGTCTGTTGATGATGATAATAAGCCTGTAGCGAAAGCGAAAAAGTGAAACGAGACACTCACGGTGCATCCCAACATCCATACATCGGATTTGCTATCAATCTTTCCATTTCCCCTTTGGAGCACTTCCGGGGCAAGGAAGTCCTGGCGAGCGTATGAAGTCATAGCACTTCCTATCGGATGTGCTAGAATATCCATCGTTTAGTTTGTAAATTGGAAGATGTGCGGGATACATACCGTGTGCGAAATTGCTCAAGTAGATCGTTGCACAGTCAATATGGTCTTCCGGACAATCCCATGTGAAGCCGTGCGGGATGGGCTGAGATATGACTAAGTGGTATGTGACACCATCGCTGCCGACAATGTTCTCCGCTCTCTTGCTCTTGGACTGCCCCAGTACCTTCCGAATAGCATCACCGGTTTGGACAGACGAGAAGAGGAAATTATCTGCGGTAACACCTGCAAAGGAATACAAGAAATCAGTGCTGGAGTGAAATATAATAATTGATGATGCCCACCGCCGTGAATGATCTTGTACTTAGCAAGTTCGGTCAGTCTTTCCGAAATGTCGCCTACAACCTTTTGGACAGTATAGAGAGGCAAATACTCCCCGTTGTAGGTGTTGGTAAGGCGAAGATCCTCAACTGAAGATCCATATACGTGAAAGACGAGACAAAGATGCCTCTTCCCTTGGGTATCGTGTTCGTAAAAGTAGCTCCGCATTTCGGGAATGCCCATTTCTATGTTCTTCACAGGACCGAGGAGGAGGTTGCGCTCGTTGTTGCCTGTCGAGTCCTCAGTTGCCGCAACAGTCAAGATCTTGATCGCGTCGTATGAGAGTATACTTGTTCTATGGTTGAGGGCAAGCCATGTGGATGATCGCGGGCCCATCCAAGCTTGCGGGCTATCGTCCATTGGCCATCCTTGAGGGTTTGGCCGAGCTGAGCCGGGAAATAGCCTACTGTTGAGTCGAGCTGTTCTTCAGGGAAGATGGACATCATAGAAGTTGAGGAGCAAGTTCGGTCTAGCTCCATATTTTAACGTCTCGCGGCAACAATACTATTGTGATCTGAACGCCAGATAAAGGCTGTGTGCGAAGCTCAAGAGTCCGACAGAGCTGGCTAAGTCGAGGAAGGCGGTGACAGCTGGCGCTGATTTAATACCGTCAAAATTGAGAAGCCGGGCTTAGAACATCGGACCCACAAACCAAACTCGTCGCCCAGAATGCGGGAAATCACATCCACGGATGCAGCACAGCGCAATCTAATAGAGGAAAGAGAATCAGAGTGCAATCGTGGGATAGCCAAGCCGACGTGATACCTATGCTAGTGATGCTACGCTCGAGTAGAAGACTCCAAATTTCAACAATGTCCACGCCGGGCGCCCCACATTCGCATTGTACGGAGTTAGTTCGACATGCACAACAGCGACTCGCACACGACACAGATCGTGTTGCATTCCAGGATACCATGTCCAACAGCGTATACGCGGGAGGTGCAGCTCTCCAGAGATGATAGCCCACATGGGCGCGCGTACGGAAGAGGGAAAAGGTATCCGTGGAGGCGAGAGGGATTTGATAGGGGTAAAGAGGAAGGAAGGAAGGAATTAAGATATATCGACCTCATCAAGTCACCTTGCGGTGCTTTTCATGAATTAGCGTGCGATGGAGAAGCACTGGACAAGAGTCAGGAGCCACATAATGGCAATAGCAATATGTAGAAGCGCACCTTACTGCACAATGCACATCCCTAGGTGCGACATGACATATAAAAAACCAATCCTCCACTAGAACAGCAAAAGTGATCTGGAAGGTAGATTAAGAGAATAGGACGACGCACCAAATCGACCGGGACAAGGTCCATAAGCCAAGGCTACGACGATATCCGTAGGACGATCGCGACTGCCAGGTGAAACCGTGAACGTAGGTGTTGCAGGATCTCACGGGCAGGGTGACAACGAGAGGGTTTTGATCAACAGCGCGTCAATCAGCAGAGGGGACTAAGGAGACAGCCACTGCATCGCGCGACGGACCCACTTCCCTCTGAGCAACCTCGCCGACACATCACTGGCACCAGCTAGTAGGCCGTAGGTCGCTGAAAAGTCATCCGCCGTGTAGATGTCGACCTATCGCAGAGAGGATTGAGACCCATCGATAGTAGCGAAGCACCCCATACCGATGGGCGAGGATCGTAAGTTGCAGGTACGGTGATCGAGGTGGGGGATGGTCGATGATGATAGGAGAGAGGGCCTGCTTTCCGAAAAGGTTCAATTGCGATTGGTTTCGAGATATATATTTAGTTGGTACAAGACGAAAAATGAAATGGATTGAGTACAGCCTCAGAAGTAAAACGGTGTCACGTAGCAGTGAGTTTCCGCACTTAGTTCTACCGAATGGACCTCCGACGTCGCTCCCTCTCCGCCTCCCCAAGCGAATACCAATCACAATGCTAACCTGATCCCATGAGAGACGAATACATCATCATCCATCACCGTATTCCGAGATTCGGGCCAATGTGACTTCGTTTTGAATTCATATTGAGTGATACCTGCGAATCGGGTGTTCAAAGCGTGAAGTGGAATAGAAGCGTAAGTAAGCCCACCGTCCGTCTTAAGAAGCTCGCTGGCGACAGCCTCGCGTTCTCCCTCTTCCAACTTGCGTATCAATTCAGGATCCATCCAGGAAATGGCGCTCACATAATAAAGTGAGCACGGTATGGCTTTTCTCCAACCGTCCGCATAATGCGACAAAGAGCAGCGAGCGAATCGTTCTGCACTTCAGGATTCAGCGGCTTTTCCATGATGCGAGAGCCCAGGCTACGCAGGTGGCATTATCGATCAAGTAGCCGCCCACGATGGATAATCGAGGTGGATTCTTCGGAGATGGACCCCTCGGGTACGATGTTTGAGGTTGTGTGTTAGACGGCGAGTTAGAGGTCGAAGCATGTTGAAAACGGTTGTGTTGGAAGGTTAGTTCGTATGTGTTCTAATTAGTACAACCCAAAAAATTTGTCCATGTTTTGCGTCTGCTGGCCCGAGTAAACCCGCCCAGCCATGTCAACGACACGGGGCTGGACTAATCCGAGCCCAAGCACGAAATTTGAAACCGGTAAATCTGAACAAAAGGAAAGCAAATATTACAAATCTTCCACTGCACGAGCTGTAAGTCTACAATATGAGGAGGGTCTAGGCGGAGTTCATCTTTAGAACCACAGCAGGAAAAACGAGGTTAACACTCGAGGCTCACAGAATTGCGGTGCATCATAGAACACCGGCAACTCTTTCCATGGTACGACATGATACACTGACCGGACCCTCCGCAGTTGCGTGACTACGAGCTTCGTGCAGGGCACTAACTTCTTATGAGAAGGGAAAATTGGTGAGGAGCTCAAACACGAAGAGAGAGAGGAGAGCCACATATGTGAAATATCGCCAGCGCCACGGCTAACTGACCGCAGGCGATAATGTCTCCGAGGTCTTCAGAGGAAGAAATAAAGAGGGACGGACTCTTCTTCTTCAAGGTTCTGTAGAGGCCAGTCGTCCCTGGTACTCGGTCCCCGGGGCCAGATCACAGTCATCAACACCCTCCGATGTCAAAAGGCTCAAAGACACCAAGACCATGAATGCAGGGACAAAGCAAAACAAAAGCAAGGCGCCCAGGTGACTAGTAACTGCACCTGGGACGCAAAGGCAAGCAGCGCATGTCGAAAGAGAGAAAGAAACAGAAAGCGGACAAAGAGAAAACGCACTGAGATATATGCGCTGCATCCATCCACGAAACATGAGCCAATCATCAAGAAAGCGAAGGAGTCACCCATCGAGCTGCTCGAAGCGCAAAAATATTGAACTCAGAGGCATGAGTGATGCAGGAGAGCAAAGATCTGCAACTGATGGGAGGAGACGAGGCACCGTTGGATTCAAAGCGCATGCAGTTATAATTTGACATTGATCTAATACGGGGGTGCGTATGACCATGTGCATCATGTCTGCAAGATATAGCAGTGCTGACGGGCCTCGTCTGAATCCATCCAGTGAATCGACAATGGATGCCTCAAATACGTGGGGGGGAGAAGAGAGAAGGAAAAAAAAGAAATCGCGCCGTCTCGGAGTCGTAGGTTACATATATAACCCGCGCACGGACCATTGTCATAACGTGATGATTTGCCTTATCAGGTTCATAGTAATCATTTTTGGTTTCTGGCCTTAGAGAATATTGCTCGAACCCGATTTGAATTAAAATACCCGGGGGCTACTATTTGATAGAACATCATATGAGATTCTTCTCGTAATACTAATGGGGCATTTGAAATAGGACAGAGATAGAGACTGATTATCGCGAGACTGTCCGGCAAGAGGCGAAACTCCAAAATGAAACGCATATTAACCCCAACGCACAGTGACATTCGACGATGATAATGAAAAACTCGGACGTCACCCATACGAGCAACAGAACCATATGACTGACCAAGTGCACATTTATTCCCACACTGGCCCCGCGCGCGCGCCGCACCTCTAACTCAGAAATTCATGACCTCCCGTTCCAGAGCTCATCCCCTTGCTTGTTATACTTCAGAACTAGTATATAATTACTGCAATACACTTGCTCTTTTGTCAAATTTCTGATTGACAAGCTACATATATCCAGCTGCTAGGGTCAACACACAAGACTTAGAAATTCATTCATGCTTGGTTGGCTCGAAGCAGATCTAAATCGAAGGTCCTCGTAACTTGCTATAACTAAATCATTCTTATGCTTCCATGTGTCTGCTCTCTTGGTCGCATTTTGGAGGGTTCCTGAGTCGAAATTCAGCTGAAAGTCTATGAAGCTTGACTTTGCTAGTACTAAAAAGCACACCCCATGTCAAGTTTTAATAAATACTTTATATTTACTATACTGTAGAGTTAATCAGTGGCTTTCTATGATACGAAATTTAGGTATAGGCACATTTGCCTCTCGAATTACTAGATGAAGTATGCAAGTTCTAGCGAGAGAGAGGCCCTGAGGCTGATATTTGCCTTCATTGTAGATATAATTATTGAGCTGTTATGTAGATAATAAAGTTAGAGTGCTTAAACCTTCTGCTTTCCTCACATTTGAATTTGAGACCGCCAACTCGATAATAAGCAGTCTTCGGCAGCACGGCCCGTCACCTCCGGGAAAACAGAAATGTACCAACGGTGGTAGCTTTCACAGTTGGGGAGTGTTAGTCCGGCTAATGACCCCCTTGCAGTATTATGTATCCATATTTTATTCCAATGAAGAGCTGGCAAGGTAGTTACTTAGTAGCTACAGTAGCTACCTGAATTATTCCCAATTTTGAGGTGCCGCGCGCGCGCAGAGACTGATGGCGCGCGCGCGGGAATAAATGTGCATTTGGTCAGTCATAGAACCAAGATAATACTAGAGCACAAACTGAGAGATCTCAGATATCCAGCAAGGCAGCGCGGAGGAAGGAAGCAAACGGCATGCCATTGTACGGAACGGAACGAAAGGAGCGACGAGTCCATCGCTTCTATTCATCCCTGATCCAAGACGAGCTGAACGCGGCCCGATACCGCATTCCTCGGTCCCTGTCTCCTACGTGAACTTGTCAATGTTCAATTGTCCTGTTGAGAAAGTTTGAGACGGAGAAGATCAAAGGAATCCGGCTGCGGAGAAAGCCTTGGAGGAGGCTCACCGAGGCTCCATTCACTTCTAGAAGGCTAGATGATCGAAAGGTAATCGAATCTTGCAGTAGATAAGGCAGAAGAGGGAAACATGTGGAGGGAAGAATACAGAACGAGGACAACTCCGACATCCTCATTCGCGTTACACACCAGAGCGCGCCCCGACCAATTCAGCATGAAAGTATTATGACATCCGCCCGATAGCGAGTATAACAAACAAATTCGAGATCCAAACTCTAACCGCGCGTCCTATGTAGAGCAGGCGACCCACAAATCACATCAAATCCATCATCCAACGTGCGCAGCTTAACACCCCATCCATGCACGCAGATAGGTTAGATTAACGGAAGCAAGCGAACCGTTTGATTAGTCAAGGGGCCTGATGGCTGTGCTGCGCTGAGGTCGAGAAGACTCTAAGCTGCAAGCACGGCTACTTGCGAATATCTCCGATTTTCCCTCCTTCTCTTCCACGCGTGCAAGGATAGGTTTGGGGGGTGTAGTGTGAACATATATGCATGATACATGCATCCATGGAGTGGATCCTTTGAAGAGGAAAGATCACGTATGTTCGAGAGACAGCCAGAGTGTTTTGTTGTAGAAAAGAAAATATCTCGACGACGGAAGAAAAGAAAAGAAAACTGGCAACGTCAAAGACATTGCGTTGGCCGCTCAATGTTCTCATCGCTACACGCAGCACGCCGTCGCTCCCAAATGCACGGAGAGCCCATCTCGAAACTCATAAATGAATCTAGCCGCCCTCGAGCACAGTTCACACGGAGAAAGACAATAGGTGAGTTGCGCTCAAGGGGACTGGAGCTAGCTGGATATGACTGCATCTGCAGCCCTCCGTGGACAGAAGTTCGTGCGGGTGCACATGCAGAAGAAGGAAAGCCCATTGTCGATGTAGACAAGAGGACTGCGAGTATACGGACGGAGGGCGAAGAGGGGAGAAACGGAGAGAAGGAAGAACTGTAGAGGGAGTAGACGGTGCACCAAGTGGGCCCGTCAAGCAGCTTGGACGCGTTATATTAAGCGAGCAAGACACGACAACAAAGCCTAGGAGGCTATTAGAAACGGCGAGCAAGAAACAAAGAAGAAGGGAAACAGAGGATCCGTACCTAGGCCACATCGAGCAACTTGAGCAACTTTCCACCCAGCATAGCAGCCACACGGTCCTACGACGACATCCGCTGTGTAGATGGAAAGCGAGTGCTGCAAGAGTTATACATGTTGATAGCAGATCATATTGATGTGCCGCGATGAGACGAGATGATCAATGTGCGAGGATGAGGGGAAAAGAAAACGGACCTCGCGTCCTGATTTGCTCGGAAAATTCCAATCATAATTCTCCCTTTCCTGGATACCCTTTCCACCCTTGCCCATCTCCTATCCCTGAAGGCCTTCATCCATGCAGGTAACGTAGCATAGACGGAAGGAATCGAGAGCAGTTGTCGAAGGCACAGCCAACATTTAAGTAGTCAGGCTACTAGTAGCGGTAGATAATCCTGCCCTTCACCTTCCCCTCGGGCGCGTATCTCAGAATAGGATGATATAGAATGTGCATGTACAGAGCTGCGTATAAACAACTCGTCAGTTAGCTATGCACGAGTGCAGCTCCCAAGGCGAACTGATCGTACTGTGCTCGAGAAGACCGAGGCTTACTGCGCACACAGCCGCGGCCAGATATGCAACTCTCCATAGAAAAGGCTATTGCAGTATATACACCGAGATGCAGGGGGAAAGAGGAATACGGGAGAATTCAGGTAGAGTAGGAGAGTAAGCAGAGCTGCACACTATTAACCGTAATCGATGAAGCAGCTTGGATGCATTGTATAATTTATACATTATAAAGCCCAGTGACAGGCCACCGCGACAATCATGCCTGCTTAAAGTAGGCGATGCGATCTCGCGGGCAGGATGGATACCATAAATGAGCAGCCTATAACAATGGGTGGAGAGAAGACAGCGAGAGGAGACACAAAAAGGATCCATACCTCGCGGAGACACCAAGGATAAGATCTTGCTACACCCAGAGCAGAGCAGAGCAGCCTCGGCTGCCCCACGTAAGCACATAGAGTAGAACTGTGGAAGATAAATTTTATATCAATTCGCGAGCTCGCGTCGTGAGTGAGCACGCGAAGCCCAAGTCCAACTGTGCATGTGGCTGGATCTGCAGCTCTACTCATGGGGAGAGACCGAACGTGCATGCGTTGGAGGCTGCCTAGAGCCGAAAGCGGGGGAACGTTGGGATCTGTCTCAGGGAAAGCGCAAAGCAAGGGAAAGCGGGGACAACGTCGTGGATGATGATGAGAAGCATGCTACGAACATTGTGTGTCTAGCTAAGGCAGTTCGGACTCCGCTCGGCTGGCTCCGCCAGCACCACCAGAGCGTGCGTGCGTGCATTGCAGGGAAGATGGAACAGCACATCCGCAGAGACGAACGAAGATGAAGAGAAGAACCTCAAAGGCACATGCAGCCAGCGCAACGAGCCCGACCGCGCGCATAAAATGCAACTGCGAGACCCAAATACCATCCATCCGTCCTGTACGCATCCAGCCACAGCAACATGCAATGGCAATAATAGGATAGAGAAATTCCGCATGGCAGTCTATTGTGGGTGGGTACACACAATTCGGTAGGCGAAGAATATTCGGATCATCTGCATATCTGACCTGATCTCAGTATACCTAAGCAGACGGGCTCCGTCGAATCATTCTTGATCTTTCAGGCGATCAACGCGGAAGAGGAATTCCGCATGGCAGTGTATTGTGGGTAGGTACACACACCAATGCCGATATAACATCAGCTCCAGTGCACGACTGTAAATGTTGCCCCAAAATGCCCTTTCCCCAATTGCCCCCAGAATTGCTTTGGGCCATTCTCAGTCACCTGGCTGCAGAGGACGACTACCTATCGTTATGTGCCTGTGCTTTAACGTGTCGAGCACTCGTTTCACCGGCTCAGGCTGGTATTTTCCGTACCATATCCTTACACTCCGAGGACCCCATTTGGCTGGCCAAACTGGAATCTCTGCCCCATATTCGAGCGTTTGCCAAGCGTCTATATTTGCGCGAGATTGATAACCGCTGGACCCGGTGCTCCGAGGTGCTCCATCGCACGTTAGACTTATTGTCTCCATACATCGTTTCCCTCGATATCTTCCACCGGAGATGCAGGCAAGTAAAACCCCGCTTCGACTTTCCTTCGTTGTCGCGCTTAAAATTCATAGAGGAGATTTCGCTGAAGGAGGACGACGTGAAAGGTCAACCAGGCGTCATCCACGGCAATAACGCTCTTCCCACCTTCTTAAACCAGTTCCCGAATCTGCGAGCAATCACTTTTGATGAATGCTGGGTGCGGAACCAAATCATTGACAGCAAAAGCGACATCACGGCCCCTGTATTTCGGCTGGAGAGGTTGGAAGTGCGGTGTTGTCTGGACACTTTGGCGTTGGACTGGCTCATCCCGGCTCTCTCATCTCTGCAAAGACTACACTTTTCGTGCTGGATCTTCGACCCCGCAGTTGTCAGTACCATTGTGCCCCAGTTCATGATCACAGCTGGCGAATCATTGCAACATCTAGAGGTGGAGGACTTGAATCAGGCCTCCAATGCAGGTCAGTTGTTCCTTGCCATCTATGGCTGTCACGTCACTAACCAGTTAGTTATTGGGTAGACTTGCGGTCGCTAATGACTGCAGTGCGGACGCATTCCACCAATCTACGCTCACTCAGGCTCATTATTAATGAATCCGCGTCTGAGCATTCCCCGATACGGCTGGTGGTACAGTCTCTTCTCATTATCGGTGCACATATGCATCTCCAACACCTCACCCTCGTATTCTTTCAACATGATGCCCTTGTAGACGGTAGCCCATGGGATGAACTGCAAGATCTTCTACTTGCAACGGGTTTTCCAGCATTGAGAAGCGTCGAGTTTTGTTTGTTGCTGAATTCTCTGGAATCCATTGCCGAGTCTGCTTTCCTTGCCGCCGTTCCTCGACTTGCCCAGAAGAGGATGATATCTGTATGTCGTGACCGATGACATATCGATATGCCGCGATCGTAAGTGGCAGAAATGAGTCACGATGATCAGTGGGGGATGATCGACCAATGATCGATGGTGATGCATTGATGAGGAGAGGGCAACGCATACTCTCAGCCTTGCGCTTCAGATGCAATTCTCATTCTATGAGAGCAGAAGAAGGGAGGATGGATGCAGGAGAATAGAATAGAATAGAAATATGGTTATGACCCGCCCAGGATATCATAAAGAAGAAAGGAGGAAGAAAAGAAAGAAACGCCAGAAGATCGAGTGAAGCACGAAGGCCGATTCGAACTCAGGACTATAGCACCGACGTTAAGCATGATTCTCCTTTCAGAATCATCACACACAGCCCGACTTTAACCGACGCATAAAACGCCATCGATTAGACATCGAACGAGCGTCACTTTTCCCTGGCTGTGAATATCACACAAACCACAAACAACTCCGATCGCAACCATCCTAGGACATCCGACCATAAATGAAAAACCCGACTCGGCGTCCAAAACGCGCAATTCAACACACCATCCACATGCATAGCCTAGCTGAGAGGGAGGACAGCTTAGACTGTTGTAAGACTCCAGATCAGTTAACCAAGCTCACGCCTGGCATGGCGCTGCTGTTGAGAAGAATTTTAAGCTTCAAGTAAGGCTAACTGAGTCAGTGGCCCACCTGTCCCCCCGGAATCTATGCGCACGTCCATGGAATCAATGGTTTAGAATGCTAGATATACCAATCTTTCTGAAAGAAGAACGATGACTACAACACAGGAAAAGCAAAAGAAAAAAGAAATTACAGGGCGTTATTAAAACTTGTCGCTACACGCCTCACTGCACATGTAGAATAAGCTGCAGAGAGGAGTGTGCAGATGAAAATTTAACCAAGTCACACGGAGGACCAATGGTTCGTGCGTTCGAGAAGATTTCAAGCCTCCAACACAACTGTGGACGCGGCTCAATCTGCAGTTCTTTGTTAACAGGCCATGCGTGGGTGCGCATGTGCGCATAGCATCTATTGCATGTATGTTTGAAAATTGGGAAAGAACATTCGATAACGAGGGGATTTTGAATTTATGAAGCGAACAGCCGCGAAACCGCCTGTCAGCGCTCTGAATGTAAATTGGGTCCAAGACTCTACGCCGAAGACACACTGCAAGATCCAAAGACCGTTGACCATCCCACGATCCGGTCGCACAGATAGCAATAGCAATGAATAGAAGCGTACCTGGGCTTCACACGATAAGTAGCCAAGCAGCCCTAGGTACCATAAAACAGAAGGAGCGAGACTAGAAGGCAGTATAGGAGAGTAGGACGACGCACCGACCTGGATGGATGGATGGAGACACGTTGTATAATCCAAGGGATCCAAGGGGATCATCACGCATTCTCTCGGTGGACCACTGTGCCTGTTCGATAGATGCTGCAGGAGCCCACACCCACACGGTGAAAAGTACGAGATAATGTAACGGGGAGCTTATAGAAAGAGATAAGTAAGAAGATGGAAAGAAAAGCCGTAGAAGAGATCGCAACTCACTGAGCGCCTGATTCATATCTTGCCCGTAGAACAGGATTCCACTCCTGATATCAGCTAAAGAAGCCATCGGCTTTGTTTATGACGAGTGACTGTTGAGAGTGTTGATCCATGTCGATAGTAGGGAAGGCCGCCCATACCGATATGGTACGACGGTGAGCTGAAGAGGCACTTGATGAGGGCAAAGGAAGATGATCGACCCATCCGTTTGAACTTTGAATTTGAACACGCGTCAGGATTTTCGCGAAAAGCTCCGGTACACGCGACAGAGATGACCAATTTGCACAGCCACGTTCAAATCTAATCTGCGCGGCGTAGATAATCCCAAGAAACATGATTCGACTTACTACATCAAACGTCCAACCTGGTCCTTAGTACATCCCGTCCAGATAACTAGTCCCGCTAGATGTGGATTTCAGCGACATGTTCACCGTCATGACATGAAGTCCGAAGAGGAAAAGATCTCCCGTTACGTTCATTCGATCGTTGCGCAACCACAGCTTGCTAGAGCGACCCACAAAACACGAAAAGAAAGAAAATATAGAAGAGCTTCACTGGGGGGAGCTATAATAAGCACTCCCGACATACTAACGTGGGTCACAGGTCCAAGAACATGGCAACCAGCACTGCAACAATACCGTCCTGAAACATGGTCCACCTGCATGACCCTTCGCAGCCGCCGAGGTCTATGAGCATCGAATTGGATCTTTTCATACGCAACACTGATCCACAAGTCATCAAAGCGAGAAAGAGAGGACCTAGAAAGAGAGGAAGACGAGGTTGAACAGAACTGGGTCTGTCTACAAAAAAGAAAACAATCAATATCCTACTGCTAAACCAGTGAAACCCGCCCAGCCACATCACCACAAGGGGCTGCACTAATCCCGCCCGAAGTATGAAATCCCAATCGCATAACTCCGAATAAAGGGATGAAATAAAATGCCAATAGTCTTCCACTGCACGAGCTGCAGTTATACGGCGTGAGGAAGGTCGAAAGAAATGTACTCGAGTACACTGCGGCTTGCTGAAGAAGGAAGGCTAGCAATGTTTTCGCGTTGGAAATGAGACACCTCTCCGACCTTCCTCAGTTACGGGACCATGAGCTTCGTGCAGGGCACTAAACGATCATCAGGAGGAAAAATGGTAGAGTATGATGAAGATGCTATCGCCTGCGCCATGACTGTGTGGTACTGTAGAAGAATGACCACGGGCGATTAGATCTTCCAGGCATTCAGAGGCAGAAACAGAAGCGCCTTCTCCGTGTAGGTCCCTGTCCCAGTCGTCGACAAAATTTGTCCATGTTTTGGGTCTGCTGGTCCGAGTAAACCCGCCTAGCCATGTCAACGACATCGGGCTGGACTAATCCTAGCCCAAGCACGAAATTTAAATCCGGTAAATCTGAACAAAGGTTACAAATCTTCCACTGCACGAGCTGTAAGTCTACAATATGAGGAGGGTCTAGGGGGGGTTCACCTCTAGAACCACAGCAGGAAAAAAAGAGGTTAATACTCGAGGATCACAGAATTGCGGTGCACCATAGAACACCAGCAACTCTTTCCATGGTACGACATGATACACCGACCGGACCCTCCGCAGTTGCGTGACTACGAGCTTCGTGCAGGGCAATAAATCCTCGTGAGAAGGGAAAATTGTGAAAGAGATGAGGAGGTCAAACACGAAGAGAGAGAGGAGAGCTACGTATGTGAAATATCGCCAGCGCCATGGCCGAGTGACCGCACGCGATGAGGTCTCCGAGGTCTTCAGAGAAAGAAATAAAGAGGGATGGACTCTTCTTCTTCACGGTTCTGTAGAGGCCAATCGTCCCTGGTCCCTGGTCCCCCAGTTCCAGATCACAGTCATCGACACCCTCCGATGTCCAAAGGCTCAAAGCCACCAAGACCATGAATGCAGGGACAAAACAAAACAAAAGCAAGACGCCCCGGTGATTGGTAACTGAACCTGGGACGCAAAGGCAAGCAGAGCATGTCGAAAGAGACAAAGAAACAGTAAAGCGGACAAAGAAAAAACGCACTGAGATATATGCGCTGCATCTGTCCACGAAAGAGATAGCTGAGAGTGTTTTGTTGTAGAAAAGAGACCATCGCGACGGAAGAAAAGAAAAGAAAACTGGCGACGCCAAAGACAGTGCGTTGGCGGCTCAAGGTTCTCATCGCTACACGCAGTACGCACGCACAGCGTCGCTCCCAAAAGCACGGAGAGCCCATGACTCATATTATGTCAGAAGCTAGCCGCCCTTGAGCACAGTTCACAGAAAGACAATGGGTGTGTTACGCTCAAGAAAACTAGAGCTAACTGGATATGACCGCAGGCGCAGCTCTCCGTGGATGGAAGTTTGTGCGCGTGCGCATGTGAAAGAGGGAAAGCCCATCCATCGATGCGTCCGAGTATACGGACAGAGACAGAGAGGTAAAGAGGAAGAGGGGTGAAAATTATAGAAGAAAGAGTTGTAGAGGAAGTAGACAGCGCACCAAATATGCTTTTCAAGCGGGATGGATGCATCGTATAAGGCGAAGGGTATGTGGCCACGGGCATTGATGCAATGACCATGCCTGTAGAGCTGCGCAGGATGGTAGCGAGACAGTGTAATGGAGCCTGGGAGATTATGGCAGAAGGATAGTAAGGAAAAAAGAGAGAAGGAACAACGAGAGGATACAGACCTAGGCCATGTCGAGCAACTGAGCAACTTTCTACCCGCAGCGTAGCAGCCTCGTGTTCCGACGACGACATCCGCTGCGTAGATGGGAGCGAGTGCCGCAAAAGTTGTAGCGGGGGAAGTAGGTCATATCGATGTGCCGTGACGACGACCTGAAGAGACGATGATCAATGTGCGAGGATGAGGAAAAAAGAAAACGAAACCTCACGTCCTCATGATCATTTGCTCGGACAATTCCGAGTGATGCTTTCCTTTCCTGGAGACCCTACCCTCTCCTCATCCGCATCTTGGAAGCTACCCACCAAACAAACCCTCGAGCAATCGTGTCACGCACACCACTCACATCTCTTCAAGCTTGTCTAGCCTACAGTAAGCGTACACCCTTCAAACTCAAGTCCTATCATCACACCCGACTCGGTCAGAATCATCCAATTTCGAGCTCGAGCTCGAGTAAGTCCGAGTCCAATGTTATACCGAGTCCATAGTTATAACACCTAGAACGTACAATAATACCAGCCAACGCGTAAGTAGTGCTGCACCCGAGATGACTTAAAACTTTAAGCGTCAAGTCAGGCTAGCTGTGTTTCATTCTGCCATTCACCTTTCCTCTCGCGCGTGCGCACATGGAGTCCTAGTTCCCCCAGCAGCCAGCTGGGAAGCGTAGATTTCGAGCAAAAGGAGAGAGGGTCGAATCGATTGGGTGATGGTGATGACGTCATATCTACCCCTATCGTGTTCGAAACACCTCGCATTTCACCCTGTGCCTGTTCTTGTACTATATGTCATAGGTACCATGCGCCGGGGCTGAATCAGAGGCCAGAGTCGAAATCACAATGACTGACTTGATCAGAGTATTTGTCCAGATAGGAATTCGGCTCGACTGACTACTTCCATGATTCATTTGGTTGGATCGAATAAGACTGATCTTCTCTGGACTGAGACTCTGACACGGCTGGCCGTTTCCGTGAATCCCGTCGAATCATTCTTGGAACTGATTCAGGCGATCAACGTTCAACGTTCAACACGGGTACAGCAATGCCGATATAACAGCTCCAGTGCACGACTGTGTGTCTTGCCCACAAAATGCCCTTTCACCAATTGCCCCCAGAATTGCTTTGCGCTATTCTCAGTCATCTGGCTGCAGAGGAAGACCGCCCATCGTTACGTGCATGTGCTTTAACGTGTAGAGCGCTCGTTTCACCCGCTCAGGCTGGTATTTTCCGTTCCATATCCCTATATTTCGAGGACCCCACTGTGCTGGCCAAATTGGAATCTACGCCTCATATTCGGCCGTTTTCCAAGCGTCTATATTTGGGCGAGATTCATAAGCCTTGGGTCCAGCGCTCCGAGGTGCTGCATCGCACGTTAGACTTGTTGTCTCCATACATCGTTTCCCTCGATATCTTTCACCGGAGACACAGGCAAGGAAAACCCCGCTTCGACTTTTCTTCGTTGTCGCAGTTAAAACGCATAGAGGAGATTTCGCTGAGCGAGGACCATGTGAAACATCAACCAAGCGCCACGTTCAATGGCAATAACGCTCTCCCCACTTTCTTAAACCAGTTCCCGAAGCTGCGAGCAATCACTTTTGACAAATGCTGGGTGCGAAACCGAAGCGTTGACAGCACAAGCGACATTGCCGCCCCTGTATTTCGGCTGGAGAGTTTGGACGTGCAGTGTTGTCAGGACACTTTGGTCTTGGACTGGCTCATCCCAGCGCTCTCATCTCTGCAAAGACTGCACTTTTCGTGCTGGATCTTCGACCCCTCAGTTGTCAGTACGATTGTGCCCCAGTTCATGATCATAGCGGGCGAATCATTGCAGCATCTAGAGATTAGAGACGTGGGTGATGCCGCCAATGCAGGCAGGTTCTTCCTTTCTATCTACGGCCACCACATCACTAACACAGTTAACGAGTAGACTTGCGGTCGTTAATGACTGCAGTGCGGACGCATACCACCAATCTACGCTCTCTCAGGCTCGTGATGACTGGACCCACATCTAAGCATCCCCCGATACAGGTGGTGATACAGTCCCTTCTCATCATCGGTGCACATATGCATCTCCAACACCTCACCATAGAGTTCTATCAACATCGTGTCGCTGTAGACGGTAGCCCATGGGATGAATTGCAAGACCTTCTGCTCGGGACGGGTTTTCCCGCATTGAGAAGTGTCGAGTTTCGTTTGTTGCTGCTTTCTCCGCAAACCATTCCCATGTCTACTGAGCCTTTTGTTGCCGCCGTTCCTCGACTTTCCCAGAAGAGGATGATATCTGTATATCATGGCCAATAACAGATTGTACCTATAGTAAGTCGAATATTTATGCCTTTTGCAATTAGCAAGACCTTATGAAACTCCGGTACTACATACCTTGATAGATCCGTTCCACAGCATAGCTAAGAGAAAAGAGACTCAAAAGGTAGCAAAGGCGCGGTGACAGCTATGCTGCGTGGCGGCGTTCGAGGAGAATAACCCAAGCTTTATGTTGAAGCAAGGCTATCCTGCGACGATATCTCCACCCCTCCCTCCTTCTCTCGTGTGCGTGAATGGAGAGTGCATATATGCAGGTATGTACATCCATACAGCACACCCCACATCGCGATTCCAGCTAGGGTTCTGCCTTTTCAGGAAGATTTCGAAATGATAAGCGAGGAAAAGAAAAGAACACGTCAAAGATGATCGATGAAGGGTTGGCCGCTCGACTGAGCATTCCACGCTGACGTATACATGTAGAGCTACACATAATCCACAATCTGAACAGCTAGCCATTCCCAAGGGCCGTTCGCACTTCAGAAACGGCCATGGTGCACTCTAGAACACCGAGGCTAGCTGGGACTGTATGTATAGCTCTCCGTGGATGACAATTCGCGCGTGTGCGGAGGACAGAAGAGGAATCCGATGGAGACGGAGGAGAAAACAGGAAGCAGGAAAATGGGAGGGCAAGATAGAAGGAACATAGAACGGTAGAATAGAATGGCCCACCAAGTGGAATGGTATGTGGCTTGGACGCGTCAAAGCCCCATAGGCATCGATGCGACAATCATGCCTGCTGAATGTACGTCGTATACGGTGCGGAGGATTTCGCCAAATAAGACAATGACGAGAGTAGTAGAGGATCCATATCACCAAGCGACTGAATACCTGCCTCCCCAGAGAATTGGCTAATGCCAACCAAAGCCCACAAGTCGAATACATCATCATCCATCACCGCCTTCCGAAATTCAGGCTAATACAACACTGTTCTAAATTCATATTGAGTGATACCTGCGAATCGGGTGTTCAAAGCGCGAAGTGGAATAGAAGGATAAGTAAGCCCACCTTCCATCTCAAGAAGCTCCCTAACGAGAGCCTCGGCTTCTCCTTCCTCGACCTTGGGTATCAATTCAAGGTCCGTCCCCTTCCATCCAGGAAATGCCACTGACTGTGTCACGATGTACTTGACGATTCAGTAGCTTTCCCTGATACAAGAGCCCCAGGCTGCGCAGGTGGCATTATCGATCACGTTGCCACCCATGATCAATAGCCGAGGTGGATTCTCCGGAGATGGACCGCTCGGGTACGGTGTTTGAGGTTGGGCGTTAGACGGCGAGTTACAGGTCGAAGCATGTTGAAGACGGTTATGTTGGAAGGTTGCTTCGTACGTGTTCTAACTAGTACAACCAAAATTTGACCATGTTTTGAATCTGCCGGTCCGAGTAAACCCGCCCAGCCATGTCAACGACACGGGGCTGGACTAATCCTAGCCCAAGCACGAAATTTAAATCCGGTAAATCTGAACAAAAGGGAAGCAAATATTACAAATATTCCACTGCACGAGCTGTAAGCCTACAATATGAGGAGGGTGTAGGCGGCGTATTTCGGTAGAACCACAGCAGGAAAAAACGAGGTTAACGCTCGAGGATCACAGAATTGCGGTGCATCATAGACAACCGGCAACTCTTTCCATGGTACGACATGATACACTGACCGGACCCTCCGCAGTTGCATGACTACGAGCTTCGTGCAGGGCACTAAATCCTCGTGAGAAGGGAAAATTGGTGAAAGAGATGAGGAGCTCAAACACGAAGAGAGAGAGAGAGGAGAGCTACGTGTGTGTGAAATATCGCCAGCACCACGACTGACTGACCGCACGCGATGATGTCTCCGAGATCTTCAGAGGAAGAAATATAGAGAGATGGACTCATCTTCACGGTTCTGTAGAGGCCAATCGTCTCTGGTCCCTGGTTCCCCGGATCCAGATCACAGTCATCGACACCCTCCGATGTCCAAAGGCTCAAAGCCACCAAGAGCATGAATGCACGGACAAAACAAAACAAAACAAGATGCCCGGGTAACTAGTAACTGAACCTAGGACGAAAAGGCAAGCAGAGCATGTTGAAAGAGACAAAGAAACAGTAAAGCGGACAAAGAAAAAAATGCATTGAGATATATGCGCTGCATCTGTCCACGAAAGAGACAACTGAGAGCGTTTTGTTGTAAAAAAGAGACCAGCGCGACGATGGAAGAAAAGAAAAGAAACCTGGCGACGTCAAAGACATTGCGTTGGCCGCTCAACGTTCTCGTCGCTGCACGCAGCAAGCATGCATGGCATCGCTCCCAAAAGCACGGAGAGCCCATGACACATATCGTGTCCGAAGCTAGCCGCCCTCGAGCACAGTTCACAGAAAGACAATGGGTGTGTTGCGCTCAAGGGGACTGGAGCTAGCTGGATATGACTGCATGTGCAGCTCTCCGTGATGGAAGTTCATGCATGTGCGCATGCAGAAGAGGGAAAGCCCATGCATCGATGCGGACAAGAGGACTTGGAGTATATGAATGGAGGGTAAACAGGAAGAGAGGAGAAACGGAGATAAGCAAGAACTGTAGAGGGAGTAGACGGCGCACCAAGTGGGCTTGTCAAGCAGCTTTGACTTGTCGTATAAAGCGAGCAAGACAGTACAACGAAGCTTAAGAGTCTATGAGAAACGGTGAGCAAGAAGAAGGAATACTGAGCAATTTTTCTACCCACAGCATGGCAGCATCATGTTCCTACAACGACATCCGCTGCGCAGATGGGGAGCGAGGGCTGCGAGAGTTGACACTTATTGGTAGCGGTGGAGACCACATCGATGTGCCACGATGACGACCTGAACAGAGGAGGTGCGAGGAGGAGGGACAAGGAAAAAAGAACCTCGCGTCCTGATTTTCTCGGACAATTCCGATGACAGTGATGGCATCATAATTCTCCCTTTCCTGGACACCTTTCCACCCTCGCCCAATCTCCTATCCCTGAAGGTCATTTCCTCTCGCGCATGTGCATGGATCTCAGAATGGGATGATATAGAGTGTCCATATCCACGCCCCACCCACGCAGAGCTGCATATGACGCTCGAGAAGACCGAAGCTAACAGCGTACGCAGTCGGATGTGCAGCTCTCGGTAGAAAAGGCAATTGGAGTATATACACCGAGATGGAGGGGAAAAGAGGAAGAGGGAAGATTGACGGTAGAGTAGGAGAGTAAGCAGAGCTACACCAACCGCAATCAATGAAGCAGCTTGGACGCATTATAGTGTATAAAGCCAAGGGAGACCACTGCGACAATTATGCCTGCTTAAAGTACGCGATGCGACCTCGCGGGCAGGATGGATGCCACAACTGAGCAGCCTATGAAAAGAGGCGGGGAGTAAGAAGACAGCGAGAGGAGACACAAATAGGATCCATACCTCACCGAGCCACCAAGGGATAATATCTTCATACATACAGAGCAGAGCAGCCCCATGTACGCGCATAGAGTTGATCTGTGGAAGACAAATTTCACATCAGTTCACAGGCTCGCGTCGTGAGTGAGCACGCGAAGCCCAAGTCCAACCGTGTATGTGGCTGGATCTGCAGCTCTACTCGTGTGGAGAGGCTGAACGTGGGTGCGCATGCGTGTATTGCAGGGAAGAACACCTGCAGTCGGCATTCTGAGCCCGACCGTGCGCAGAAAATGCAACTGCGAGACCCAAATACCATCCGTCCATTCTGTACGTATCCAGCCACAGTAACAAGCAAGAGCAATAATGGGATAGTGTACCTCGGACTGACCCCAAGTATGTCGTCAGACCGACCTACATATCCACCACATAACAGAAATGAGCCAACGAAGTGGTGTACGTAGCAGAGTTGGAGGATGAACTGACCGGAATACTAATAGAGAGGCGGGGACGCATGAATGCCAAGGCAAGCGACATGCGTGCAGAGCATCAGTGTTGCAACGTTGCAGGATCACATGGCAAGATGACAACGTGACAGTCTAGCGTACGAAATGACATTGATAGGAAGAGGGAAGTAACGACACGGCGAGGAGTCCCAGTTCCCGCAGCTGGGATGCCGCCCGCAGGGTAGATTTTAAAGGAGAGAGGGTTGAGTCGATTGGGGGGTGATGATGATGATGAGAGAGCAAGAGAAAAGATTGACATTACAACATCATATATATCCGACCCTCTATCGTGTTCGAAACGCCTCGCATTTCACACCGCGGGTTGTTCTTGTATGCATTATACATGTGTATTTGCACTATTGATATGTAAAAATGGGGTTTTCTGGACTTACCAAAACTCTGATCAAGTCAGTCGGTACTAAGTTCGCCTACCGAAGTCTGTGTACCTACCCACAATACTAGACTCCCATGCAGAATTCCTCCAACAGCGAAGAGGAATTCCGCACGGCAGTGTACTGTGGGCAGGGACACACACCGGTAGGCGAAGAATATTCGGACTACAGTCGAACATCTCTTGACCCATACCCCTCTGTGGACGACCCACGCTATGTGTTATGAGGCCTTGAGGGGTTATGCCATACGGGTTGTCAGAGGTATGGGTTATGAGGCGTTCGAATGTATCTGCATATCTGACCCGATCTCAGTGCGCCTGAGTGGACGGCCTCCATCAGTCCCGTCGAATCATTCTTGGAGCTGATTCATCGTTCAGGGCCCAGGCGATATCGATCAACACGGAAGAGGAATTCCGCATGGCAGTGTATTGTGGGTAGGTACACACACCAATGCCGATATAACATTAGCTCCAGTGCACGACTGTTTATGTTGCCCCCAAAATGCCCTTTCACCAATTGCCCCCAGAATTGCTTTGGGCCATTCTCAGTCATCTGGATTCAGAGAAAGAGTACCAATCGTTATATGCATGTGCTTTAACGTGTCGAGCGCTCTTTTCACCGGCTCAGGCTGGTATTTTCCGTACCATATCCTTACACTCCGAGGACCCCGTTTTGCTGGCCAAATTGGAATCACTGCCCCATATTCGAGCGTTCGCCAAGCAGTTATATTTGCGCGAGATTAATCACCGTTGGACCCGGCGCTCCGAGGTGCTCCATCGCACGTTAGACTTATTGTCTCCATACATCATTTCCCTCGATATCTTCCACCGGAGACGCAGGCAAGGAAAACCCCGCTTCGACTTTCCTTCGTTGTCGCGGTTGAAACGCATAGAGGAGATTTCGCTGAAGGAGGACGACGTGAAAGGTCAACCAGGCGTCATCTACGGCAATAACGGTCTCCCCACCTTCTTAAACCAGTTCCCGAAGCTGCGAGCAATCAATTTTGACGAATGCTGGGTGCGGAACCAAATCATTGACAGCGAAAGCGACGTTGCCGCCCCTGTATTTCGGCTGGAGAGGTTGGAAGTGCGGTGTTGTCTGGACACTTTGGTGTTGGACTGGCTCATCCCAGCTCTCTCATCCCTGCAAAGACTACACTTTTCGTGCTGGGTCTTAGATCCCTCAATTATCAGTATCATTGTGCCCCAGTTCATGATCACAGCTGGCGAATCATTGCAGCATCTAGAAATGAGAGACTTGGATCATGCGTCCAATGCAGGTAGGTTCTTCCTTTCTATCTACGGCCACCACATCACTAACATAGTTAACGAGTAGACTTGCGGTCGCTAATGACTGCAGTGCGGACGCATACCACCAATCTACGCTCTCTCAGGCTCGTGATGACTGGACCCACATCTAAGCATCCCCCGATACAGGTGGTGATACAGTCCCTTCTCCTTATCGGTGCACATATGCATCTCCAACACCTCACCATCGAGTTCTATCAACATCATGTCCCTGTAGACGGTAGCCCATGGGATGAATTGCAAGACCTTCTGCTTGGGACGGGTTTTCCGGCATTGAGAAGTGTCGAGTTTCGTTTGTTGCTGTTTTCTCCGCAAACAATTCCCATGTCTACTGAGCCTTTTGTTGCCGCTGTTCCTCGACTTGCCCAGAAGAGGATGATATCTGTATATCATGGCCGATGATGTATTGTACCTAGAGTAGTAGCCTCATTGTTCCTTGCGTCCCACTCACGAAAACCAAGGCCATAAGCTCTTTATACATACTCGTATTTTTTTCCGTAAAAAAGTTGAATATTTATCCCTTTTGCAATTGCCAACACCTTATGAAACTCCAGATCCGCTCGGCCTTGTCTCTTTCTCTTTATTTTAGTGATCGTTATAGAATACATAAATTAGAGAAAAGACGTCCTCAACGATAGTTATGACGTCATAATCCAACTCTCTATCGTGTTCGAAACACCTCACATTTCGCACCGCGGCCTGTTCTTGTATGCGTGTGCATTCACATTGTTGGTACATAGGTACCATGTGCCGGGTCTGAATCAGAGGCCAGAATCGAAATCACAATGACCGTCAAATAGTCTAGGAGAGGAGAGATAAAAAGGGGGATGCATCATCTATCGGGACTTACGAATACTCCGATTAAATCGGTCAGTAAAGGTTGAAGCTTGGTTGAAGCAGATACAAAAGAGGGCAGAATAGAAGTTAACAGAAGTACGATTGTGACCGGCGTAGGATATATGTATATAACAAAACAGAAAGAGGACAAAGGACGCGGTAAAGCGACACCCCAACCAAATCTGACAGGACACTCGAAAGACTACCACTCTCTGTCCGTGTCCCGCTGTTAGCATGACAAATAAAGAACATCCGGAAACCCATCTAAACCCATCCACGGAGACAGCACAGCATAGCTTAAAGAAAGGAAAATCGAACTACACTCAGAAGGTAGCCAAGGCGCGGTGATAGCTGTGCTGCGTGGCGGCGTTCGAGGAGAATAACCCAAGCTTCACGCTGAAGGCTATCTGCGACGAGATCTCCACCCCTCCCTCCTTCTCTCGTGTGCGTGAATGGAGAGTGTGCATATATGCAGGTATGTACATCCATACAGCACACCCCACATCGCAATTCGAGCTAGGGTTCTGCTTTTCAGAGGGATTTCGAAATGATAAGAGAGGAAAAGAAAAGAACACGTTGAAGACGAAAGGTTGGCTGCTCGACTGAGCGCTCCACGCCGATGAATACACGTAGAGCTACACATAATTGCCCAATCCGAACAGCTAGCCATTTCCAAGGGCTGTTCGCACTTCAAAAACAGCCTTGGTACACTCGAGAACACCGAGGCTAGCTGGGGCTGCATGTATAGCTCTCCATGGATGACAGTTCGCGCGTGTGCGGAGGATGGAAGAGGAATCCGATGGAGACGGAGGAGAAAAAAGGAAGCAGGAAAACAGGAGGGCAAGATAGAAAGTGGGACGTAGGAATGGGAGAATTGGATGGCGCACCAAGTGGAATGGGGTGTGGCTCGGACGCTTCAAAGCCCCATCGGTATTGATGTGACAATCACACCCGCTGAACGTATACAGAGCGGAGGATTTCGCCAGTATCATGATAACGCGACAAAGTAACGGGGGAAGGAGCAAAGAGAAGGTTGTTGTGAGAAGAGCAAGAAGAGTCGCAGAGAAGACACATACCTGGTCCAGCGATTGAGTATCTTGCCAGCATGCGCAGACCTATAGAACAAAGCAGTCCCCACTCGTCGATTTGGTCAGTAGTGGGTGCATTTCAATACAGAACGAACCCTATTTCCTTGAGGTCTTCATCCAGGTAACATCGCTTAGAGGGAGCAAGACACGGAACTCGACAAGCAGTTAACGAGGCACAGCTGGGCTGTGCGACGCTCGACGAGCCTTGAAACCGGTGGCTACTTTGCAATGCCTCTCCCTCTGGCGCGTGTGTGCACAGATAAGACTGGATTGGACGGTGTAGCGTGTGCCTATCCACGCCCAACGCAGAGTTGCACGAGCACCATCTGTGTTAGTTAGCCATGCACGAGCAGCATTTCGACAGAGAAAACTGATGGCCGTGGTGCGTTCGGGAAGATCAAGTCTACCTGCTACATGGCTGCATGCGCAGCTCTCCGTGGACAACAGGTTCGGAGGGGCAAAGGGTGGGAGAAGAGGGTAGAAAAGCAGAGTAGGAAAACGCACCGCACAAAGTTGAATTGACTGGATGATGGGTCGCCACGAGCGTTGATGCGAAGACTGTGTCTGGTGAAACATAAGCGCTGCAGGAGCTCGCGAACAGGCTTGCTGATAGCGAGACAGTTTAGCAGAGGAAACGATGATAAAGAGAGACACGACAATAGCGGGCAAAGGCCGGCCAACCGGCCATACCGATACCAGAAGAGACGATCATTGGGAGAAAACATATTCCCGGAAAACTCCGATGACAGCGATTAGTGCAGGCGTTGTCCTTGGCCATTGCTCGCTTCTCTTTCTTTCTCTTTCTTCCTCCCTTGTCACCTATTGACCTTGGTCGTAATTTCAACTCAAATGATCAGATAGAAACCGGAATGACTTAGTCTGACATAAAAGAGCAGTCCTCATGTGAGATGTGTCAATAAGAGGGGCTTATGCATATAGGGATGCCTGACATCGAGAAGGAGGCAATCATACGAACAGGTTATTTGCATATAAACAAAGCTATCAGTTACAAGCGGTGAGAGTCGTAGTACGTTCAACGATCGGGCGACATATTCAAGATGTGGATGCCGGAGTCTCGACAAATTCACTACTGGTTAGACCACGCAACTCCGGTGAACGTCTGAGTCGACGCCGGCTCCATGTTAAGTGTTTCCAATTCACTTTCGAGTGCTGGAATCCGGTGTGTAAGATTACTCTCTTGATGAAATCAGCAAAGTACACTTACGGATGAACTGAACCAGGTATACAATAGCGAGCATCGTGATGTCAAAACATAGCTTTGCATGAGGGGGAAGCGGGAGTGACATACATAAGCAGTGAAATCCGTGCCGGTCCAGTCATCTTGATAGAAAACGATGCGATCGTCGTTGTAGTTTGCATATATTCCGTTTCCCACTTGACCGATGTTCTTGAAGTAGAGGTTGCCGGTGACGGCTGTAGCCTGCATTTAACCCCCGTCAAAGAGACAGAAAACGTGAAATACGCACTGAAACCCTTGTGATTGAGGACACCAGAAGGGGCAGTCCATACGCCGACCTTGCCAATGGCATCAGCGTAGATAGTGATTGTCTGGTTTGCGCTCTCCTTTTCGACTGTGGCGATGCTGGAGCCGAGTATAAGTTTGGGCCAGCTGCCCGTGCTGGAGTAGTTGGCCATGCTTGCCCCAGCTACCGCCCCGGTCTGTGTGATGTGTCAAGATCATTTCAAGAAAGCTGGTGCGCGAGGGAGCACACACCGGGTCCTCAGCCAGGAACTAATCGAAGGAAAAAAGAATAGAATTAGCAGCGACGTGGACAATTGGAGATAAAATAATACCTTAGCATAGCAATCGGTGTCCGAATCGCGGCGGTACTCGACGGTGCAGTAGGTCTTGTCACCTACAACAGAGGTCAAGACCGTGTAATGGTGCGTGACGGGCGTCCCATCGTGCTTCGTCATCTTGAAGTCGTCTATCGCATTGTAGAAGAGGATACCCTCGGGATCTGTGTGACGAAAACAGCAAGAGCACAATGAGCCAAAATTTCGAACGGCATTGGATCTGGGAAGACACGCCTTTTCCGATGTAGAGACCGTCGGTGAACTCCAAGGCAATGGTGGGGACCTCAACGCGGAGGGCTTTGTTGTGGCCGTTATTGAAAAACAGCGCGGCTGCAGCGACGGCCTCGTCAAATTCGGATTTCAAAGAGGTGAATGGGTCGGACATGTTCGAAGAGTGTTCTTGGAATGTGCAAGTGTGTGTTGGCGAGTGTTAATGAGTCGACAGTGCTTTCGAGCAACAAGTATTTATACGTCTCAGGCTTGTAGCGGCTGGTATTAGACGATGTGGTTATAAATTAATAAGGCTACATAAAATCTATATGGTAGAAAGCATTCGGTTCGCCACCACCTGCCCTCGCCGATGGGACGCCTTCCTTTGACCCCATGCAGCCCGCGGGGAATCACTGGATCAGCTGCTCCCCAGATCATCATTACCTTGAGGTTCCAACATCAGGGATGGTTCTATCTTTTTCACGTTTCTGATTGTTCTTTCTCTGCTGGCGAGAAATTTCTACACCTGCGGGACCTAGACGAGTCCGGAACTGTTGCTGTCTGCATTTGATTTCTTCGGGGAATTTATCTCTACTATCAGGGTTCCACCTCGCCAATGCAGCCTGAGGCTTCAAATAATTCATGTTTCCTACATCCAGAATAGGATGAGCCCCCGCATCCCCACGCATTCTTGAATTGAGCTTTCAACAGAAGCGATTCTTTGATGACCCTATCGAACGACGGAGCGTGGTTCTGACCCAAGTGCACTGTGATGGTAGAAGGTTGAATTTGCCGCATGTACGCCCACCGCAAGCCCACAAACGTAATAGAGGTAGAACTTCCCCAAAGCTTATGCCAAACAACGGACACTTACCGTCGTTTGAAAGGGTGAATTGAAGTCATTCAAGCACCAGAGCACAACTATTCCAGAAATATGGATTCTGAGAAGGAACGAGGCTCATCGGAATTGGATTTAAGCCGATACTTCTGCAGTCTCTTGCATCGCATCGCATCTCAAATGATGAGCAGAGCCCTTCTGGTTTTGATAACTGTGCTCAGAATCCTCATCTTTCCCTTTTCGAAGGCCAACAACCTCAAGGTAACGACAATCTGAGGAGCAGCTGATCCAGTGCTCTCGCCAGCTCGCTAGCAGAGAAAGAACAATCAGAAACGTAATAGAGGTTGAACTACCCCAACTATTGGAACAGGCTCAAGGTAATGATGATCTGGGGAGCAGCTGATCCAGTGATTCCCCGCGGGCTGCATGGGGTCAAAGGAAGGCGTCCCATCGGCGAGGGCAGGTGGTGGCGAACCGAATGCTTTCTACCATATAGATTTTATGTAGCCTTATTAATTTATAACCACATCGTCTAATACCAGCCGCTACAAGCCTGAGACGTATAAATACTTGTTGCTCGAAAGCACTGTCGACTCATTAACACTCGCCAACACACACTTGCACATTCCAAGAACACTCTTCGAACATGTCCGACCCATTCACCTCTTTGAAATCCGAATTTGACGAGGCCGTCGCTGCAGCCGCGCTGTTTTTCAATAACGGCCACAACAAAGCCCTCCGCGTTGAGGTCCCCACCATTGCCTTGGAGTTCACCGACGGTCTCTACATCGGAAAAGGCGTGTCTTCCCAGATCCAATGCCGTTCGAAATTTTGGCTCATTGTGCTCTTGCTGTTTTCGTCACACAGATCCCGAGGGTATCCTCTTCTACAATGCGATAGACGACTTCAAGATGACGAAGCACGATGGGACGCCCGTCACGCACCATTACACGGTCTTGACCTCTGTTGTAGGTGACAAGACCTACTGCACCGTCGAGTACCGCCGCGATTCGGACACCGATTGCTATGCTAAGGTATTATTTTATCTCCAATTGTCCACGTCGCTGCTAATTCTATTCTTTTTTCCTTCGATTAGTTCCTGGCTGAGGACCCGGTGTGTGCTCCCTCGCGCACCAGCTTTCTTGAAATGATCTTGACACATCACACAGACCGGGGCGGTAGCTGGGGCAAGCATGGCCAACTACTCCAGCACGGGCAGCTGGCCCAAACTTATACTCGGCTCCAGCATCGCCACAGTCGAAAAGGAGAGCGCAAACCAGACAATCACTATCTACGCTGATGCCATTGGCAAGGTCGGCGTATGGACTGCCCCTTCTGGTGTCCTCAATCACAAGGGTTTCAGTGCGTATTTCACGTTTTCTGTCTCTTTGACGGGGGTTAAATGCAGGCTACAGCCGTCACCGGCAACCTCTACTTCAAGAACATCGGTCAAGTGGGAAACGGAATATATGCAAACTACAACGACGATCGCATCGTTTTCTATCAAGATGACTGGACCGGCACGGATTTCACTGCTTATGTATGTCACTCCCGCTTCCCCCTCATGCAAAGCTATGTTTTGACATCACGATGCTCGCTATTGTATACCTGGTTCAGTTCATCCGTAAGTGTACTTTGCTGATTTCATCAAGAGAGTAATCTTACACACCGGATTCCAGCACTCGAAAGTGAATTGGAAACACTTAACATGGAGCCGGCGTCGACTCAGACGTTCACCGGAGTTGCGTGGTCTAACCAGTAGTGAATTTGTCGAGACTCCGGCATCCACATCTTGAATATGTCGCCCGATCGTTGAACGTACTACGACTCTCACCGCTTGTAACTGATAGCTTTGTTTGTGTGCAAATCACCTGTCCGTATAAATGCCTCCTTCTCAATGTCAGGCATCCATATATGCATAATCACCCTGGCCTGCCTCATATTGGAAACACATCTCACGTGAGGACTGCTCTTATATATGCGCATTTTCGTCGCATAGATACATAGCTAGGTACGTGGTCACGGCCGAGAAGGCAGATCAAGCCATTGCGATTTCTATCTGAATCCTCGAGTTGAAAACACGACCAAGGTCAATAGGTGACAAGGGAGGAAGAATGAAGAAGAAAAACAAAGCGAGCAAAGGACAGACAATTTGTACACCGCCAGCGCCATTTCTACCCCCATGGCCCGCCCAAAGCGGCATATGTGAAAGATTATCGCACTCTCTTAGCATAACAACCCAACCATCCTACATATTTAAGCAGGACATCCCACCCACAAACCCAAGTCGGCGTCCCAAAAACGCAGAAATCAACCCCATCCATCCACGCACGCATGGTTTATAAGCTCTATTAAAGGATAGCTTGGCGCCACGCCTCATAGTACATGCTGCGAGGGAGAAGACTGGAAGCTTAGGCTTTCAGACAGGAGCACTGACGGAGTTGGTGACTGCGTCTCTCTGTTCCCTCGAATCTATGAACACTGCTTGCATGGGTTGGATGGAGGCTTGTTGCTGCAAGGTCAAAGACAATGGTGGCGTTCCATGCCCCACGCAAGAATAGAGAAGAGCCGCGCCACCCCGATAAGATGTATAACAGTTAGCCAAGTCGCACGGAGAACAAACAGATCGTGCGCTCGAGAGGACCTTCAAGTCCAAGTCCAACTGCGTACATGACCAGATGTGCAAATCTCTGTGGGCATCGTGCGTCCGTGCATGTGCGCATATGCACCTCTGCATGTAAGTAAGAAGGAACGCATTCATGAGTTCATGGAGGAAGGAGCGTGAAAAGAGAGATCGACTTCAAAACCGACCTCGGATCAAGCGCTCGCAAGGAACCATACGACACGTACCCAAACCGACCTAAGCACCACAAAGAAGAAGTGAGCTATGGAGATAGAATAGGAGAGTAGGACGACATACCAACTGTGACAGATGATGGGACACGTTGGATAACCTAAAGGATAGACCACGGAGAGTACAAATCACGCCTGTTGAGCGTAGATGCTGTAGGAGCCCACCCCACAGGTACAAGGAGGACATGAGCTTATAGGAAGAGGGTAGTAAGATGAAGGCGAGAGGAGACGTAGAGGGTAACTCACCACCCAGCAACATCTTTGCCCTGGCTGTGAATATCACACAAACCACAAAAAGCTCCAGATCGCAACCATCCTAGGACATCCGACCACAAATCGACCCGACTCGGCATCCAAAACGCGCAATTCGAGACACCATCCACATGCACAACATAGCTGAGACTGAGGACAGCTTAGACTGTTGTAAGACTCCAGATCAGTCTGAGTTAACCAAGCTCAGCGCTCAAGCGCTCACCAGTCACTCCTGGCATGGCGCTGCGATCGAGGAGTTTTAAAGCTTGAAGGCTAACTGAGTCCGTGGCCCAACTGTCCCCCTTGAATCTATGCGCACGTCCATGGAACCGGTGGTTTAGAATCGGGAAGAAGAACATAACGACAACAAAGAAACGCAAAAGAAAAAAGATATTTGAACTATTTGAACTGGCGAACAAACAAAGCCAATTTTTGCTACAAAAAGCGGCCCCATTTTCAGCCCATGTTGCGTGCGCTATATTTCAATCATTATTTTCCCTCTTCCTTTGAAATCTTGGGATTGGATAGATTTTTATGTATTGTATAAATATATCACAAAAAATTAAGAAGGTTTTTGTGTTTCTTTCGTGTTCAGAGACCTACAAAAATTGCATGTGTCACACGCTGTTAGGATGGCGAAGCGAGCGCCCCCGCAGGTCTGCGGATACCTAGTAAAATTCGTCGCTACACCGTGCCCGGCGTGCGCATGTACAATAGAGGAGGGTAGAGCTGAAGAGAGGTGTATTCCGACAAAACAGTTAGCCGAGCACCATCTCCCCCCTCCCGTAGCACAAGTATTCTATGGACTCAGGCTGATTGAGGGCGACAGAATCCAAATGTGAGCACATGTAGAGTATATTCGATAGCACAACAACCAATGAAATTCTACGTATTCCTAGTACCAAAATCACGACGTATCGATTACATTTAATTGGAGTCAATGCTGATATGGACACCTTTGACTTGGGTATATCTGAAAGGGCAAACGAATGAACACTGTTGCTAACGGTGTGCCAACTATAAGTAGAAATATACGTATCGAGGGCATATTCTCCCAACTGGCGTCCAAAACCGGACTGCTTGTAGCCTCCAATGGCACACTTGGCTCGGTAGTTTGCGCGCTATTGACCTGATGCGGGGGCTAATCAGGTGATACAAGATAGTGCTAACAAAACCTGAAGAACGCACCCAAGCACTGCCAGCCTCGAGAGCATGCGCCACTCTGATTCCCCGACTGATGTTCTGCGTGAAGATATGGCACGCCAGCCCATAGACAGTATTGTTCGCCATCTCAATAGCTTCCTCCTCTGTCTTGAACATGGTAATCGTAGACACGGGACGGAATATTTCCTCCTGCGATATCCTCATGCTGGGGCTGCACTCAGTAAAGATGGTGGGCTTGATAAAGAATCCCTCTGTTCCGTGCCGCTCGCCCCCGATATGGACCTTCGCACCGTGGGGCTTGCCAATATCAATATAATTTATAACGCGCTATCGAATCGAGAGTGGGGGTTAGTGATTAGGTTGTTATACTTTCAGGAATATCAGGAACTGACATCGAACTGGAGCTGGAAAACTTGAGGACCGTGTTCAGTTCCGGAGGTGAATGGGTCGCCGGTGTTCCGGGCGAGCCCTCGAGCAACCTCTGTGAACTTTGCCAAGAAGGCGTCGTAAATACCTTCTTGAACGAAGATGCGAGAGTCCGCACTACAGGCCTGTCCTAGATATTAAGAGAGAATCCATTAACAATTGCATTTCGGCTTCCATAAACCGTCCGGACAACATACCCATGTTAAAGCTGTACGAAGGTACGAGGAGTGTCAGATGTTATTGGTGAATATTCGAGGTGGCGGCACTCACAAAATACCGATTGACGCCCACTGAACGGACTGATCAAGTGCTGCATCGTCGAAAATTACTGTGGGGCTCTTGCCTCCCAGCTCGAGCGTCACGACCTTGAGATTCGTCTCGGCAGAGGCTTTCGGTACCTTCCTACCGGTGAGGGTGCTCCCTGTAAACGCCACCTTCTGGATCTGAGGGCGTTCTGTGATGGCCTGTCCAACTGTATGTCCTAAGAATCGAAGGTACTGGTGAGCAGACAGCACTGGCGATGACATGCCGAGGTAAACAGAACTCACCGTAGCCATTAACGATGTTGACAACGCCCGGGGGGAACCCAGCCTCATTGATGAGGTCTGCTAGCTTGAGAGCAGAGAGGGGAGTTATCTCCGATGGCTTCAGGATGATCGTGTTTCCCGTTGCGAGCGCTGGCTGAGCTTCCATCCGACCATAAACTAGAATATGAGGCGAGGAAATCGTGAATATCTGGACGTCATAAGTAGATATGATATCGAAAGTCACCATCGGAAAGTTCCAGGGAACGATTTGACCCTGCAAAGCCTTGTCGTCAGCGGAATTCCTGGTCATCAAACGGAAGGATGTTACGGACCACTACACCATATGGTTCATGCCTAATATAGGCAAACTTGGTGTCTCGCGTCTGTATCCGGGGTTAGTTTCATGACTTTGCCACTGAGGCGAGCGCATAGTGTGAATACCTCAATTGTTTTGCCTTGGACTTTATCAGCCCATCCCGCATAGTATCGGAAAGTGGAGATGGCTCCTGTGATGTCCATGTACTTCGCATTTTTAAAAACCTTTCCTGTTCACACAAAGGACGTCAAAATTTTAGCGACTTCTTCTAGAAATGAACGTTGTACCACCAGGACGGGGGGCTGTAATGCGAGATAGATCGACATACCAACGTCCAAAGCTTCTAATGCAGCGAATTTGTCAATGTGCTTCTCGATCAAGTCTGCGAGCTTGTTGATGAGCTTTCCACGCTCACTTCCAGGACAGCGTAAGCCCCACGTTGTTTTGTAGGCCTGAAGAAAGTCGAATATTTGAGTCAGTTAAATTGCCCGCATCCGACATGAGAACACAGGAGAAAGGAAGGATACGAGTCCGGCTAAGCCATCTATGCGGTGATAATATGCCCAATGTTCTACCAAATGCTCACCTTCAGCGCAGCATCTACTGCCAGATCAACATCTTTCTTCGTTCCTACGGAGAGAGAAGTGACGACCTTTCCCGTAGCTGTGAGCGATTTCTGAGGGGCCAGTACGGTCTCTGCTTCCACGAAGAAGTGCGGTTTTCAAACTTGCCAGGATTAACGACCCTGTTTCAGAGGCAAATCAGAAATGAGGCCCCAGTCAGATGGTCTAGACGATGGAAACCATTGACTTACTCGATGCTCCCGCCTTCAACTGGGGCGACCCATTAGCCACCTATGAACAAGCTGTGACAATGATAAATCGCATATCTCGTCAATAACTAAGATCAACTGACCCAGTATGAATGGTGACATCGCCTTTGTATGCCTCGGTGTCAAATTTGTGCGTGTATGTGCCCGACATGGTGTAGATGGATGCATATGGATGTGTGATGAGTAGGATATAAATCGGATAGTGAGGGAAAAGGGGGCGGATACGAGCCCTGTTTTATAGTGAAAGCGTTCTCCCTAAGACACGGATAAGACCGATATATAATTGCATTCGGGGTTGTGAAGCCGGTAGAGATCGAGGGGGATGCAGCGTGTATGCAACCGGAGAAACCGAATGGACGAGACACAGGGATTGTGACATAAACGGAACCAAGGCTACTCACATGTTTTGGGAAATTGCAGGAATTGGGGAGAACCGTCAGACTGGGCGGTGATTAACGCCCATCTTCGTAATCTGGTGTCCAGATAATAGATTTTACATCTCGAACGTTCTCTGCGCATATGCGATCATTCGACCACCTCAGCAGGCACCACCTCAGCAGGCAGAGCAGCGAAGCGCAATCATATCGCGTTCCATACGAATCTGAACACCACTGATTTCCTGTGATGTGTGACGCCGATCATGACATTCTGTGAACCCATGTGACTGTAAGTAGACGGAGGAGGTGGATTACAGCGTAATCACCATGGATATCACTGGTTGACACAAGGTCTGTGGCCCCAGCAAATCGTAGAAACCTATGGCGCGAGGGAATATCCTTAAGCCCAGGAGTTACACCAGGCAAAGCGGCGCTCGCTGCAGGGGATGCAGCAGAGGAGTCTTCGTCCACCGGGGTAGTTAAGCAGCCACTCGACTGCAAGCTATGCGATAACTATGAACCTCAAAACAAACGAGCAATGTTTCCATAAAACACACACACCGTTGCACTCAACGCCTTCCTCGCTTGGCTACTCGTAAAACTGATATCGGCGAGCACCGCTACCCGTTCCGGGTGCGGCTCGCCCCCTTCACGGCTACCAGACCCCGAGGACTGAATCGGCACGTCGATATCTGCGATGTTGAAATACGGGGTTAGATGGGAAGAAATAAAGATTAAAGCAGGAGCTCAGACAGTCAGAAGCCTCACTAGGGTCCTCCATCCTGCATGGACAAAAAAAAACCACTCGATTCTTTGCCGTGCCACGATCGCTATTGCACGTTTCGGTGTATTGTAGACTGATAGACACAAAGGAGTTGAATTTAGAGAAAGATTGCGGAAACCAGGGGCAAAGTTTCGGAGATGACGACCCTTCATTCTTTGGGTTCATGTGGAATACAGGGCCGTCTAGCATCGAATCGCAGGGAATCGGATACCTTGCAGGTGATGCAAGGCTACTCCATTGATTTGCGCTGACGAAGGACAAAGAAGGAATGGAAGAAAGAGAACGAAAATCGAAGCATACAAAGTAGACATCACCAACGTCAAGGGATCCCAACCACATTCAACCCACAAATCAGACACAGCTCGGCGTCCAAAAACGCACCACACGCGCAGCGTAGCGTAGCTTAGAGGGAGGATTCATGGCAGGAACCCACAGTTAGCCAAGCTCGCAGGCCGTAGTACGGCTGCGATCGAGAAAACTGGAAGCCTTAAAAGCTTCAAGCAAGGAACGCTAACTGAATCCTCCAATTCTCGCCCCCTCTCCTGAATCTCGCACGCCGTGCATGGACTAGATGGCATGGAGTTCTGCATGTAGGAATTCTTTTGGAAGAGGAATAACGATGACGACAGGGGGGAAGACACCGAAAACGCGGACTTTCAACATCCTCGTCGCTCCACGCCCAACGTACGCACATAGAAGAGCGGCAGGATAGAGGTATACGACAGATAGCCATTTGGGGGTCACACGGAGAACCGATGAACCGCCCGATCGATAAGATGTCAAGTCCAACTGCGAACACGGCTGAATCCGCAGCTCTATTAATATGCGGGAAGGCCGCACACGCGAGGATGGGTGGGTGGCTGGATATGCAAGCCGGCCCAGAATCCAGCCATATAAATGGTGATAACAAGCAATAGAAATAGAATCGTACCTCGGCGCGACACGACAAGCATTCAAGCCGTCTAACAATGCAGAGTAGAAGAAGTGAGCCTGGAAGGAAGTAGAGTAGAGTAGGAACGACGCACCGATGGAATAGAGAGACAGCGAGGCGTTATGAAGAGCCAGACGAGAGGTTATTGCAGGTCATGGCGGGACCACCATGCCTGCGGCCCGAAGAACGTCGGTGCTGTAGGATCACCTGGACCAAAATGGAAACGAAACAATGCAGTGGACTAATGGGAAGCAAGAAGTCAGAAAAAGCGAGAGGAACACAGAGAGGATCCGTAGGTAAACTCACCAAGCCACCGAGTATCTTCTCTCGCGCAAAATAGAACAGCCCCATCGGCTAGTTAGGACGCCGTCAGCTGTGTAGATTTAGAAAGGGTTGTAACATGTCGATAGTGGACAGCATATCGATGTGCCACGATGAAAAGTTGAAGAGACGATGGTCGAGGTGCGAGGATGATGGGAAAGAGAAAGAACCTCATTTGCTCGGACAATTCCGGGCGTCCCAAGCCATGCCGTAATTTCAGGAATTGGAAACTACCTCGACGCATCTCGCATTTCTCACCACTCATCATGGACCTTACAGCATGGACGGGTTTTTATAAATGTAGGATGGATACGTATCAGCATAAAGAAAGATAACACAATCAAGGGAATGAAGGGACAAAAACAACACCAATCCGCGCTACGTTATGGGTGTTGAGTTGGACGGTTTGGACCTTGGGTTGACGCTGAGCGCTGAGCACTGAGGTGTGGGTTGGATATCCTAAGGAGGGCAGTCGGGATCCAGATCTGTTTATTTGTTATATTCATGGCGGACAATCCAGAATCGCTTGATGTCGATTATGCGAGGGCCTTAGAAGAGGAGAGTTGGCCAGCGGATGGATCCTCTACAGTTAGCCAAGCTACGATCAATTTGACCACCTAAAGCGTTCAAGTAAGCCAAGCTAACGTGGCTCATTCACGACCACGGCTCTCCCGCTCGTGCGCGTGCGTGGTTGGGGCGGGATGATAATGGATTGTATACGGAAGTGATGACATCAAAGACTTCAGTTGGCGCACTTGCAAACTCATCGCTCCATGTCCCACATACCCGTGTAGCGGAGTAGAGCTGCAGCAGATCGACCGATTAACGGAACAGTTGAGTCCCGATGGAGGCTCACATGAAGAAGAGGTTCTGCGGCGTTCGAGAAGACCATCCAGCACTGACTGACAGAGCTCGATACTAGGAACAGAAGACGAATAGAGCAAAGGACTTTACATCCTGAATCGAGAAACTTGGGGGACATCGAAAAAGTTGGCGCTCTCGCAATTCGTCGCCCCACCCCACGCACACGTGTAGAGAGCTGAAAACAGACGTAACCCAACACAGTTATCCAAGTCGCGCAAAGAACCAATGAATCGTGCGCTTCAAGTCCAACTGGTGTACTTCGCTCAATCTGCAGCTCTCTGTAGACGGCCATGCTTGCGTACGTGGGCGCGGGGGTGCATACTATATGCACATCTATATTCATATATGCGTGAAATTTTAGGGAAGCGCACATCGAATAGTGGCTACAAAGCCAACCACCAGCGCTCTGAGTGAATGGACATGAGACTCAGTGCAGAAGGCTGACTGCGAGATTTCAACACAATTGTCTGACTCAGGATCGAGCCAGACGAATAGCAAGAGCAAGCAAGAGCAATATCGGCGTACTTCGGAATGACACAACAAGTATCCAAAACGCCTATGCGATGAAAAACAAAAGTTATTCGGGGAGGTTTAATAGAGAAGAACGTTAATTTAACGACGCACCAAGTGGGATATAGAGACAGGCGTGAGTTGTATGACCTAAGGAATTGGTCAGCGTGGGTGCCATTGGTGACAATGCCTGTTGAGCGTATATGCTACATGAGCCAATTCTCACGCAGTCAAAAGGAAGAGAGATACTGTCACAAAGAGCCTGTAACAAGATGGGAGTCAGAAGACGGCGAGAGGAGACAGAGACGGTCTTGAGACGATCCATACCCACGAAGCCGCCAAGTATCTTCCTTCGCGTAGTGGCGTTTCCTCAGCAGCTGGCTCGAAATACATACAAGGTGTAGACGGCGAGCGAGTGCTAGATGGTTGAGACGCGTCGGTAGTGGTGATGATGATGAAGAGAGAGAAAGGGAATATGAACACGCGTCGCGATTCACTGCGTTTGTGGCGAAAGATAGAAGCCATCTATTTAGCCATCTATTAGGTATATTTCGAGACGAATAGAGGCCACCCATTTTTGAAATATATTACCCTCTATTTTGCCGTTTATGCGTACAAATTTGGGGCCTAAATAGTGGCCTCCATAGGTCAATGATAGGACTTATAGAGGCCTACTATATATCGCCAATGAAGACTTCTATTCCATAGCAATAGTGGGTACAATCATCCCACTATTTGTCACGGCAGCCATTCCCACAGGTTTCGGATATTTCGGATGTACGAAATGAAATCACATTTATAACTGGTAATATACTCAAGTAACTACATTTACTCCCTGAAGCACTATATGATTGGTGGCGGGGGCAATACCTCTACATAGTCTACCAGCAAACCAGAAATCTATCGGAAATCAGTCTGAATATCAATATGGGAAATGCATATAACATACCGAGATGATGTGTCGTTGTCTGTCTTGTAGAACGCATCCTTTTACATGCCTGATGAGAGTGGAAGAGGATATGCATTGCAAAGAGAGGAAGGCGGGCTAAAAAAGAGAAGATGGCCTCAGAAGGCAGTTGTTGTGGAAATCTGGAAAACAGCGAGGCTTACCTTGCTCACCACCCAGAGTAGTTGACAATATTCTAGACGATGGTAAGTTACATAAAACGGCAGCGACAACTTACGATATGGCCGAACGAGGCGCAGACAGCAACACGATGAAGAAAAGGGGGATTGGCCCAACCCTCGCAAGGTAACTTGAATCGTGAAACGTCGAAGAGATTTACAATCCGTGGACATACAATGTAATCTACTCACCACAATCATCCAAGAATCAAGATGACAAGCAATCCAAACCTGCATGACGGTGGGGGTCAAAAATGTGGCGACGTGCTGTGGATGTCCGACGACCTGTGTCTGATTGGGCTGGATACACAGATGTTTAGAGTGTCAGAAGGGTACTTCATATGCAAAGAGTTGAACCAACACTCACCGTTTGGTTTCCCAAGTCACGTCCTGAGATGGCCGTCAGCATCGGAATAAGAGACTGCAGGTGAGTGCCTCACTTGAATAGGATTCTAACCCTTTGCCTAGGCTTGTAGACGGCTGTGGGGCTAGCGCATCGAACGGGATGGATGACGGTTGTAAAGTAAAGGGAGATGATGATAAGAAGGAATGTGAGAAAATTTCGCACCTGGGGACTCGGAGTTTGAACGAACTTAGTCGTCTCAAACGCCTGAGGCAAGCATGTGGAATGGAAAAAATAGGCCCTCCTATAGGTACTATTTTTTGTAAATAGTAGCATACCTCTATCTGGCAGGAATAAGACTTGGCCTGTCGAGGGTACTATATTTACGATTTGTAATCTATCGGCCTAATAGTGGCAACCTTTAGCTGGCACATTGACGGTTTGATATTATTCACCTAAAGAACCCCTCTATTTGTTACAATAGGTACGATTTTGCCATCTATGACTACGATACATGTCTTATTGCACCTATAGACACCCCCTTATATTTTGGGCAAAACGCAGTGATTTATCTAGTCGGAAGACTCCGAAGTACTTATGACGTAATAGGCCTTCCTTTCCTGGACGCCCTCCCTTAGAGAAACTGAGCACTCACAATATCGATGTCGATTAGTATGCCAAAGAAAATCGCTGGAGGTCGAAAGGTTGAACGTTGAAGCTTAAACCTAGAATGGATAAGTTTTCATGATTGGTCAAATTCCAATGCATAACCGTACACATGTCAACATTGCCATTGCCAGCAATGTTCCTCCGACCCTACCCAAGAGGTATGCAATTTTTTTTTCAGATATACTAGGTACTTTTATTTGGATAAGGCTTCGTTAACCCTCCCCCCTTAGCCATTCCAAAAAAGGAAATAAACTATCACGTGCCTGATCAGACTTTCCTAACTAAGACTCATCTGCTACCTAACCATGTTCGGGCCGATCCGACCGCTGACATAATGTGTCCAAATCTGGACACATTCTTGCTGTTGAGCTTATGTGGGCCGTAAATTCATGGAAACAGTGTATAATACTTTGCAGGAACCCTCTAGATGTATTATTCTGCCAAAAATGTACTTCAAATTTTTATTTGGATAAGCCACGACAGGACCTCCCCCCTCCCTAGGCTGTATGCCGGCAATTGCCGGTGCACACCTCTTGACCCTACCTCTTAACAAGACCTTCACCCTGGAAGCATTTTACGAAGCTCCGTCACAACTGAATCTCTCAGCTGCTCAGCATAAGCACCAGCTGATATACGTTGTCCTAAGTTGACTGCCTACCAAGATATTGTAAATTCGATTGTTTCTCGGGCAAGGCGTCGTTCCCCGGGATTATCTGTGCTCTACCTTTTTCACGAGAAGAGAAGGAAGACTAAGAAGAATACTGCATTGCTTCCGAGTCGAGGAAGTTGTTAGCAAGTCAGCCACGTATCGCGCCGACGCGCTCATCCTTACGCTTCCTCTGCAGATCGTTCAGGGTCTCCACTGATCGCCGTATTTGACCCCAAGGAGAAATATGCCCAGACAGAACTGGGAGGAAATCCGCATCTGGCGTACTAAACACACCCGGCGACTGACAATTCCTTCGGAACCTGGGAAGTCATAAGTCCTTTTCCTCTCACCAAAGACCGTAAGTACGGGGCGCTCGCCGTAAAGAAAATGAGCAATTCTCCCAATTACTGAATTTACACTGCACACGCAAACGCCTATAGCTCCGGATCCAATCACGGTAAATTGCGAAACGGCAATAAGTAACGGCGATGCTTGTTCGGTCGTCCATTCATGTTAAAGCGGTGCATTTACATAATTGATCCTGCTTCTAGCGTCTTTTTCTGTGTGTCAGACAATCCACGACCCTCGAAGGAAAGAAAAAAAAAATGTTTTGGCTCAACTCGGACCATTCAAGAATGCTATAAAGGCTGGGTGTCTATCCTCCCAAATCTTCAGTCGAATACCCACTTCGTCTTTTCTCTCAAAGCACTTAAAGCCACCCACCCTCACTACACTCATTTCACAATGTTCTCCAAGCTCGCTCTCTTTACCGCTGCCTTCATGGCCGTCTTGGTCGCTGCCGCCCCCGCCCCCCAAATCGACAACTCTTGCAACACTGGCCCCGTCCAATGCTGTATGTTTTGTCTTATACGTTTGTTTGAGGACTCAATTATTCATTTAATATATCTTAGGCAACCAGCTCATGGATTCCAAGTCTGAGCAGGCTACGCTTTTGGCTTCTCTCATCGGCCTCGACCTTGGTGCTATCACTGGTCAGGTTGGCGCTCAGTGCAGCCCAATCACCGCCATCGGTGTCGGATCAGGAGCATCTTGGTACGTTTCCTTTTTGTCTGGCTCTTCTCTTGTCTAATGTGCCTACCTTCTTTTTCGTAGCTCTTCCCAGCCTGTGTGCTGCAGCAACAACTCTTTCAGTACGTCTCGATTGTCGAATAATTTCTTTGGTTAAACGCTAATCGCATTGTGTAGACGGTCTCATCGCCGTTGGTTGCAGTCCCGTAAACCTCGGCCTTTAAGCCAGGATCTTCGTGTCGTGCCTCTCTGAGTACTGGAGTTTGGGCAATATCGTTTGAGTAGTTATGTCTGGGTTTCCAATATCGTCACTCGTTTGAATTTCGCAATATATATCCCGCTCTTAATTTCCAACAGTTACTTGATCTCTATGGTGCTTCAGTTAGGTGCAAAGCCTATTTCTTGGTCCCGTAAGTCGACTCCGAGGCCTCTGAAAAGAAGATCCCGCAGTGCATGTCAAGATCTATATGACCATTACGAGCGACCTACAACAGGCAGCGATTACACGCGAGCGTGTCACAGAGAAAACGACATATGAAAGGGCTGAATTGGTGGCATGAGTATTTTACACGAAGTGGAAGGCAATCATCGAGGATATAGTTGCAAGAATTCAACAAAGCTACGGCGGGCTGACATGACGAGGTCGCCAATGGAAAGATTCGCTTTGCAGCCAGTTGTGGTGGCCAGTTGTCTCGACTCTTCACGCACGCGTCAACAGCGAAGATTGTCTGATGAATTCGGCAACGCTCTGAGTCCTTAAAGCTGAAGACGATGGCAATGTCAGGGTGGCAGCCGCTGGTGCAGCGCCCACGATTAACATATTTTCGGGCAGAGATGGTCGGGTGTTGGATTCAAGTTTGTGTACTCTTTTTTCGCCTTCAAGCCAAAGCATTTTTTTGCGATAATATCTTTGGGTGAGGTGAAACAGGGTTCTATTAATTTAGCGCTTGGAATATCTATACCCACTGGTGCAAGACTCAAGTCATTCGAAAATAGCTCCCCTCCGCGAGACGAGCGTCTTTCAAAGACTGCGAGTGAAGCGGCATTCCGGCAGCCACACATTCGGTAGACAACTTGTAGACAACCGCACTTTCAAGCATCCCTCTAAGCAATCCCACTAACGAAGACTTTCACCCCACTAACTGCTAACTCAATCCCACTATCGAAATATTGAAGGCCCACTTTTTTGTTGTTATAGCTCAATCCCATGCCGACTCTTTTCGTTACCACTCTGTGTAACCAGAGCAAAACGGCGCTGACGTCAGCTTTTGATCATTATCAGATCAATATCAGCTCTAATTTGGTTGACCTCACCTCAACATCTGCCTTGAGCTCCCTTCCCAGCCCAACTTTCTATCCGACTGCGCAATGTACTCATCCTAATTTCGAATCCTGATGACCTACAATGCTACATCGCCGGAAGGCCGCGTCATCACCAACTCATCAAAAGGCTATATAAATGTACAAGCACTTCGAAAACCCCCCTCATCTCCAGTCTTGGCTCTGTGCAGTTGTGCTCATTCTCAAGAATTTATTCACGATCAACGGATATTCGTGAAAAAGTACGTCGAAGTTATTTCTTTCACATGCGGCACCGATGCTAAACCTCAGGCCTCAACTTGAACAGAGCCTCCGCCTACCAACACGCTTATAAAGATTGACTGAACCATGCGTGTTTTCGTTACTGGCGCTACGGGCTTCATCGGCTCTGCTGTCGTCGAGGATCTCCTTGCTGCTGGACACCAAGTCGTCGGCCTTGCACGCTCGGACGCCTCCGCAAAATCGCTCGAATCCCTCGGTGTCGAGGTCCTGCGCGGTTCTCTCGACGATCTCGATACCTTGAAGCGCGGAGCGGCAGAGTCAGATGGCGTTATCCACCTTGCCTTTATCCACGACTTCTCCGACTTCGCCAATTCTGCCAAGAAGGACCACCTCGCCATTCAGACAATCTGCGCTGCGCTCGAGGGCACGAATCGCCCCTTCATCGGCACCTCTGGCACCCTGGGACTCACCCCAGGCAGGCTAGGAAGGGAACAAGACGCGGGCGATCCAGCCGGACTTGGTGCGCTTCGCGTGGCTTCCGAGGAGTTGGCGCTCTCATTCGCCTCGAAAGGCGTACGCTCGTCGGTGATTCGCCTCTCGCCCACCGTGCATGGCAAGGGGGATCACGGGTTTGTCCCGGCTCTTATCAGCATCGCACGCGCAAAGGGCGCATCAGCCTACGTCGGCGAAGGCCTCAACCGCTGGCCTGCTGTACACCGCGTCGACGCAGCCCGTCTGTACAGGCTGGCGCTCGAGAAGGGTTCCGCCGGCGTCAGGTATCACGGTGTCGCGGAGGAAGGTGTACCGTTCCGCGATATCGCGCAGGTGATCGGTAAACATCTCAACGTTCCCGTCGTCAGCAAGACCCCGGAGGAAGCGGTTGCTCATATCGGCTTCCTCGGAACCCCGGCTGGCATCGACAATCCGACCTCGAGCAAGCAAACTCAGGAAGCGCTCGGATGGCACCCTACTCAACCTTCGCTGCTAGCCGATCTCGAGCAGAATTACTTCTGAGGATTGGCTCCAATTCTCCGATGATGCTACCAACGTGTCGAAACAGGGCGATGATGATCAGCAGGAAGAGAAATTTATACAAATATAGTTGCCTATGGTTCGCTCTGAAGATTGTGCTATGTATGTATGTTTATATCGAAGTTAGACTATGACGAACTTGAAGTATCTACGGCTGCTGGTGTTGTGGAGACTGTACCTATACATAAAGCAATATTGTTTCAGTGAATAACTGAACTACCTTGCGAGACGAAAGAGGACCACGAAGTGGTGAGGCGCACTCACCGGCCCAGCGAAAAGGCTCGCTCCAAAAATCTGACGGTGGAGGTCAGATCTGCGACAATCTGGTGAAATTTGAGTTCTTTCGAGTTATTCCGCCAATTTCTGTATAGATCAGTAGATTTCAGTTGGAACATTTCAGCATGTTTCGGGAAAACCTATTTTTCGTAAATTACTCCCAGTCCCTTCAAGGATCAATGCGTCGACGCTTTGCAGATCTCGAATCTCGATCAATTGCAGATGGCCCATGCGCCCATATTCAAAGAGACAAGACGAGAGATTGCTATACTGTAGCTACGAAAGAAGGGAGAAAAATATAAGTGGAAGGAGACAGGTCAATTTGGATGCAGACAACACCAACCCATCTCAATCCTCATCGTCATCGTCATCGCACACCATACATTACAACGAACCCCCCGAAGCTAAAAAACTCACATACCCAAACCAACTCGAGAAAGAAGAGGGCCCCGGGCGTGAACACCCCCAAATCCGTCTCTGCCACGCCCGGTCCATCATATCTCCATATCTCCGTAGCGTAGCTGCTATCAAGACGAAATACACCAGCCCAAGAGAAAGGACGAGAGTAATGACTATACGCGGCACAAGGATTTGCGCCGAGCTTAAGGTAGACGACGACGACGAAGGGAAAGGAGAGGTCCGCCAGACGAAAGCCATTATCGTGATTATATAGAGGGTCATGGACCTAGGATATTATCAAAGGTTAGTACGTGCTACTAAGTGAGCGTGCGTACATCCCAGCAAAAAGAAATGGGAGGAAAGGTCGGGAAGGAGGGAAGGAGAAGTGATAAAGAAAAATACATACCAAGCGAGCCACGTTGCTGGCATAGCGAGTAATACCCATATATTCCAGAATATACCCGTCCTCGACTGTTGTGCTTCCTAACGAAAAAAAAGAAGTTCGTTAGCTCAATAATAACAACTTTTGGATCCAGAACTTGGGACAGCGGTAATGAAACGAGGAGAATAAAAGATACGTCGAGAAGGCATATCTGAAAGCAAGCGAACGCATATTGGCAGCTTCCGAGATCCATCCATCCATCTATCCAACGAATGAAGAAGAGAAAAGACTGAAACAAATAAAACCAGACCAAAGGAAATAAAACAGAACGACATCTACCTGAGCCCATTCAGCGCCCTTATATGTCTTCCGCATCGTACCAAATCTAATGATGTGTATGCACCCATAGAGGAGACTCGTAAGAGCGCATAGCATAGAAAGCAGTGCCGAATATCGCGTGAGAGGATCCGAGGCGGCACTTTCGATTTGCAGGATCGTGAGGATAGCACTGAGTTATGCATATACAGTGGTTTCATGACGATTGATAAATGTATGCGTGAAGTAAATCACATACACACAAAAATGCAGAGGGACAAGAAAGGGCAAGAAAGTCGTTAGCTAGCTTATCAAGAGGAACGGAATGCAGAATGATAAAGCGAAAGAAAACCACACTTACGAGAGCAACAGCACCGAAATGATATTCAGAGTCTTCCACTCCCTCAAAAGCGAATCGATAAACGCCTGCCACGTCTTCTGCAAATTCGCGTATGCAACACTCTCCGCCGGTGGTTCCAGCTCGAATGCCCACGGCAAGCGCGGTTGACTCATACCCTTATGCATACCCGTACCAGTTTCCACACTTCTCACAACGGTATTCATCCCAGCCTCGTACTCCATCCCTATTCCGGCCTTTGCCCTAATCGCATTCAATATCCCCTGCCCGATCATCGGCATGCTCATCTCCGCCTCCTCAAATATCCTCATCACCCTCGAGAAGTACAGAATCCAGATACGGTAGGCGAAGGAGCATGTACAGGTACAGCTGCCTGGGCAGGGTATCCATGAGAAAAGCGAGGATGTACGCTCGCGTTGAGGGAGTACAATTGGGTTTTGAGGTGGGGATATTGTTATTGAGATGATTGATATCTAGTATAGGCTGGGAGGATAAAGCGCCGGCGAGAGCGAGAGCATGGCCGGAGACATGGATAACCGTGGAAAGGCCGGGCCGGGCCGGTATAGATGGTGAGGGTGACTTTGAAGAAGGCGACGGAGGAATGGAGGTGGAAGGGGGAAAATACAAAACCTGATGCGTATGCCGAGTCGTTGGCAAGGGTGATGCTGGTTCTGCCTGAGCCGGAACCGAGGAGGTAGATGGCGTGGAGGGTGAGGGTAAACATCGGCAGGCACTTGGAATTGGCAGAGGTGGTGGTGGGCGAAAAGAGCCGGTAGAAGATTGGGACAATGGAGGAGTGGTCGAGACAATCATCGTGAGCTCGTTAACAACCTGTGGTTCTGTTACTTGCCCCAATGGACGAAAAGATCCAGACAACGTGATAGAGACAGAGTCCGCATGATGAGACGAATAGTAAATGTCGGCGATGGGACTAGGGCTGCGACTCCAAGGAGATGGCGGAAAATCATGAGGCAGAAAAGGCGTCGAATTTGCATCTACAGGCGGAATATAATTGTCGAGAGGGAGCATAATTGGGTCATGCTCAACGCTAGGAGTGGGATTCCATACTGGAATAGGGTGTATCGGTTCGTTAGAACTGCGATGGGAGTGGTACTCGTTGGCCTGGAAAAGAGTGCGAATTGGTTTTCTAAAAGGGCATCTGGAGGAGTTCCATGATTGCGACGTCCTGGGTATGGAGATAGTGCATGTCCTTCAGCGTCTTCACCAACACCCGCGCCAGCGCCCACAACAGCAGGCGATAATTCGAATTCACTAGGCGGTTCATTAACGACCTGTGGTTCTGTTACTGAGAAGTCGAAACCGAAGTCCGTTGATTGGAGACCCGATACGGGGGCACTTTGCCTCAGATAAGGTGATGATGGGGCATCGGACAGCAATTCAAGGCCAAGAGGGGATGGAGCCGATGCAAGAGAGACAGAGCTCGCGTGAGCAAACGAACGAATGCTGGAGATTGGTAGGGCTGCGACTGTGACTTAGACTCGAACTGAGCCGCGGTTCAGAGTTGCGATTTGCAAGCGGCGGGGTCCTTTCATCATTTCTTCTTCTCCGCGAAGCTGTCGCTGCCGCCGGGGTCGAGTTGCGACGCGGTGCGTACGAGGGGTGTACAATTCCTTCTATATCGCCCGCCACAGCAGTCCATGAATCGACAAGTACTGGGGGGTTGAGAGTTTCTGTCAATCGTCTGGCCTCTTGCGAGATTAATTGGCGTAACTGTTCTCGCTGCTTCTCTATCTCCTGTCGGCGTTCTTGATTGACATCCCGACTCCTCCCTCTTGCTGCGCCTCTGTCACTCCTACTTCCACTCCTGCTCCTACGACCACCTCCGCTCCTTCTCGAACCATCCCGACCTGGACGCATTGAAGGTCCATCCATATCTCCAGATTCCAGCAAAGCACTTTCATCTCTCGAAAACCCTATGTCTGGTCGACGACTTGGGACAGATGACCTCAGCATCGAAGGGTCTGGGTTGCGATAGCCCGAGTAATGAGCAAATTCTACGCCAGGTCGTCCTACTCGTCGTGCGGGTGCGGGTATGTGCATTCTCGGCGGGCCATTGACGCTTCGATAAGGATCTGGACGCGTACAGGTATCAGTATGGTTGGAAAGATAAGGACCAGCGGGGAGATATTACCGACCATCATCATAGTCATAATCCCCAGCTGTGGCCTCCACGTCCGCATTGCCATGATCATTTTGATGATGGTTGTGCCTGTGGTTCGCTCCAATCCTCCGTCTGGGTGTCATGTAGGTCAGCGGCGTAGGCACGTCAATTGGACCCTCCAAACCCCCCGCAGAATTTTCAACACCACGCCGAAAGATATTGTTGAGACTGAATGTAAGAAACGGCTTGAACGGGTCAACTGGGATGTAAGCGTAGGGTGGTGGTCCATACGGATCTGAATCGTTCCTGGGGTGGTTATAGTGGGCACTGGGACGAGATGCCATGGCTAGGGGTATATCTGTAACCGAATTGGAGACATAGAATCGCGAAGAGTATCGAGATCCCTAAGTAGAACCGCAATCAGGATGTTTGGATGCCAGCTTCGAATGAACGAAACATATCAGTGATTGTCGAAGCACAAGCACTTTAAGAGCAAGGTATGAGATGGAGGGGTAACTTGAGCATGCTGGGTATCCTTCCAACCTGGTACCGTCGTACTTGTAGAAGCACGGCAGGGCAGGCGCTCGCGAACCATGCTGGATGTCATTGTCAAAGGGAAGTTGAATGCGGCTGAATTTCGTGGGAACACGGTTCTACATCGCTACTACCCGGACCGCTGATCCGGCAAGCCATTTTACATAGACCTCCACGAATTGAACAGCAGATAAATAAGCGCATTGTCGACTTGCTTATCCTTGCAAGAATCTTCAAGGAAATGTGATGGAAAACTCATTCTACCTTGTCCTTTCTTACAAAGTCCACTTTTTACGCAATATATTTCGAGTTATAGGTGGATACAAAGCAAAAAAGGACGCAGAACTTGGCGTAGAAAGTACTTGAGCGGAAGGTAATCTGTAAATAAATCTCATTTGCGAAGGGCGTAAATTATAAACTATCATAGATAGTACCGAAAGTTTCAAAGGATCGGAGAGGGACTGAGGGTGGAATCCTCGAAAAGGTCTGGGAGTTGACGGTTGACGCTGACCGACAAATATAGATAGTAGGAATTTGAATTTATAGAGAGAAGAACGGCGAAGGCACCTGGCAACGCACAGCGTACTTAATGAATGAGCTCAAGACTGCGCAGTGGAGGCGATTGCGAGACATGAATATCACTGACCGACCCAGGATCGATCCATACAAAAGGACAACGCACCAACCGGGATAGAGAGGCGAGGACGCGGGATTCAAAGCCGAGGGTTAGACCATCACAGAAGTTGGTTGGAGCTGCTCATAAGATGAGGGAAGTGAACATACAGCGAGAGGAGATGCAGATGGGATGCATACCTCACCGACCAACCAGGTAACTTCCAAGTTCCAACAGGCAGCTTCGTGCTCGCCTCAAAACCTAATGGCACGCTATGACGCCAGCAGCTGTGCGGATGTCGAGCGAACACAGAGAGGGTTGAGCACGTCGGTAGTGGTAAAGGCACGCCGTACGGATGTGCCATGATGACAAGTTGAAAGGAAAACGGTCGATCCCGCGTTCTGATTTGCTCGGGATACTCTGGCCTTCCTATCCTCACATCACTCCTCTACTCTGACGACCGAGCCATCGCCGTTGTCAAGGAGAACGGTAGAGCAGCTGGGCCGTGTACTGCTCCCTACGTAGGTATATTATTTATTTCTTGTGCGCGGAATTGAGTTTCTTCGAGCATCTCGTCCTCATCTAAGTACTGGTTACTCAGATATACAGTCCACGTAGAGAATATAGTCAGATAGTCGTGTATGCGGTCGAATCATAACAGACATACAAAGCACATAAAATAAATAAAGTAAATAGGACATGGGGCGGAGTACATCAAGTACTCTCAGACGCAGCTAAGAGGTCAACGAGGGTATAGTGTTTAGGGGGGGACATTGCTGAACTCGAAGGCTCTTGCACTATCCATCATAATGCACACTCCTCTCCACATTAACTTCCAGCTGTGTACATATGTGGAGGACGAAATCATCATCTGCATTCCTCAGTGCCCACAAAGAAAGAAAGACTAACCACTCGTCCTTTAGATACCTTCGACTCGGGCACACCAGAGAGCTGTGAAGTCGATGAGGGCTTATCGTCAGTTTATTCACGTCTGCCACTAACTAACTAAAGGGCAATTGCATGGCATACCGCAAAGTGATCCGGATAAACGCTGCGTCGGCGAAGTGTATCGACGATCACAGCGGCCGGATAATCAGTAGCCTGTGAACGGCGAATTTGGTCTCGCGTATTTAGACTAGAAATCAACGCATAAACAACACAACGCTCAATAACACCTCGAAGACACGTTTTTGGATCTGGACACGTACGTGACGAGCAAGGAGTTTGCGTAGACTGTTTTAAGCACGATGTTAGCCTTTGTTCGTAGATGTTTTGAATACCACTTTGCATACGTTTTCCGATGACAAAATGCAATCCCAGCCAAATAAGGTTAGTGGGCATCGATAGCCACTGTGTTTAGTTTGGTGAGATGGATAGAAATCGAAGGGTTGTGAGGACACCCACGCAGATCATGGATATCACAGTGCCGGCGCTGCGAGCGCATAATATGTGTCAGATCATTAGCGGGAGTTTATCGAAAGACTACGCACCATGTCAGAGAGCCAGTCTCGAACGCAAACCGGATCAGTGAGTCGATCATAGCGTTCAAGCTAAACACAATTGGAAATTTCATGAGCAACCTCAAATGTGTGATTATGGGAAAAGAACTGACTTTGCCGCTCCCGTCCTGCTGGTGTGAAGAAGGATGAAGAGGGAGGTGGTCACCAAGATATCAACAGCACTCGAGAGCGCTAGGCCTGTGGTGAAAACCCACTGCAATATCGAAATGGTCAGTAAAACAGCTTAATGATGACTTGCCCATGGTTACTTGGACTTCCGCTCTGAAACTCATGAACGTCTTCAGATGTAGCCTGCAAACAACGGAATTCAAAATGTGAATCTGAAATAGAAAGGCAGCGCGACGCACATCTCGCTGGTCGACACTGAATGACACACCCGATGTAAGGACAAGTTTTGGATGCATTGCAGAGACTCACCGGATGCTGCAACTAGGTAGTTCAAGGTTGGTAGGTAAGCACACAAAGCTGAGAGATGATGACAAGCACATGAAACGAGGGCTTACGGAGACGAAGGGTAGCAAGGATAATCTGGCACTGCGAGTCAAACGCCAGCGTATCATAAGTAGAAAGAGTAGACATACAATAGGCACCGTTACCCAGTAATTTTTTCGACTGACTGTTGGCGTTATTAGCAAGCGGGACGTGCAGGTGGGTGTAGACTTACGCATGAAAATGCGATGTGCAAAGAATCTTTATCGGTTGCGAACTCGTTAACCGCCGAGCAGGGAAGAGGAGGAGGAAAAAAGAAGCCCACATATGAACGAAGAAAGTGAGAATAGCCTTTAATCATGGTACAAGATGAGAGTGAGTGTTGTGCTGCTCGATAAATCAAAGGGTACTCACAGTCGTAACGACCGAAAACTGGAAAATGTGAGTATTATGATCAACTCTGCGACCAGTGGTAGGTAGAACTAGGTACGAAAACGAACCGCGATATTCCTGTAATAGTATGGCATCAACAAAAGCGAATAGTGCGACAACGGTGAAAAAAATCTTACCAAGGGATGTTATTGCCAAAGTTCCGAGCTCCGTAATTGCTTATTAGGTAGTTCCAAAGTCCCGACCATATCAGTGCGGTATGGAAGGTGTCTAGGAACCTAGAAAGCGTCCCGGGATTAATCATGCGAAATGTTGAGGAGATAACATACCAGACGGCTAGGACCTAGATGGGCAAAAATAATGTCAACATCAAGCAAAGATACGAATGAATGTCGACGACGACATACAAGAGCCTTCAAATAAGTGAGATCACCAGGATATAGCTTGAAGTATATAACGATTTGAATGACCACCAAACCGGACAACCTATGTAGAAAAGAATAAAAAGTCAATTAGAGATATCTGGGGTCGAAGCCTGAGAAAATACCAACAAGGACGCAGTGACCCCTCCAATAAGAAGGGCACCAAACGTTCTCGGGATATCAACAGCCATGACAGAAGAACGAAATGTGAAGCTGAATTGAATGAAGAGAACTTGCGACGTCGCCTAACCCCCTTATATGTATCGTCAACTCAGAAGAAACCTTCTAAGCCCACTCACTTAAGATGACTTGGTTATTTTTAACCCTGGAACGTGGGAGCCTTCAAGAAGCCACATAACTATAGACTTCCCCAGAATTGAGGAGACGAGGACTCGGAACATGCGAGCCAAAGATAGGATAGGATAGACAGATGACGATTGTCAATTGTTAGCGAGAAAAACGGATTGGCGGCAGATAGGGGACGGAGCTTCCGACAGTAGAGCGCGACTCCATAGCGCCCAATGAAAAAAAGGCAGAGAAATGACCCAGGAGGCGCGTTCTGGTTAGAAGAGTAGAAATAATTGGCGTCAATGTGGATTGAGTTTACATTTCTGAACCCAACCAAAGGATGACGTCCCCGGAGAGTTCCGACGTGGGAAAACAAAATATGTACAAGGCTAAATTTGTGCGATGCTCCTGCAGGGCGTCTGAGTGAAACGCCGCCTCAACCTCTGAGGGGTACTGCTTCCCGGCTCAGTGTGCTTCTATCGACCAACTTTTTCATTATTAAAATAAGTATCATCTTCTATTTCAAGACTTAGACTCGACAGTCCCCCAAATCATGGTAAGAAGTGGGATCTGACAAGTAAACAATGAATATTAATGAATGGCTGCGAGTGTCAGGATCCACATGGCCTTGGCGTTTTATTTTTCTTCCTGTCAGTCAATTTATATTGATGCCATTGTTTCGTTAATCGTGAGAGTGAGTAGTCGTAATGGTTTATGATAGAACCTTTCAACGGACATACTTCAGGTTTAATTGACCATGGTATTTATTATATCCCTCGGAAATCGTAAGTGAAAGAGCAAACCGGTGCGATGGATGTCTGAAGATCACAATGAGCTTTCATGCAACAGTGTTGGGTTGGGGAAATGTAAGCAACCCGTGTATAGAGGTAATTATAAGTAACTACGAATCCCTTGCTAAAGTTCGGCGATCGGATATTTCGCTTGCTTGAACGAGGGCTGGGCGCAGGCTGCTCCCCCGATACTTACCGTGACTGGTAACCGAGATGATCATGCCTCTGCTGTCCCCGATATTTGCGGTTAGATCTGAACGTGCTTCGAGCTACGCATGAAATGATTGTTCTGTGCTAAAAGTTAACTGTTAAAATCCGGAGAATAGTTGTATACCTTCATTGTAACTTATAAGACTCCGAGGCATATAGAGGGTCAGGCATAGTGGTACAACGGTTGGGCACAAGGACCTTGAACTTTGAAATGAACGAGGATGTGGTACCAATCAATGTCGGTTACTGATATGGTCATACTTGAGTTCCAACTCGTTTCCCAAGACAGAGCTCTCGCTACTGAGTGCACACGCGCTCTATTAGCGACATGTCAGCTTCGTGTGATTGGTGGTCAAACAAAAGAAGGATTTCATTGTCGTTAACTGCTAAGGACCAGACAAGGTCACTGATATACGCTCTCTATATTTTGGATATAACTGATGGCCTACTTACTAATCAGCTTCGAAGATGTTTGAATCCGAGAAATATCAACTTGAAGCTGATGTGCGCTTCGACATGGCCCATTATTTCCCGGCACAGCTCAGTTTCTCTCAAGATTCAGAAGAAGAGAAGTACAGCCTGCAGCCTTCTTAAGGCCATGAACAACGACATCCAATTCCAAGAATCCAGCTCGGCTCGGCCCTCAATGTCCCGGCCTTCCTCGCACTCGCGGGGATGAATTTCTCTTCCGTTCAATCTCCGATCAAACTTCTCCGATGTGCCCGACTTGCGCCTCAGCGGCGCCCACCAACAATGATTCGCATCAGACTCAGCAGAAGTCTTGAAATAGATGCTGGTGAGAAGGCTGTTGCTACTACTGGCTGGATTACTTTTCAATACGCACCCCGCAGCTGGTACGAGTTAAATAACAAAGTGATGGCGTACAATGAGGTGCGGCGCTTATAGTTCACTTACTACCCATCCTCCAGAGAAACCTCTATGCAAAATATGGCCGAATGGACAGAAATGTGCTCGAACATCTGACGACAGGTTGATGCCAAGCGTTGTTGTCCTTCTTTTCCTTCACACTTCTCTTGTACGAGTACAGGTCTCAGTCAAGTGCGATACAATTTCAATTGGTGGTTCTCATCACGATCTCACGTCTCCTGCTCGCCATGTATATACAATACAATGTGTGTTTTATTTAGAGAGATGAAATTGAAATATGCGCAGTATCATTGTGTCCTGATCTACTCTAACAAAGGTGTATCGCACGATATACTACGATCATACAGACCCTAAAGCGAGGATCCGATAATTGAGATTACAAGTTATGAGAATCTAGCGGGCTCGATCTTGTACGTTTTCTACTAGATGAGAACACCTCGCAATCCTAAGAGCATTAACTCTACACGGAATGATACCAACTTGAAGGAGAGGTCGAATAAAGCAGGAGCTGGATGACAGACCTTATCCTAGTACCCACACCATTCAGATTCACTATAACTTGCATGTAGGAACTGAATGTGCACGCCCGCATTACTGTCAGCCACGGCACAACATCCGAGTCGGAATGGGCTGATATATGCGCAAGAATATCACAGCTCGAATGGCGAAATTGCAATGCGACAGCTCAAGCGCTCAACGATCTGAGGCAAAGACAGGACAAAGATTCTGAATGAAAATCCTCGAGAAATCCTGATGTAAACAATATACAGCAAAAAGGCAATAAATCGTAGAGGTGAGGAATAAAGAAAAAAAGAACTTGCCTCCCTCTGACCTTGAATTTGTTCCGATTCGGATCGTATTACTATTAGCAAACTATTAGGGTGACCTTTCGTTCAATAAATTTACGCGTCAACATTTGCTAAAGTTGCAAAGAATGACCTATTCGTTTACTTAGTCGCTGGGCTCACACTTCTCGACCAAGTTTGCTCTGATTCTCAGTTGGAAATTACTATCATTAGATCTCTTGTTGGCCATTAGAGCCTAGCGCTCAGTGGTTCCTCTGTTATAATCACCTCACCTTGGTGTTCCAGTCTGTAAAATTTCGCTGCAATCAATATCACCGCCTCGGGGTATGAGAGACAATGGAGGTAGCTAGTATATATACTTTCCGGAGCTACCGACATTATGAAAGCGCTCAGCAGCTCTATTTTTGCTTCACTGATCACTATCCAGTGCGTTAGAAGTGCATAATCTGTCAGCAATCTCAACAAACTGGGGTTAAATACGCGTATTACCTCGTCATAACCCAAATCGTTCTCCCCCGGCGCGAACCTGCAATGCAGACAAGAGCGGGCCAATTCCTGTTCTTTGTACTGTCCCTGGGTTCTGACGAAGTTCTTTGCGGGCACTTTCACACTCGATATCACAAGGCGTCAACATGTGGTATCCATGAGCTAAAACACTGATACATATCACTGACATAAAACGAACGTTTGATTGAGAATGCAGGTGTCGAAACCAAGAAATCTATGTCCCTTCAAGTTGCCGCTGGACGAGGGATACATGAGCGTCAAAATGTGAAACTCGGCCTGTGTTTCTCCTGCGCGGCCAGTAAATGTATCGCGAGGTGTCTCAATTGAACTACACTCGCTATTATGTTTGCAAGTAGAAAAAGACACTACGTAGTACGTATACGGAGACTTCGGTATATGGAGAAAGAAAACGGAAATTCCTGAGAACCCTTGATAAGAATCGACGCCGAATGCTCAAAATCAGAATCAAAATCAATATAGGGTCTCAAGTGGGGCTCTCTACATACCGCAGTCAGGTTCGTCAGGACGGCATAGTTATACGCTATTTTTAGTTCAACTTTCGACGCATAAATCTTGCGAGTGTACCATCTCCAGACCCCAGAATCAAACCACCAGTGTTTTATCCTTTCCAAGTCCACTACTATTCATACATCATGAAGTTCTCCATCTTCACATTGGGAGCTGCGTCGCTCGCGTTCTTCTCCCAAGTGGCGTTTGCAGTGCCCAACCCTCAGGGCGGTTTACCAATCTTCATCTGTACGTCAACTCAATCCCTGCTGTTGCTCTGCGTGCTCTGACACATTTGTTGACGGCATACAGGTGGGGGCGATCAAGTACGTTTCCATCTCTAATTGTCATAGAGTCAATGAATTTATATACTTACTGAACGACGCCTTCTCTCCCCTTTCTCCTCCGAATGTACCACTTCCAGGATATACAATGTAAGTGCCACCCTGCCATCTCTTTCTCGCTACCCCTAAATGTCCTTTCGTTCAACCCACAGGCCCCACCGGGTTTCACTGCTGCCCACCCTTACCCAGCGCCAGTGGTGATGGTGTTGGACAGTAAGTCTAGAGTCTTTATATGTATCGCGGGAACGTCGGTATTGACAGACCATGATTGTAGATGCGTCCTGCGAGGAAGTGCATGCCCTCTCTGAGTTGCATAATTGCAAAGAACAGCGGTGCGGGCGGCAAGAGGAGATAATCCACAGTATTCAGGTCCAATGTGGTAGTTGGTCACAGTATGGAAGTTTCAGAGTAATTTCCTCTCCTTTCTGCGTCATTCTATTATACGCCACGTTCTGGGTGATATCGGTGAAATGTAAAGTTGTCGTTGTTTCTTTTATGCGGCGGAGGGATGCAGTCGAGCATTCACGGCGAAGGTTCGGAAGTCATATATGAATGAACTCCTCAACATTTACACCCTAATATATGCGTGCAAATGTGCTACCTTGTCCAACGACGCAGAGGGGTCATTAATTTTATCAAAAAGAACAGGATGCGGACGAGTCAGACGAAAGACGACTCATCCCTTGCATGGGATACCTGTTCAGGTGAAAAAAAGGAGGCCTGCTCTGCGGCGCAGGGATTGGGTGATCGTCATGCGTTTTATGTACTTCGCGGTATGGATAAGGGGGAGGGAGTTCCAAGAGAAATAAAGTAGATGAGCCGCTCTGCGACGCTGTTATCAGGTGATCATCGTGGCGACTGATGTACTTTGTCGTATACTCAGTGAAATTGGGTAGGTCCAGGATCGTGCTAGAAGGGAAGGAGAATTCCGGTTTGCTAGTTCCATAAAAGAGAGGCCAAGATCGCTCGAGCTAAAGCAGGAGCTGAGATAGATAAAGGATATGGACCCCAGATAAATCGAACAACGCCAAAGGCAGACGGGATATGTGCATGCGGCACCTCATCATGACCAGACGAACGCATACATGCAGCAGAAAGACGAGATCGTGCGTAAAAGAGGAAACAGCAGGACATTGGCAACCAGAGACTCGGCGTTGCACATGGATGTCTTTTGCAGCATCACTGCCATCGTCTTGTAGCAGTAGCCGACCCCAAAATGGATGATTTTTCCGCCATGGGTGGGGATTCAGGAACAGGACTGAAGAGAGTAGGAACGTAAAAATGAAAGAGGGCCCGGGGCGCACCTTCCAGGGTGTCTATTACGACCGTATAAGTTCAGAATACTTCTACCTGGTAGCGGCATGGCGGATAAGTTTCAACAACTTGGGTAAGAAAATACCTGTTTTCCATGTGTAATGAAAGGAAACAAGGATTTTTAGTGTATCATACAAATATATGCGGCGGGAAAGTAGACGAAGCGAGAGATCATGGGATGAACACTTACAGGAATGTTGAACATGGGAAGAGACGCGCATATATCCTGCGAAAATGTCAATGTATATGCCAATGTGATAACTTAAGACATGTAGGGACGAACCACATTTAATATTGGGTTGATATGCGATACGACAGCGAGGTGACGGGGTGCGTATGAAAGGTCGCCGAATGGCGAGGTCGACCACCCTGCAACAAGATAGATGATGATAAAATGAAATAATAGAGCAATTGACATTACCTTTTTTTTCGTCGAGATCCAGCGCGTAGAGGTCAACTGGGCTAGGCCTCATTCGCGTCTCAGCGGAGGCGAGGAGAAAGAGGGTGGAATGTTTCTTGTCAATGAGATGCTAGCAAGCGTCCGAGGATGGTGAGTATAGGGGTGGAGGTGCGCAAGCATGCTAAGTTGCTTGCTTGTTGAAGGTGGGAGGGAAGGAAGAATCTCTGGAGATTTGAAGCGGTATTTATGAGGACGGAACCCTAACCCAATCCGAAATGAGCATGCCCGATTGGGCCGACGTTGATATGACGTCACGCGTCAGCGCTTCAGCCTCGTTCTTTCCAACTTTCTTCTGTTCCCTCCTTTTCATTAAAGCTGCATATCACCATTAGCAAAGACAGGGACAGTTCCGCGCTGTACGCATGGTGACTCGGGTCGATATGCCTTAAGTACGCTGCCATCTTTAGGCTGGTCTTTATTTTTCCCTAGAAATTTACTTTTTTTAAGGCAAAGGTCAAGCAATTGACGCGTCGTCGTGAACACTAAATGAGACTGAAAGCGGTACCGAGACCGAGAGTCAACGTAGGGCGTAACAGGCACAGCATTAATGGGGTAGTGGTAACCTGGGTCGTTGCCATCGGACATCGCGAAATTGGATACTCGACCCGCCGGGAGTTCAATTCTCTCTTAATGCAATGAGATTTTTTTGGGTGCGTTTGGATGATATATTGCTGGATCATGAGAAGTGGCTCAAAGGATCTTCTAAAATTTTAAAGTGCCTGTGTCATAATAGTACTACCTAAGGCTATACCGGTACCTACATTACAAGAAACCCGTTTCCCAAGGCCGCCTACATTGTGAACATTTGAGATAAAAATAGTTCATTGCATTAAGAGAGAATCGAACTCCCGGCGGGTCGAGTATACCCAATTTTACCACCAATATGGCAACGACCCAGGTTACCACTACCCCATTAATGCCTGGCTAGTCGACTCTAGCCTTCGGTCCAGGGATTGAGCTCAGCTCATCAGTGGGAGTGAACTTGGAGTGAGCTTGAACCGGGAACGAAGTTACAGGAAGTTATGAATTTAACGACTGAACGAACGGAATAATCGATTTGAAGGAAGTCTTACGGAATCGAACACTAACTTTCTTTTTTCCATTTTCCCAAAATATACAGCCTTGGTAAGATAATACAAAATGTCATGTAAGTACGGTTTACGGTCACTAGAGTAAGTCTATTCAGAAGGAGAGTGACTTAGAAGAAGGAAGAATCACTCACCGTTAGAAGCCTGTCGTCGTGAATGGGTGAGTCAACCTCACAGACTGACATTATTCACCTCAAAGGACTGTATGACGTTTTGGTCAAAATACGACCAGAATTTGGTTCCACTCATAAAGGTGTCGCTGTAAGTGGCATATTGCTCTCCGCTATCCATGTGGGTAGACCATCGAGCCACGGAAGCGCCGTTACTGGAGGCCTTGCTGAATTCCGACAGGTCGAAGTTGATATACTGGCCGGCATCGAAGTTGGCGGCGACGATGATCAGTTTTTGGTTACTCGCGTCATATGCTGCCACAACAGTATCGCTACCCGAATCGAGGATTCGCATGCCTTCGCGGATATGTCGAGTGAAGTGGGCAAGTACATAGTACTTCTTGGCGACGCCGGCGAGTTGGCTTGTCTCGATGCTCCCCTCGATCAAACCCCAGCCAGGAACGTCGATAGCCTGCCAATAGGTCCAGGCAGTGGGGTGTAGCCAGCTAAAATCAAGCAGGAGGTCCTGGGCGAGCTGTTGCCCAGTAGAGTCCGCGTCTCCGTACTCACTATTCCAGATATCGAGCCCAGCGTTTGAGGCCGCGGTGTACAGCAGGTCACGACGACCACCGGTCTGCTGGTAGCCATGCACGTTGATGCGCCCGACATTGCTGCGTGTGGTGGCGTTAAGACTATTCCAGGTCGCTGTAGCCAGGTCGTAGGTGTTCTCATCAGAGGCCGAGACCAAAGTAGATGTCAGGCCACGGTTATTGAGCTCAGTGCGGAGGTAGATGATGACTTGCATCTGAGTTGCGATGCTGAAGTGGCTGCCCTCTTGGTTGTTAGTGTCGGTCCACCAAGCGGAACTTGGCTCATTGAACGGTTCGACGGATGTAAAAGTTATGCCCCAATTGTCGTGGGCGTATTTGGCGATCGTTGCTAGATACACTGCATGGTTTTGAATGTTCCATGACTGGATATTCTCGCCTATTATGACTGAGTATCAGTACGGTACCGATGGAAGGAGAATAAAGAATAATGTTCACCGCCACCCGCTGCCCCAGCCGGGTTGTGGTTGCTGCACATCCACCACATCGGTGAGTTGGAGAACAGCTCGAACCGATTGGTACCCCGAGCCTTCGCCATCGCCATCATATTTCGCTGATTAGCGTCGACACCCCAGCTCCAACTGGACGATGCCGGATCGGCGCTTGCCCAGTCAATCCAGTATCCGTCCATCTGCCGACTGGGCAAGATGTCGTTCGCCGCCATCGTAGTGCCGTTGATGCTGTTCGAGCTGCACGCGCCCGCATTGTAGCGTACAATGTTCAAGCCGAGTCCTGGGACTGCGGTGCCGTTGTAGGATGGCGAGTTCATGGTGAAGAAGATATCCGCCAAGTCGTCCCTGTCGCCGAATATTTTGCCCCACCAGGCGAGGGAGACTCCCCATCCCTCCCAGCTCCCTCGATTCGCCGTTGGGTCGATCGTAGTGGTAGAATCAGCCGTGGTTGGACTTCCCACCAGTAGAGTGCCGACAACAACGAGCAGACCCGTGTAACGATTCAGAAAGGTCGATTTCATAGCGAATATTGAGCGATTTGAATCGGGATTAATTGGGCTGCATGCTTCGCTTTTATCTATTTTCTAAGTCGAAGCAGAGTCGCATGTAAAAATCTAGCCTTGAGAACCAAACTGTAGTCATGTTTGTAAAGAAGAGCAGCTGTCGCTCTTCTTTATAAAATCTGGTGACAGTCATGTGCGAGCTTGAATAGACAAGTGCCGGTCAGCACTAGAATAGTATTGGCTTTGAGGGGTCGAGAAGCACTAGCAGAAAGCCTAGTGACCGTCAGGTATGCGAGGTTAAACAGAGGAAGCGCCGAGGTTCACCCAGATAAGTGCCACTAGAAGTAGTTCTTTAACCTAGGATTCGGGGAATCACCGTGGGCAGCTAGAATCGCTGGAACGTAAGGTGAAAGCGAGTCCAAGGCCGATGGATCGCATTTGAACTGCAAGTTCGGGGTCACGGTACCGCGCATTCCGGATAAGAAACACGAAAAGCCTCTATCAAATGACATGAAATGACAATGTGACGTTGGAAAAAGCGATATGGAAGTGTGAGCTGGGGAAAGAGGGCCGGCAGTGGAGTAGTCCGATATGGCTTAACTCTAGGAAGCCGATGCTCGGAGACGCGTCGAGCAGGCCGTGCGGTGTAGCTCGCACGCGATGGCAGGAGGCAAGCAAGGAGTCATTCGAATTTCGATTACACGGTACACTGCCTCCGATGGCATCTAATCTAGCCATCCAATCTACGACCAGATTGCACTGCCACAGTGGGAGAGGCTTACGAGTCGAAGGGACCCGTGTTGGCCGATGTTCAGTCAGTGGGTCCCTGTGCGTTGTTAATTTATATATCCCACTCTTATGTCGACAGCACACCAAAAATTCTCACAAATCTTATTACACTCTGAAAGCGCTGTAATAAAAAATATAGACACTAGCTGGAAGAGCATTTCTCCAGGAGCGTACAGCTACATTAATGCCGGAAAAAGTATAATTATACAATGACAAAAGCACCTTTGGAGACATATTGACTACTTCCTGAGCTTTCCAAGTGTCTTCTTCAAGATCCGATTGTCGTCTTCTTTGGCAATTTTCAGGCTATCCGAGGATCGACCCTCAAGCAACTCGCTGTTCAGGTTGGGGGTGGGATAAAACACCTGTCCATCTTGACCGCCCCAATCGAAGTCGAGTAGCATCACATCCCGGTCATTACAGATTATGTTCGCGTCTCGCAGATCGCCATGAACCATGCCTTCCGCATGAAAGTCGTCCACGAGTCGTGATAACTCCGTTGTCCACCTATCTCTGTTGGTGTCCAGCCCTGACGATTCGGTGATTGTGACACCAGAAGCAATGTACTCCATTGCGATTGCTTTCCATCCACCAGGAAGACGTTCGAAAGCGAGGATGCGGGGTGCATAGCCTCGTTGAGCGCAGAAGGCATGCAGCTCGACCGAATACTCTCGCGCGAACTTGACGACGATGGTCCGCTTCACAGGGCCTGTCGTCTCTGCGAGATATAAAAGACGATAGCTTTGTTGGTCAGGATGGAACCCCTGAATCTGGAATGATAGGTACTCGTCGGGTGAGTCCCTCTTGCGCAATCTGGTGACCGCCGGGAAGCGGCGAGTGGTAGGTTGGATCGTAGGTGGTGGCACGCTGAGGAACTTCTGGGCGTCCTGGAGAATACGAGCCTGCAGGACCGACGCAGCGGCGAAGGCTTTGTAGAGAGCCTTGCGCTCGCGGCCATCGGAAGCAGATGGGATGCATGATAGGCAGGGAGTAAGGGTCACGAGTCGATATTGGTGATCGACTGCAATGAGAGCATAAAACCTCACATCGGCGCCTGGGATGATGCAATGATCAGTTTTGTCGCCGAAATATCACAGATGTTCATAGCTCACCAACGACAGTCAACCCAAGGGATGGTACTCTCCATCTCTCAAAAAGGTCTTGGTGTTCTTCCATTCCCGTCGCATGCAAATGGGCGACGTACCCCGTGAGCTCTACTTCGGGAATGGTGTTATTGCCAGCGGATTGATTCTTAAACTCGGTGACCAGTGCGCCTCCTCCGTGTTTCGCCACATTATGGTCGGCTGTACTCATAGAACCAATGGCCGCTGCGTGGAGCGAAGGAATTGTGGTACCGGTGCGTGCAGAAAAAATGCAGTTGAGGGCGGGTAGGGCCACAGCTCTTCGTCCGTCTTCGTTGTCATAGAAGCAACACATTTTTTGCGCGAACTCATCAACCGCCTTTTGGAGGTCTGAGACATTTACTTCAGACAGACCTGGGACATCGGTTCCTCCGTCAAAAATGTCCAGAAACTGGCCAAAGCCATCATATAGGAGGGGAATAGGGGCGATGTCAGCATCTGGTTTAGGACGGTCGTCTAGGATCTTCTCGGAGGGAACTTTTTGGTTACTTTCGTAATTAGAAGGCTGGGCCATAGTTGATGGTGCGATCGTAGCGAGCTTGGAACGCTTCATGCGACTAAACGAGGTTTCCGTGACAGAATGCGCACGCTTTCCAGATGTTTCTGCCAAGACTCTCAGACATAGAGCATTCTAAAAGGCGGATACGCACTGAAAATAACGACAACCGTCCCATCCGTGGTTCCCAGAGATGAAAGTGGTTCATCTTGAGGCCAAAGAACTGCCTTCTTTCGAAAGAAATCGTCATCTAAGTTGCCAAGCTGTTCGGCAATAGAAGCCATGGTCTGCCCGCGGAAACTCGGTATGGGGTTGAACAGCTATACGAAAATGAGAAGGAACAAAATATCTGGTAGAATTAACACACCGTATATGCTTTGATTGCAAGCCTTTCAGGAGACATGTTGACCATTTCCACGGATGCCCAAACCGCCTCACTCACACCATCAAGCAACGCCCGCACTCGACTGCCAGGGGAGACGTCGAACAAGGCATTCGCAAAGATTTCATACGCTCCAGATGTCTGTTTTTGAACCAAGAGATAAGGGACTTCGGGCATTGTAGCAGAGGGAAGCTGCGTCTCATGCAGTCCAGTTCAAAAGCGATTTCAAGTTATCTACTCGGAAGACTCCGAAGTGCTTATGACATCATAGAGCTTCCTTTCCTGGACGCCCTCGCTTAGAGAAACTAAGTCCTCACTAGCAGGCCGTACGGTGTAGCTCGCACGCGATGGCAGGAGCAAGCAAGGACTCCGAAGGAGTCACTCGACTATGCGGTCGCCACATATGGACATGCACTGCCTCTGATGGCATCTAATCTAGCCATCTAATCTACGGCTAGTGGGAGATGTTAATTTATATATCTCACTCTTATGTCAACAGCACACTCTCTACCTCCACGCAAGGTGCCCTGCGTCCTGAGCCGGCCGCCTCTCTGCCCTACATGTGCTCGACCTTACCACTCTGGCGTGGTGATCTCTCTCTTCCGCACTAGAGCCCGCACGGGGAGGCGCTGTACTGGCCCCCATTCTGGCCGTTGGCTCCGCAGGATCTCTCGTCCGCTTTGGTGATCTCACAGGTACGAGCTCGGCGGTCCCTTGGACGTATACGACATCACTCAAGACACAGGGGAGAGTCCCCCAGCCTGATCAGTCCACGCGTTCTAGGCGTTTCAAAGAAAAAAGAGTCTGGAAACCCTTGGTTCGTTCAGATTGTCCTACCGTTATCGCCACAATTACTCATGGATCTACACAGATTCCTTCTTCGATAACGTTTGCGAACTCGACCTTGTTTTCAATTTCTACAAAGTAATGATGATACGTTTGCGTTTTTTTTTTACCAACAACTGATCCACCGACTTGTCAGGTTTACGCCATCCTTGATGAGATATTTCTTGCCGGAGAAATAGAAGAAACAACACCTAGAGATTTTTATTGTCCGACTCTGAGTATTTGCGTCCCAAAATGATGCTTATTCCACCCGATGCGTCTACCCCTTTCCGTCCCCTCCCCTCTATGATTAATACACCGTTCGAAAGCCTTGAACTCCGATACACCTACTTTCATGGAAAACGAGGCTGCGACACGCCTGGGCATCTTGATCGAGTGGCGTCATCTGACGAGACGCGTCGGTTTTCCACTGAGTTTTGATGCTCTCCTCTCCATGTCTATGACACATTTCCCTTTTTGTCGAGACACATTTATCGCTTTTGAGCCCGAGACAAAGGCAAAGACAAAGGCAATTACTTTTTCTGTTCCTGTAGCAAAGTTGGAAGCTGATCGGAAGACTGCAACGCAACAGGGGGCGAGTTTACGAATCATCCGAGGAGAGGAGGGAAAAACTCACGCTAGCGGTGACAGTGCCAGCGAGGAAGAGGTCGGTAGACTGGAAGATCTTACAGTTTGATGAGGCGGGGATGTGGGGTGTGTAGGGTGGGAGTGTTGAGTGGGTCGGGCATCGACCACGTCAAGGCTGTGGATAGGAGGGCTAGCAGCCGCGCCATGTTCGTCAAAGGCTTTGGAGGCTCAAGCGCTCAGTTTCCATAGGTAAGAGGCTGTCGACGAATAGTCATTCTTAAGGTATTATTTCACCTGAGTATCCTCTCAAATGTTTCATACTAGAAATTATTGTCGATCGTAATTCCTCTCAAGGAAACAATATACATAATGTACATAAGTACTACAACGGTTCTGGAATAACATGACAAGAAAGGCTAAGATTGGTTATATTTTACAGTCAAACAGCAACCAAAAAGTCGCAATCTCATTCACCGGCAGCTATTGTCATCGACAAGCCATATACCCCATACTCCAAACAATCCCTGCTCAACGACAAGGAGCGTGAGTAAAGAATTTATAGAAAATATGTTTGCAAAAACGTACCCAACCGGTGCAAGAAGTAGGTCCACCATAATGCATACCATTTATATTGGCTGGAGTAGTACTGCAGAGAGCTTCCCAATTGGTGGTGTCTTGGATACTCTCCAATCGGGCTTCATGGCGCTAAAATAGTTCGAAAGTTAAGCGAAAATCATAGCGTTCGTGCAGAATTACTGACGCGAATTCCAGATTCAACACATCCCTGAAGGAGAAAGTGAACCTCGGACCATTTGGAACTAAGAACGGCTTTACCTTATCTTGAAACGCACCCCACCAAGGAGTGCACATCGCCTCATTAGCGTCCACCTGCCAATGCGCTGTAACTCGGCCGCAAATTCCCTGCATAATGGTCAGAGAAGGTCATCTCTGAGCGAATATTTATATGTGGCGGACCTGATCTTCGCAGAGAGACGGCAACCATTGCCTTCCGTGAATCTCTATCGATTTCTTGTGACATTCTTCGATAGCGTTGAAACCCAGAGGAACGTGGGTAAGCGTGGCAGTGTACTCCTTCACGCCGTAGCGCAAGCAATGGTTCGGCTCCAAACCAGCCCATGACATGCCATCTCTCTGTCTGGCCTCCTCGTCGCGTTCTTCGCGTTCTCTCTTCTCCTCCTCTTGCCTTTCCTCGTCAGCTCGTCTAGCATGTTCCTCCTGCTCGCGAGCCCATGCGCGTCGCTCCTTTTCCATAGCAGCCCATTCGGATTTCCAATTCATCTCACTCTCTGCTCTTTTATCCTCCAACATATCTCGTGATGGATCTTAAGCCGCAGTTCCTCGTGTTCTCGAGTCTCGACAGCCCATGCGTCTCTGGTGATTGCGTGTCGATTCTCCTCAAGAGACCACTTATGGCGAATGATATCGTGCAGACCAGCATTGATCGCGTCGTTCGAGAAATAACCTGCCAGAAAACCAAGAAGCAAGAACAGTGCCGCAAGCCCAAGGGGGAGCCCGAGAGCCTTGTAGGATGGTGGTAGGGACCAGTACTTGCGTCTTGTCACAAAAACTGGACCTCGTCCAACTGCACCATACGTCATGTTCTGCCCTCCTAAAAGGCCCTCCCTTTCGTGGTTTAGGTCGTCGGGATGCATGGCAGGAGCTGGGCGATGGCCTGGGGTATGATCAGCTTGACGATAAGGAGGCGCCTCCTTATCGTCAGGTCTGCAAGACGATTGTCGTTCAGTACAGGTAATAATGCATACCAGATGCTCAGCACAGTAACTCAGCACGCACCCATGGCCATTGGAGCCATCGAGGCAACTTGCGGATTGCCCGAGCATGTTGAGGGGAAGGAAGGAAGACGCCCACACGAGGCGGTGCGCTGGCGCGTTGTTAGGCCTAGCTTGGCCATATATTGCGACTAACTTCAAGTGCCAAAAAGGGAAATAATTTAATGCGACAAGGAAATATCTGCTACCAGATAGAAATTAAAATTCCTATTCTATCTTAGTGGATTGGACGGCCAATCATTCTTGTCTCTATTGGAAGTGTCGTTACCTCCCTACCATCTTATGTTATTCTTATAACTGGCTACTCGTAGCGTTACAATACGACCCTAACCCATAGTAATTGTCGTCCTGAGATGGTCCCAGTGGTGGTTAGATTCAACGCGGATTTGCAGCTGGCTATGATCCATTTGGGAGGAAACAGTCCTAAAGAAACACACAAAGATTTAAGAAAACACAAAGAAGCCATTCACATTACCATGTCCATTAACGCCGCCAGCACCCATACCCACATACACCTTCGTCGACCTTCCTCTTCGCGCCACCACCGCTGATGCTCATCACCATCCCACCCTCTCCACTTGCCCCCGTACCAGCAGAGCTCCCAGCGTGCGCTCTTTCACCCGGCCGCCGGCACCGAACATACCACTATGATCACCGCCAGAGCCGCCTCCAGGGTCCTAGAACATTGACTCTCGCCCGCTGGAGGGGTGTGAGCCGGAGAGGAAGTCAAGCTAGTTGCCAGCGCCGGGGGCGTCAGGGTTGCCGGTGGCATGGGCGGTGGTGGATGAGTTGGTGGGTACCGGGATGGGTTAGATTCTGCCGGAAGAGGGATATATAAGCAAAACGAAATACGAAAAGAAGGAGAGAAATCGAGTGAAGACGATGGGAAAAAAAAGACGCGTGGAAAGAGAGTACCAGAAGATCGTGAACGACCGGAAATGAGAACGGTAGAAGAGAACGAAAGATTGGAGAAAAATACAAAAGGAATTAACGACTTACCCGAGCTCGAAGACCCAGAAGGTGCTGTGATGCGTCGTGTTGGCGTCCGGGTCCGGACTGCGGTGGCCTGTTCAAACTTGGATGGGTACGGGGATGGGTACCCTGGTTTTGGCTGAAGTTGTAGGATAGGCAGTTGTTGCCGCCGCCACCGCCGGTGGGGTTGGCGTCGTCTGGAAAGGATACGCTATGACTGATGGGTGGCGAGCGATGCTTGTTGCTAGAGTCTCGTGGCCTGAGAGACTGCGGTGGTTGAGCGATGTGTATTCTATTTGTACGCTTCTTGAGGAACTCTCTTGATTGGCCTGTGTAATTCATCACTGTGATTACCTGTTAACGCGAATCACATCATATATCAGTTAACGAGCAAAAAGGGAAAAGGAGGACAGAAAGAGAAACGTGTGGTCGAGATGATGGAAGCGACTAAGAGGAGATTGGAGTGAAGAGAGAATGCCGTGAAGCACGTACGTGGTTCTCAAATGCCTCGATAGGCTCCTTCGGCACTGGATAGTGCAGTAACAATCGAGCGAGCGGGAATAGATACTGGACGATTGGACGTGGAAGAGCCAGGCGAGGGTAGCGGTTGTTTTGGAGAGGCGGTCGGCCTAGAGAGAAAGGTACATGATAAGTACACATTCCAAGGCAGAAAGGGTGAAAGAAGAGATGAAAGCGAAAAGTAAAGAAAATGGGCGATGAAGAAAGGGGCACAGCAGGTGAGGGAGAATCAAAAAGAACATCAAGGACAAGAAAGCGCGAATCACAAGAAGAAAGAGGAATGCGAATAGAAACCAAACGAATGAAACTAACCTGTAACCCAAACCGCTTCCTGGTTACGAGTACATCTCAATGATCAACGCGTTGGCTCCATTGGAAGAGGTTGGTATACACGGAAAGGCAGACGTAACGAGAGACATATCTGCCACTGACGACGGAGACAACCGACCCATGGTGGGTGTGAACAGGTATGACAGACAGAACAGGTAAGCGCTACCGGTCTCATTTGTCGCGCACTCTGTCACATCACATGACCCGACGCGCACCTTTTCTACTGGGGGTGGGCACGGCCTGTGACGCGCCTCTTTATTTGTACATAATTATATCTAAGGCCTCCCTGCCAAAGGTCATATCAAAAACGCCGGTACCGATTATAGGCGCAATTCTCACCTAATTATTGAGGTTTTGACGTGAATCGACGCTAAATTGAGTATTCTTTCGAGGCTTGGCAACCTTTTTGCTAGATCTGTCTAAAGATGAGACATTACATTATTGATCTCATCTTTAGACACATATATCTCAAATATTTAACCAAGCCTCGAAAGCTTTCTACTTTAAAATTGCACTTGCCAAACCGCAGAGAACCAGCTTGCCAGATGCCTTTTTAAAATGGTACTGAAGCAATCAGTCAAAAACATCACACAAGCACATCTGTCACACATGTGACAGCCTATATCTTGGGTGGCCCCGCCAATATTGCAGGAAGAAAAAGCATGTACAGCAGCCACAAATTTCGTGAAAGCTCCTGATTATTAAGGGTACGTCGTGGACAATATTTATGCTGGAACGAGAAAGAACGACGACTCAGAACTTGAAATGCTGAATTTTGCGAGAGCGGCGCGCTTTCGTGTGGCTGTGTGCTTAGTCATGCGCCCATCAGACGAACTGTGGATGCCCACCCCCATTTCTACCGTGACGAAAGAGTGCCGCGCTGCTTTGTGTCTTCTACTTCGAACCACTTCTGCCCTCTCTTCATACCGCGCTCAGATTTACCCCGCCGAGCGAAATTTTACTTTCCTACTGTCATTCTATTCATTCTCCATGGCCCCTGTTACTTTGCCTCCTCCCAATCTCAATGTACATCCTCCCGCTGGTCCACAGGACCCGCCTATTCCTGAAGATGTTGCGGAAGCCCACTTATATGTCCAGCGTGCTGAGATAGCATACAGTGAGCATTTCTTTACCACCGTGGCGTGAATGCATTCTGACGACGCATACACAGAAGCGCAGACCGTGCCTCCCCTCATACTTGCTGACGCAGTTGCGTACAAGGCAAAAATCGTCTCTGCGAAAATTGGTCACGACCGTAAGTCTGATCTTTCCCATAAGTACTTTTTATCTAAATGTTTGTGAAAGAGGGTGCTGCTGCGCCTGCTTGGTTTCAGCCCGCTTTAACTCAACTAAAAACTGAGTTACAGACCTCGATCAACGAGCGACTAGCTCAGTCACAGACCTCGATCAACGAACGACTAGCTCAGTTACAGACCTCGATCGACCAGCTACAGACCTCGGTGGGACAGGTTGAAGACAAGGTCGATAGGTTTGGTACGAGGCTTACTTCCGTTGAGCGAACCTCTGCAATTGTGCGTAGTGCTCATCTCATTCTATTGTCTTTAATACTGAATGGAGACCCTGAAGTCCTATAACATGTTGATTGGTGATGGAAGAGTCTACCGCTTCAAATGTGTTCCTTTAACAGATGGGTCTGATCCTGTTGTGCAGGTATGATATCCGTCTTCGTTCATGCTGCCCTGATGGTTGTACTTATGTATGCATTCCCCATAGCACAACCTGCCGCCCCTCAATACCGTGGCTGACATTCGCAGGTTGACGGACGACGATTTGAGATGCTACTATACTGGCTATGTTGGTCCAGTTGGGAATAGAGTGAGAGAGACTCAAGTCAAGGGGATATGTAGGGTCATTGGGGCGACTCATCTGGGATAGACATATCAAGGGTTTTTGCACTCATATGGGCCGGTAGATTGTAGGTATGTAGCTATAGAGCCTTTTTGCCAGGAAATGTCGAATTTTTGTCCTTTCATTTTGCTTGACATTGATTGAAAAATTAACGCAATGTTCTCAAGAAATGTATGCTAAGCTTGGGATAAGGACCAATTTATACATCTTTTTGTGCCGAGGATTTGCGGTGTCAATTTTCGCCTGTCCGTTGCATCCCGTAGCTTCTTCTCCTTCACTGCGAAACGTGGTGAACTGGAAGAGAAATGTAGGACCGGCTATCGCTTTCAACGCTCAAAGTGGTATGCAGGTCTCGCTTAGATTAGATATCGTGGCGGCTATCGATATCCATGTATATCCTGCATCATGTAAAACCGTATTAATATCCTACTTCTTTGGCCCTGCTAGCCAGGTGTAATGATCAGGAAGTAGCAAGCGGGCTGCCGGTCATTAATTTAATGGATTAAAAATTGTAACAATTCTACTACATTAATCAGAGACAATAGAGACCGGAAAAAAACTAAACTACCGTGGCCGAGGTCGAAATCCAACTGTCAATCCGTTCTGTACGCTCTCGCTGTTCCCTTTCACGTCTCTTTCGCGCGTTTCCGGACATCATCCAGAAGCCAAGAACCATCGCATCAGCGTACTCATCGGGGTCCCCATCCTGCTCATCATCCTCATACTGCTCCGGTTGATATTTGGTGCCTGGAGGAGGCGGTGGTCGATTTAGATTTTTCCTATCAGCCGACCTCGGTATATAAGTTTGTTGGTGTACAACGGGTGGTTCTGGAGGTCGAGGAAAGGGATGTGAATCAAGCTTTTCACTACCTTTCAAATACCTCTTGAGTATGATTCCCGCATTGAAATAATCCAGAAGAAGACCAGAAGGGAGATCATCGGCAGTTGGTTCAATGAAAGCGGCGTCGGACGGCAATTCGAAATCCAGACCCATGGTATCAGGATTATCAACCGCCCACATCATTGTAAAGCGACAATTGGGAGGGGGCGCGCTACCGGGACGAATAGCACGGCGACGCACAGCCGGCGGAATATCCTCACGACGAAGGTAACAGTTGGGCGTCTGTAGATAATAAGGGTGTGATTTGATCGAAGAGGCCATGGAACTACAGTACCTTGAAGATGAAAACACGCTTCCTCGACGCGTCAACGTGGACGGTGGATGAGTCCAGGTACCCATTTCTTGGATCATCGATCCCGGCAAAGCCAGAAATGTCCTCGTTATCGTAAGGAGGTCGATTTTCAATGATTAAATTGAGCCACTGAAAATAATCAGAATCCGGACGTACACATCGAAGAAAAATCGAATAGCTACATCATCACCTTTGCTATGTGCAATGATGTGTTGACCGTGGCAATAACTTGGATGTATGCCAGTAAATATCCCGAACCCGTCTCTTTTATGCAAACGCGACCGAAAAGCCCCCCCGTAATCTTGCGAAGACGCTGAAGCTTTGCTGCCCGCTTTTTGCACGGCCTCTGGGTCGACAAGTGCCGAAGTGAATGGTGCTGAGACAGTGTCAGTGAAGTGAAATATTGGAGAAAATGCAACTCGCCGTCGCCTTCGATGTGATAGAGGTAGGTACCACCAGCTTCAATGCCGATACTGAGTGCACGACCTTCTTCTCCCTCCAGAGCAACCACTTGATCATCATCAGCGTGCACCGTCCCTTTCAAACCGAGAACTACGAAGCAAAAGTAATGAAGTAACCTCGAAGGACTGAGGCTTAGGCGTCGGATATCAGTGTAGGGAATATCAAGATATACATCTCCACCGGCTTTTGGATTAAGAACAACGTGGATATTCTGTGGATTAGGTAGAGGGCGCATGGTATGAAGTTGGTTATGAGGTCAGAGTACTCAGTGGCAGAGAGTGGCAGCCGCTTTGTCTACTTCCGTCATGTGATGCTGTGACACAGACCTCTTCTCCCGTTCTGTCCCACGGCGCACGGTCGAAGTCTCGATATGGATCGATGACTTGTGCTCGTGTGACCTTGTCGTCCTCGAAGCCCACGTTTGCTGCACCACATGCTGGTACCTGTCATCAGCGACTCATCACGCCAGTACGGGTGGTAAGCAACGGAGGCAGCGCCAGCTTATGTTTCAAACAGACTCAAAGCAGAAGCGTACAGCCCAAAACTGCAGCATTCTAAATGCAGTGGCCCTTTTCGCTCGCCCTCGAGCAAAGTTATTTTTGAAGGACAGGATCCTGAAATAGTTCCACGAGCGTCGTCCAACAAGCATCCACATTATATTGTTTGAGCCAAAAATAGCGCAACGCTTGCTAGCCGATGTCGGTCCCATCTCATCCCAACAGTAAGCGCCAATCAATCTACGAACGAACGTGCGTACGTATTGCGGCTCTTTTATCCAGCGTTTTATAAATGCTACGAGAAATCGCCGTTACTTCCCTCCTGTGTTCCGAGCAGCCATGGCGTCCACCCAGCAAAAGCTGGTGCTGCTCCTCGCAAGTCTGGCCTCCTTCACGCTTGCAGATCTTCCCTCCATCTCTCATGTGCGCGTGCCTTCGAACTCATTCGAACCCGTTCAAGTACGCCTCGCATATGCTGGGCCCACTGGCATGCAGATCTCCTGGAACACTTTCTCCAAGCTTGCTTCGCCGCCCACTGTCCGCTACGGATTCTCGCCCCACTTTCTTCCATTCGTCTCCTCACCAGCTAACGCGGAGAGCGTAACCTACCCCACCTCGCTCACTTACAGCAACCACGTACGGCTGACCCACCTGTTCCCGAACACGCAGTATTACTATCAACCCGTGCATGCGAACGAGAGCCAGGTCTATTCGTTTAAGACGGCGAGAGAGAAAGGCGACCACGCTCCATACACCACGGCGGTCGTGGTGGATTTGGGTTTGATTGGCCCACAAGGATTGAGTACGACGGTCGGAAAGGGGGCATCGAACCCGCTCAAACCCGGGCAGAAGAACACGATTCAGTCGTTACAGGAGGATAACACCTTCGATTTCTTGTGGCATCGTGAGTCCTCCCCCTCTTTTCTATCCTTTCTTTTCATGTCGCTCTACAATCTTCCGTCTCCTTTAATACCGCACCCCCTTCCTATGTCGTTCGCATATCTTACCTCCATCACTTCCATGATTCTTCCTCCCCATTCGCGAGCTGGTTACTGACGAAGCGCATCCCTCCAGCTGGAGACATCGCTTACGCCGACTACTGGCTCAAGGAAGAGATCCAAGGCTTCCTTCCGAACACTACTATTTCCGACGGCGTTCACGTCTACGAGTCGCTCCTTAACCAGTTTTATGACGAAATGACGCCATTATCAAGCCAAAAAGCATGGATGGTAGGACCGGGAAACCATGAGGCGAATTGTAAGTCTTAAATTTTGTCTTATTTTTTGAGTCGAACATGTTCTGATAAATGGATTTAGGCGACAACGGTGGCACAACAGACAAAGCCCACAACATCACCTACGACGTTACCATCTGTATGCCCGGCCAAACCAATTTCACCGGCTTCCGCCATCATTTCCGCATGCCCTCTTCCGAATCTGCCGGTCTCGAGAATTTCTGGTACTCATTCGACCATGGAATGGTCCATTACGTCCAGTTCGATACTGAGACCGATCTTGGCCACGGGATTATTGGACCTGACCAGCCCGGAGGTTCGGAGGGTAACCCTGGAGAGGATAGTGGTCCGTTCGGATTGATGAACCAGCAGATCGATTGGTTGAAGAAGGATTTGGCGAATGTTGATAGGGAGAAGACGCCATGGGTTATCGCTGGTGCGTCATATTCGACTCCTCATATATACTACTTCGCTTATGCCGTTCTTTGTCACAACTTAGCTGGTCATCGACCATGGTACGTCAGCGGAGAACAATGCCCTGAGTGTCAACTCGCCTTCGAATCCATCCTGAACCAGTATTCGGTCGACCTCGTTCTCTCAGGGCATTTCCATGCTTTCGAGCGCTCCGCGCCAATCTTCAACGGTACTGTCGACCCCAATGAGCTCAATAACCCCAAATTCCCATGGTACATCGTCAATGGTGCGGCAGGACACTACGACGGTTTGGACACGCTCGACAGCACCCTGCAGCCTTACAGCCGGAAGGGGATCGACACCGACTATGGCTGGAGCCGATTGACGTTCCACAATTGTACCCACTTGACGCATGAGTTTGTGAAAAGTGGGGATGGAAGCGTCTTGGATCAGGCTACGCTGTTCAAGGACAGGAAGTGTAACACGTCGGAGGGTCAGAACTGAGCTGATAGAGTCATTTTTAGTGGTATTATTATCAATTTCAATTATACCCGGTGTTATCTGACTACACATAAACCAAGAATGCGTTCCTCGTCCATCAGCACACGGCTCCAGATTTTCCCTCCAAGTTCCTCTTTTACAACAGCGTGTTGTAGGGTAAATGTAAAGTGACATCTTTGTAAAAGGTGCCCTGGGAAGCTTGGTCTTCGGTTGAAAGTTGCAGCTGCAGGGAGTCGATGAAGGTCCGTGATATCCGAACTAACAAACGACTGGTTCAATTAGGATTTCGACGTCATATCGACAATTTCTCGTTTACAGGTTCTTGTACTGTTTGATAAATCAATCCCCGATGATGAGCGGCAGAGGCGGGTCGAGACGTTTTTTGCGACATGTCCTCGTCTTAGATGGGGGAATATAATTCACCAGTGCGACACGTCTAGAAGGATGTATCAACGATGGGAAGAAGGTCCGCAAATTCGGAGTCTGGGCAGCTATGATGAGGTGCGTTAGGCCCAGGATGGATGGCTGTATTTTAGAGAGCTATGAAGACTTTAAATACATTTCAAATTCAACATGATCCAATAGGTACTTTCACACAGTGCGTCCCATGTGCCAGTGTCAAGACATCATCGTATACCTAACGTCCGTTTAGAGATTGTAATTGGCCAGAATCCATTCTAATATGCCCGCTACCTCCAGGTAGTGGGTCTTTGGGGTGCTCGGGGTAACAATTTTGGCGTGAAATAATAATAAAATTGTAAAGAGACTCTACGCTGTTCGTCCGTATGTATTGAACAGCGCTGGTCACGTCTCGCTTCAAGTTGTGTGGTGGGTCAGGAAGGTCAACGAGAATTCCGCTGAAAAAAAATTTTCATGCCCGTTGTTCTGCTACCTGGAATCCTTAGTATTGATGGTATAAACCAGGTTTATCAGCTTGTTGGTCATTGCGTCTACATTCTCGCTGAAGCAGGGGAGGCTGATCCGGGTAGGCTGCTGAGCCAAGAGCTGTTCCCATTTGCAAAAAACTCTGACTTGGCCTTTTAAATAAGTACCATATCGTGCTACAATGCGTGAATCATTTGCCTCAAAATTTGGTAGATACATACTTTGTTAGCTGCGCATTTCGAAAATCTACTTTTTGGAGGCGTAGAACAAGTTGTGCGTTCAGAAAAGTCGGTGGTTTAATAGAAAATTAAAAATGCATAATAGTTAGGAAGCTGAAATTTTGCGAGAGAAATTGGGAGTTTCAAAATATTTCCCTCCCGAAAGCAACCCGAAAGCGGAGTTTTTGCATCTCCATGTAAATAGTAAATAAGACGTCCATCAAAGAATTTCCGGCAGGAACGGCAGAGGATAGTACGGACTTACCCGATGTCGAGTAGCATAATTCTCACGAGTCCGTAGGAAGGGGCTCAAAATTGGCTCAAAAGCAGGTCTTTCTTTAGCTCTCACTCGTCCATAATTTTCTCGGGCAATCCATACATCTGGCATTCAGGTATGCTACATTTGGACCTATGGAACGGCTAGCCACTGGCAGTATGAACGGTTCACAATAAGTAGGTGGATTATTCCCCATACATGATTGTGCTGACGCAGATGTATACCGAATTGACACTCAAGTACTCACCATGGATTGAGGTCTTTATTTCCGTGTTTTTCGGCGTCGCAAGGCAAGTTTTAATCCGGATTTCTGCCCTTGAGCCTCATGTTTTTCCGCCGACATCTTAATGCAGATTAAGGATTACGTTACTAGGTACCCATTATTAAGAACAGACCATCTCTCTCCATTTCTGTTTAGAATCCGGCCATAATCAAGGAAATGGGACCAACGCCAAGCAAACGGCACGCAGTGAGGACGTCGCACTTCCTAACTATAGGCGGCGGGAAACAACATCGTGCGTACCGACGCACTGCACAATCTGAAACACAGCACACTTCTTGATCTAGCAGAAATAAAAAAGGTCGCGGCGTTGGTCGAACTTCTTTTCGGAGGAATCACAACGCCACTCACATCCCTGCACCATGTAACTCGATGGTGACGAGAAGTGGCAACACGACTGGCAAGGCATTCTCAATGAAGCTCGTGTGCATGAAAAGCCGATGCCATGTAGTCGAAAACAGTTGCCTATATACATTAATCGAGCATATCAAGCTTCTTCCAGCTTTTAGCGTACAATATGTGCTGGTGCGAACATCTGTTCGGTCGGCCGTATCACGAATCGTTCTCAGGTTCAAGTTACACTCAGTACTATATTAGGTACATGGATATATTATTTATACCTTCCAAGTTAAAAGTGTCCAGAATTGTGGTTATGGTTATTTGGCAGCCAACTCGCGTTTCGGGGTTCTTGGGAGGTAAAATTCCAGATGTCGTGATTCCGTTTCAAAGGAAAATTTCTATTTATTACACATGACATTCGTAAAAGTATTCCGTAAAACTGCTCAGGTATTGCAGTACAATAGAACAAGCCTTCCCCAATCGCAATCAGTTTTCCACGTCGTTCTCCTCCAATTTTCTCCCTGACTCGATGAACGAGCTGATTGGTGTCTGCGTTGCAGGAGAAAATATTTTTCTCGCTCCGAGTCGTTTTCGTGCCATGAGGTGCAAGCCTGAGGTTTACTTACCTCAAGTCCCTAGATTTTAGTTTCCCTGCCACAGGCTCGGCGATGTGAATAAATACCAGGCCCATGGCTCAAGGGAATTCATCGGGAAGAAATGTTATTGATCAGTCGACAGTGTTCCATTGTGGGAATGCTGATTGTTTAGGGTGATCGTCTGCCATTTTGAACAGGGACAGGCTGCACGCATTCGTTTGGGGGTCTTTCCTCCTGCCTTCCTGAGTTTAGCCTTTCTCAAATAAACACCCAGCTGTCATGCTTCAAAATCACCCCCAATTCCCTTCCCTAAACCCCCTCCCCCGTCCCGCCAGGCTTTTCTTGGCGATTCAGGCCGCGTAATCGCTGGTCAAGTTACTATTGCCCAGCAGGTGAGATGGATTCTAAGCCGCCGTTGTGGAATCATACTGACCATTTTTTTTCGCCTATAGGACTACCCAGCAAGGAATTTCTTTCCAGCTGTGATTCTCCAAACACTTACAACAAGCTCATTGTACCCTCAGCGCATTCGTCATCATGCCAGCAACTTCAGAAATTTCAGCGAGGCCGATGCCAGCTCCGGCGCAACACTCCTACATTTTCCCAGACACCGTACTCCGGCGCATTCTTGTATTCTGTGGGATAAACGAGCCAGTGCGACTGCCACTGCAATCTGAAGATCCTCGAGCCTTCGCCCCCGTTTCGAAGCAGTGGCAAAATGTCATTCTAACCCCATCCTTTTGGGACCACATGGATTTCACGCCCGTCCCTCCCGAAAAGATATCGACACTACTTCGTCAATTCATTCTATGTCTCCACCATAGCGGAAACAACGGCCTGGCACTCAATTTCGGTATGCTCTATGGCGGATGGGATTCCACAGTGATCGACTCAATCATTATTGCCAACGCTGAACGCATCAAAACCCTAACGTTTCCTCTGTACGGACCACGAAGCATCGAGACTTTCTTGAATATTGAAGGCGGACGCTTCCGGTCTCTGGAGGCGGTCGACATTGGCTTCATGAACAGCGCGAACGTATGGCATTCATCATTCACCATCGAACAGTGGTTAAACTTCACTGTATTCCGCTCCCTTCCAAATATCCGCCAAGTCACCTTGCGCCTCCTAAATGGCCTCCACCCCTTCTACCTTCATGTCCCTTGGGGACAATTGACCAAGCTTGACATGGGAGCCACCGCCATGACGCCCGAGGTCTTTATCAAGCTTATACGGGAAGCGTCGTCCGTCAAATATGCCAGTTTTCAAATCAAATTCACTAAACCTGCCTATCCTCAACTTCGACTCGCACCTAGCGAAGTTACGGTGAAGAAATTGGAAATTTTGCAGCTCAGGCTCGTCTATCCGACCCAGGACCCCCGACTCTTCTTCCTCGTTCTCTTCCCGAAGCTCAAAGACCTATGGATCGAAATTCATGGTACTTTTCGAGACTGGGACATGGAATTATATACCAACATTCTTCGCCGCTCGACCAAGTCTCTGCGACGGCTATGGTTGTCTGACTTTCCAGGGCCAATATTCGACACGTCGCCAGAAAATGCGAGATGGGTCGCCCCGAACAGACGACGCCCCGAAACATCTTATCGTGAGCTGGAGAAGTTCTTCGGCGTTATACGCAACATAAACAACCTCCATTTACCACTGGGTATTCACATTCACGCACCAACAATCGAGAAGCTCGTCACAGGGGAGTTGCTTCCTCAGCTAACAAAGCTCGGGTGCGGCTCCATAAACGGAAAGCATGTCCTGTCCATGGTTAGAAGAAGGAACGAGCGAGTTCTGAGTCCCTCGCCGGTCCCTGGAACCTCCTCGTACTCGAACCATAAACGCGTCTACTCTTCTCCGTGCGCATCATTATCCTATCTCTACCTTGTGATTCCTCGTTCAACTTGTGGACCGGAGGAGAGACAAGATTTCGAGAAAGAATTGGAAGTACTCAGGTCCGTTGGTGTCGAATGTTATATAGAACTCACGGATGTTCTGCCGCTCAAGATTGGTAGAGGGACATAGGAATAGTAGGATGAAATTTCAAAGCATATATAAGTAGACTCCTGTGCTAGAAATGTGTGGACTGTTTCATATTGGCCCTTGAAATGGTAGAATGTCATCCATAGATCTGTACGCCCAATACAAGTGCCACTCATCAATCGTGGAGGTAAGAAAATGAGCGCGAGGAGCGCGTCCACGGCCGGAGCATGCCAATCAGCAATTGCGCTGTTGCGACAGTTGCGTTGCTGCCATTGCGGCTTATTCAATACGCCCATTAATCTGAAATCTTATCCTATCAAATGTGCATATGAATGTGGTTGCCTTTTGACAGAGAATAATGAAGTGCGCTCGTTGGATATAAGAGAACGGTCTAAAATATGCTCCGTAACATATGGGGAGCGAGGATGAGCAGGCTTGGAGCAGGCTAAGTATAACCTGCGCGTCCTGGGAAAATGTTCACGTGGGTGTTCTTACCTAAGCCTTGTGATTCCTCACAGTATAGGGGCGCTATTTTTAACTCTAACTTGAACCCACTTGAACTCAGACACACGATGCCCTTGCACTTGAGACCAAAAGGTTACTTTGGCACAGGCTCTGTCGAGGTCGAGCCACCAGCGCGGGCAGGCGAAAGTGGTGTTCGTCGTCTCACTGTCCGGAAGGAGGCCCTCGTCACCCAGCCTGTGCTGGGCATCGACACCGTCTCAGACGTCATCGACTATGCTGCGAGGGTGCACGGAAACAGGCGGGCGATGGGTTGGCGCGATGTCATTGATGTGCACGAGGAGAAGAAAGAGGTCAAGAAGTGGGTCGATGGCAAGGAGACAACAGAGACGAAGACGTGGAAGTACTTCCAGCTCAGCGACTACAAATACATCGACTACCTCCAGCTTAAGGAGGCCATTTCCGAAGTTGCGAGGGCTTTTTTGGACCTCGGTATTGGGAAAGAGAGCGTCGTTGATATGTTTGCTGAAACAAGGTCGGTTTCCTTCTTGTTGCTCTCCTAGTTTTGACACGAATCCTTCTAGTCTAAATTGGCAAATTATCTCGCATGCCTGCGCCCTAATTTCCTCCACCACCGCTACAGCCTATGAGACCCTCGGAGAATTAGGGCTGACGCACTCGCTCCGCGAGCCATCCTGTGTTGCTGTCTTCACCAACCCCAGCCTGCTCCCACTTCTCCTCAAAGTCCTCCCAAACACCCCCTCCGTCAACTTTGTCTTCTATGACGGATCTCCATCTTCCTCTCTGCTGGAGCAGATCAAGTCTCTACGATCTGAAAACCCAATTCGAGTGATCCACATCGACGACCTTCGCGCATTGGGTCGCTCCAAAGACCTCTCCACCCTTGAACCCCACAGACCCAACCGCGACACCACAGCATGCATCATGTACACCTCTGGCTCCACAGGTGCACCAAAAGGCGTCTGCCTCACCCACGGAAACCTCATTGCTTCTCTCGGCGCCGTATACGCCGTCTTCGGCCCCCATCTCCCCGCTGGCGGCAGATACATTGCCTACCTCCCGCTGACCCACGTCCTCGAGTACGTCGTCGAGCTTTGCGCCGTCTTCGTTGGCGTCACATGCGGCTACGCCCGACCAAAGACGCTCACCGACGCGAGTGTACGGGAGTGTCAGGGTGACCTGAGCGCATTGAAGCCCAACGTGATGTTTGGCGTGCCTGCGGTGTACGAGATGATCCGCAAGGCTGTGATGGGAAAGGTGAATTCTAGTGGATACCTCACTAAGACCGTGTTCCACGCTGCTTTGGGGATGAAGAAGTACCTTGGACCTTATGTACCGGGTGTGAGTCGTCTCCTCGACGCCACCGTGTTCAGCCAGGTGAAGGAAGCAGTGGGCGGGCACATCAACTTTGCCGTCAATGGCGGGGCGGCTCTGAGCAGAGAGACGCAAGAGTTTTTTAATCTGGCTATCATGACTCTGACTCAAGGTATGCATCCGTTTCACATCAGTTACTGCAATCTGACCTTAATTATCCCTCGACTTTTGAAAATCAGGCTATGGACTGACTGAATCGGCTGGGATGGTCGCATTTCTCCCCCCAGAACTCCTCTCCTTCGGACCTGTAGGAATACCTGCCCCCTGCGTGGAGATCAAGTTCCTCGACTGCCCCGAACTTGGGTATTATTCCTCCACTTCGCCGCCGAAACCAGACGGCTCCACGTCATCGACCAACGGCGCGTCCATGTCAAACGCGGTGCACCTTCCCCAGGGTGAAGTCCTCATACGGGGCCCGTCCGTGACGAAAGGGTACTTCAACCGCCCGGATTTGAACGAGGATGAGACTATTTTCACGAAGGATGGGTGGTTCAGGACGGGCGATATTGGGCAGTGGAACGAGGACGGAACACTGAGCTTGATTGATCGGTGGGTACTCTCTGTTTTCGTCCTTGGTTGATACTGAGAGGATCGTTCTTTTCGGCAGGTTGAAGAACTTGGTGAAGATGCAAGGTGGCGAGGTACGTGACATCGGCCCTCTTTCCGTGTTCTCCATCGCGATGCTTATCTTTACTCTTCAGTACATCGCCCTCGAGCGCCTCGAATCGATCTACAAATCGTGCAACTATATCTCCAACCTCTGTGTGCACGCCTCGCCGGAAATGACTCAGCCTATCGCCATCATATCTCCACACGAAGCCAACATCCGCCACGCGTTGGAGAAACCCTCAGCTCGCGATACCTCTGGCGCCGACGCTCCTTCAGGTAACCTGGAAACTTCCCTAACCTCGTCGCCAGGCGGATCGTTCAAGGAGATGGACCTGGCGACACTATGTCGCGAACCGCGCGTCCGGAAGATGGTGTTGAACGAGTGCAATGCCCTGGCGAAGAAGAACGGATTTGCGAGGATGGAAATGCTGGCGGATGTGGTTCTCACCCCGGAGGAGTGGTCCCCGAAGAATGGGCTGCTGACGGCGGCGCAGAAGGTGAATAGGGCAAAGATCGCGGAGGTGTTCAGGGATGAAATCAAGGTGCATTGACTTTGATTAGTATGTTGTTGAGAAACTTATTTCTTCCCTCGTATTTCGCAGGAATCCATCAAGAAGCAAGGAGGATCGTAGGCTGAGGTTTCAACGTGATTTGCGTCGTCTACTTTTTGTTTTGGTGGTTCCAATTCTCTCTCGCTATTGAGCTATTACTGGACTATGTTACTGTACTCTGTATCACAAGACTGTCATCGATTCGCAATCTGCAATATCATTCGACATTTCATCTAATGGACCAGAATACATTAATCAGTACAGAAAGCCTAACGAGAACAACAGCATAAGGATGTTTATTTCAGAGCATCAGCTACAATCTCAAGGATCTCTCTCGTCGACTTGCCCACATTCTTCACGTCCTTGGCTATTGATTGCCACATTGGAGAATGGTGGGGTTCGGCGGCGACACATTTCGTTCGGACCACCTCTCGTTGTTCCTAACCAAAAAAGTTAGAAAGATATTACAAACAAAAGAAAAAGACTGAAATACGCACCTCGTTCCCATGCTGCCTTTCGAACTTCAACCACCAAGCCCAGACATCACCCTGGTCCGGGTCCGTAGCGGTCGCTCTCCCAAACCAATCCCTCGCCCGCTCGATCATACGATCCGCCCAAAGCACTCGAGCAACAGTACACACCACCAGCGGACTATCCTTCGTCTTCCTCAACGCGTCCACGCTCTTGGTCTTTCGCGATGCACGTGGTTCCGCCCATAACGCCATCGACCACAGCAGCCCTGAGGCGGGGCACTCCTGCAGAGCTCGCGAGAGCATGGCTTTCGCCTGCGCTGCGCCTCCTGATCGCTCCTCGACGCCCACAGACTCGGCCCAGAGCTGGTCGTTCCCTGGGTTGACGAGTCGGGCCTTCTCGAGCAAGGAGCGGGCTTTGATGCTCCTATCGTCGGCTTCTTCTAGGCGGCTGGCGAGTATCCATAATGTGGGCTCCTTTGGGCAAGCTTTGATTCCTGCGGCAAAGGATGCGCGAGCGGCAGTAAGGTTGTTCATGGACTGCTGGATCTGGCCTTGGATCATGTAGAGTTTGGCGAACTTTGGGAATTTAGAAAGGGCGGAGGAAAGGGTCTCGAGAGCAGTCGTTAGTTGGCCTTGCTGTCGTTCGAATACGGCTGATTTCATCCAAATCTAGGACGAAAAGATCAGTACGAGAGTCACACGATAAGAAGACTATACACACTCTTTCGGTATCTGCTACAGTCCTGGCGCGAACCAGCAGCTCTCTCGCAACGGCGAACTCTCCGTTTTCCGCCTCCAGCTTAACAGCGGCGAGCCAAATCTGTTCGCTCTCAGGGTTGGCAACGAACGCGCGTTCGAGCACCTGCCGAGCAGCTGGGACGTCTCCGGCCAACCACTTCTCCTTGGCAGCCATGAGCCATAGCACCTCCGCTTGCGGGCAATGAGTGACAGCACGATCGAGGAGTGCATCCAGGCTCCCCCTAAAGACCAGTCAATGTGAGCGCGAAAAATACATGATGTTAGAAAAAGCTGCATACCGAGTTCCATGAGCCTTCTCCAGCTCCGCCGCCTTTCTCCACAGGCTACGCCTATCGGGGTAGACTTTCAGAGCATAGGCCAGGATAGCTCGCGCGGTGCCAACCATCCCTCTCGCCTCTGCACTCTCCGCATCTCCAACCCACGTGTCCAGCCTATCCTCCTCCTCGAGCTCCATTGCGATAGTCGCCTTGACGATCGCCTCACACGTCCTCGGGCTGCCCTCAGTCTCGCATTTCTCCGCCTCCTTCAGCCACTGGTCACGCGTCAGCAACACACGATGGCTCCTCAGGTTGCGCGTAGCAGCCTCGATCGTCTTGTCCACCACGAGCAGCTCCTCCGCGCGCTTTTCGGGGGTCTTTTCCGGCAAGTTGGCCTCTTGTTCGAGTAGACGAGCTGCAGCGATCCAGAACTCGTGTGATGTTGGAACTGCCCTGCGGGCTTTGTTAAGCACCGCCTTCGCTCTTTCAGGAGTTTCGAGTCGGGCAAGGGCGAGCCATAGTTCGACGGAGAGAGGGATCACTTCGACGGCACGGGCGAGAAGGATACGGGCGTCGGCTGCGGAGGATTCGAGATTGACGGTTTCCTTCCATAGACGAACGGAGTTGGGGATATGTTCGAGCGCTAAAGGAACGATTAATTTTCTATCAGTGAAGCCGTTGCAGAAAACGAACCTTTCCGTAGAACCCGTTTCTTCGCTTTAATATCATGTTCGAGGTCAGCAGCGGCCAGCCAGATCTTCACACTCTGGCCAACATGTTGCACTGCGTTTGCCAGGACAACCTTCGCATCGTCGTTGTTCTGTGATGATTCAGTTAGACAACATATAACGAGTGGGAATGGAATTGCTTACGTGTAACCGAGCAGCCTCGAGCCACACGTCCTCACTCTTCGGACACTGCTCGCAACCTTGCTTGATGATTTTCCTCGCAGCTACCATCCTGCCAGCGTGTTCTTCAAGACAGGCGGCTGCAATCCATCCAGGAGCATGCTTGGGATTGGATTTGACGAGAGAATCGAAGAGCATTCGAGCTCTCTTGATGTCGCCGATCTCGGCGTCGGATTTGATGATGACGCTGTCGAGGGATGTGAGGTAACCCTTGGGGTCAACGGAGGTCGAGGTACCATTTGTCGTGGATGTTCCGGATATCTGAAAGGCAAGGATGAGTCATATTGAACGAAAGAGAGCAGTAATGCTTACCTGGTCGAGCTTGAGAGAGAGGATTTTGTCTCGAGCTTGACCGATTTCGACGAAGTTCGTAAGGGTACCCGAATCCGCAGGAGTTTCGAATCCTCCAGCCTGGAAAAAAAATTCTAAGCAAACTAGGCGAAAATGAGAATAGGCGAAAACGTACTTGCTGCTGCCTAGAATCCAATGCGCTCTCGTACTCCGTTTTGCTCCTGTCGCCGACAAGAACGCTATCAGGAACGACGTAAGAACGTTCCTCCCGTCTCCTTTTCTTCCTGGTGAGATTCCCCACCTCTGGGATGTTTTCCCATTCATCATCCGTCACCTGGGAAAGTCCGCGCTTGAGGTCAGCGAACTGCTGCTGAATCTTAGGTCGTTCGGCGCGATGCTTAGCGAGTTCGGCTTGCTCTTGCGCTTCTCTGGAGACAGAAGGGAAAAGGATGAAATTAGTCGAACAGAAACGAAACATCAAGACTAACCCTGCACGCACCTCCTTGCTCGTCTTCGTGAATCCATGGCTTCGTCAACGAGTTCGTAGATCTTGTCCGCTTCCTCATCATCCTGTTCGTAAGTCGTACCAGCGAAGAGGCCGTATTCGTTGTCTGGATCTTGAAACTGGTCTGGGTCGACTTCAACTTCTTCCCCTCGTTTGGCTTGCGCTTCGCTTGAAACGAGTAAATCTCGTAAGTTTCATTATCAGAAACTGTACATAAGAGAGCCACGCACGCAATAACCTCCGCGGATGGTCCTTCCCGTGCAGGACCAATATCCGACCGTGTTGTAAAACCAGAAGCACTGTATAAAAGGTTGACATGGTCAGTATCGGTCGAGTGTAGTTCGCGCTGAAGAAACTGACCCTCGACCAAGACCAGCGACATATGACGCTGGAGCCGGCATTGACAAGAACGCCAGCTTGTTGGGTTTATTCGACGCCATGGCTGATGAGTTTACGTTGTCGTCGTCGTCGGTGGTAGAAGAATGGGGAACAGGAACGCTTTCACGAAGTCTGTCGTCACGTTGTGACTCACCACTTTGTGACTCGCCCGACAATCCTCCACGTTCTTCACGACCACGATGACTGCCATTACACAAAACCTCCCCTGGTTCGTCAAGGACCTAGGCATATCGATAGTAGGGAAGGTAAGTCTTCAATCAAACCTTGAAGTTGCTCTAAATACTCACCTTTACCTTGCAGGAATGTTACACGTCATTAGTCGAAAATCTCGACATCGGTGACGTTAAATGCCTCAAATACTCGCTCTCGAAAGGACTAGGGATTGGAATCGTAGTTGGTGGCTCCATTATGAAAGTACCACAAATATTGCTTAGTACGTTGTCCTTTCTTTCTGCTTCATTTCTATGCTAATTACACTGCAAAACGTAGTTGTGAACGCACGCTCAGCACGGGGCCTCTCTCTGCCCGCCTACATCCTCGAGACCCTCTCATACGCGATCACGCTCGCGTACGCCTTCAGGCATCAATTTCCATTCTCCACATATGGCGAGAACCTCTTCCTAACCTTCCAAAATACCATCATCACGCTCCTCATCGTCTACTACGCCCCAACGCGTTCTCTGACACGTGGAGATAACAAGTCACAAAAGATCGTTGTCGGTACCCTCCTTACCATCGCGTCTGCGTTTGCTTTGTACACCATACCCACCGATCTCCTCGCGTTGCTCCAAATGACCACCCTTCCGCTCTCGCTCTTCTCAAAGCTTCCTCAAATCCGCCAAAACTATCGCTCCCAATCCACCGGACAGCTCTCTGCTTTCGCTGTCATAAGCCAGATCGCCGGGTGCCTCGCCCGCTTATTCACCACCGCAACCGAAGTCGGCGACCTTCTCGTGTCCGCCGGGTTCGCGTTGGCACTCCTGCTCAACATCGTCTTGGGCGCACAGCTATGGATGTATTGGGGAGAGTCGGAAGTCAAGGACGAGTTTGGTCTGCGGGAACACGCGCCGTATGAGAAGGAGAAGGAACGGGCGTCGCCTGCATACGAGCCTGCCTCATGGGAATCCCAGATCCACCAACCAACGGCCACAAGAGCGACGGCGACCACTGCGTCAACGCATCGGGTCGCAACCCCTCCTCCGCGCACACCTTCATCCGCAGGTGGCCGCAAATGGGCCCGGAAGGTGGATTAATTCTCGTTCTTGTATTACTCTATCCCGAGATAAAATATTGATTGATTCCTCTTATTCTCTATTCTATCTATCACACACTCTATGATGTGTAACGCGGCCTATGTAATCAAACGTTGGGATCAATCGACACGCTATTGGGTCGATAAGAAGACCTTTCATGGATACGACGTGGTGTGAAGTGTCATCGACAATTTTAAGTCTCTTTGAGTGACCAAGTTATCACCATCGGAATGAATACTCTTAGCATGTAAGATGACTACCCCTACATTGATGACAATCACTTATTTTACTCACATCATCGATAGCTCAGACCCTATCAATAACTTGAAGATGCTCGCCAGTTGCGGTCGCACCTACACCGCGAAAGGTGTTTTTACCTATGCGGAGGGTTGCTTGGCGAAATCATGTCACGCAAGAAAGAACCGAAACTCGCTCATGAGAGGCCAACGATTACACGCAAGCACAGCGTCACCTGAGGCGGGTGCTGGCGGTTCTGGTCGCAGAGGAGCGACAGAAACATTGACTCTATCTAGACGGTCGCGTTTGAATTTCTTCACTACTTTTGCGGAAGCTGTTTCGACCTGCCATCTGTTAGACAAATTCAAACGGCAGAAGTGAACGTGTGAGGGGAGAAAACCTCGGCTCCATGTAAATGCCCAATATGTAACAAACATGTCCGGCGTCGTTTTATGAGGCAAGGCTAATTAGCACAGATCTATCCGTAGCCAGAAATGTCAGTATAGTATACATTGGCCAAGAAAATGGAGTACGGGTGTACACTGAAGCAGTACGAACAATCGAGCATTTGGGAAAATTATAAGGGTTAGAAAAGAGAGATTCGAATTAACAATATAAAATAGCATACGTCGAAGAAATTCTACCAACGAGAAACTTGACCAACGTACCTGGTTGAAATGTGGACATCCTGTGGTAAATTCCCGACGTGTACTGCAGCACGAAGGTTCAGAGGTACTGCAAGAACCAGTGGATTAGCATTGTGAAATTGCTGAAGAGAGGCGGCACTCCACTTTTCTTTTTTTGGATGATAGAAAACTATAAGAGTTCGACGGTCAGAAATAAATTTGCTCAGGGAGAGGACGTAATATATTCGGAGCACTGTGGGTCCGCAGGAAAGTAGTCTCGGGCCAGCCTCTCTCTTAATCGTCTAATTGGGACGGTTAAGAGAGTTGGCGCAAGACTACAGGGAAGTTCTCCCTCCAAGTTTCAAATCTGGCCTGGAACAACTTGAGATGGCTAGAGCGTCGAAGATGGGTTTAGCAAGTCAATAAACTGTCAAACGCTCCAACGGAGAGAATATCCTAGACGAACGCGTACCCACGAAGGGGGAAATTAGATTCGAGACTAACGATAGAACGACAACACATGCAGAACAATGCCCTCCAACCATTAGATCTACCTCACCCGCCCGAACTTCAACTTCTTCCAATCGCCACTAATGATATCCTCATCGCTAACCCCCTCAAGACGCTTCAGCTCCCGCCTACAATAACCCACCACGTCGCGCATCACCTCGGGGTATGTCAAGTACTTGTCCACCTCCGCAGGCGGGAAATCATAAACGCCCGAATGATCGTCCCTCGCTTCCTCCTTCTCGAAATCGACCTTGGAGACATTGACCACCTCCCCGCCGACGAGGTTGACCGAGCGGCGGAAGGCAGGTCCGGACGTTGAGTAGATGATGCCCTGCGCCCCACGCGCGCCGAGGAGGTTCCGCCACACCGCGCCTGCCATCTCCATATCGCCCTTGACCAGCGCGAGGTCGAAGGAGAGCCCCATGCCCGCCCACTGTTCCTTGAATATCTTCATCTGGCGCGTGACGATCCTATCCGGGGCGGGGCTGCTCCTTCTCGGCTTCCCGTCGGGGGTCTTGGCGTCGGGTGGGGGCGCGTTGGGGTTGACGTAGAAGGATGTGTGGAAGGTGTACGGCTGGGTGGGCTCGGTGGGCGGTTGGAGGACGGTGCGGATGCGGTCTTCGATGTCGATGAAGAAATGGTCGATGAGCGCTTGGTGGTAGTGTTTTCCGTGCGCGGCGGGGAGTGCGCGGAGGCGCACGGTGAGGAGCCAGACGTGGAGATTTGTGATGGTGAACCACGACTGGAAGGTAGGTGGTAGGTAACATTCTGCGAGGCGGAATCGTCAGCTTGACTTGTACGACACGAAACACAGGATGAATATGTGTTGTTCGATGGAAATGTACCGAGTTTGAATGAACAGAATGCTTCCAAATGATGTGGATTCAATATGAAGTCGACGTACCATTCTGCCAGAATTCCTTATCTTCGTCAGGTTTTATGGCACATATCTGCTCATAGAAAGCTAGGGCTCTTCTTCCAGCCATCTGCTTGGGGCTTCCATACCCAAGAGCATTCGAGATACCCAAGAATACACGCTTCGCGGCGGGGGACGTTTCCACCTTGCGCGTCAGCCAGCTCCTCTGCTGTGGAGGCTCCTGCGGCAGTGATGCCTGTAGTGGCGGCTTTTGAGTGGTTTTGGTGCTCGTGTACCGAATTAATGTAGGCGCGGAGGAGAACGCGGCGTTTTTGGACCTCAGTTGTCGAATTAGAATCGAACGAGACGCCATTTAGCCAGGAAAAGAGAATACGTGTGCAGGAGGACGAGCAGACAGAAAGACACGCGACCGAGGAAAAGATATGAGAGGATGCGCCAAGGTACTTGATCCTCTGAAGGACGTCTTTTAGTGAAGAGGCGGCGTCGAGGGCGACGGTGACGAGCGGAGGGACAGTGGCGAAAAGTTTGTGGTGGGTGGCTGTGCATCGGACTCCGGGAACAATTCCGAAAACGTCCAATCCCGCTCATCACCACAAATACAGCGAGGAAATCCAGAAGAGTTTATGAAGGCGATCCAAGGTCGTCGCGGATCCAGATATTGGTCGAGACTAGATAAAAATCAAAATCTCTATGTAATCAATGCTGACCGATGATCTCTTGTCATCCTGCACACCCGTCCACTCAACATCGGAAGGGCGCTCGAGCCTCGATCTATGATTACCAGATCCAGCGCATCTCACAAATGCACATGCTCTTCACTCGAGCCAACGAATCGTTGCTTATTCTTTTCATGTTTATGCCGAAAGCGATCTATCGGCACCGGCGCCAAAATACGATGCAGCGGACGGGTGTCCATTGATCTATCTGAGACTTCCTATTGTCACCCACATACGTCGTATCTGGGAGCAAGTCATCCATAAAAAAAGACCTTGTCGATGACCACCGTCGTCTGCAGAGTATAAAACAGAGACGGCGAATCCACAACAGTGCAGCAAATTGTGTCAGCCCGACCGCGTCAATTCGTACAATCGGACAGTCTCGTGTGCTAATTATAGACCATGGACTGAATAACTCTTCTCCGCGCCGTTCGCCGTCGACCGCCATATAAAGGCTGACAATCTAAGACCTTCCACTTCCCTCAATTCCTACGACCCCACCACTTGTTCTTGAAGTGCTCGCCGGTTTGACTGCTGCATCTCCAGTTTTTAATCGCTCGTCGAGGTAATCCATGGCGCCCAACAGTGAGTAAACGTTTTTTTTTTCGCTACCTTGTCTAACCTCCCTGAATTGTTTTCTCAGATAAGGAAGGCGAGGTCGAGGACACTCGTCGCTTTGTGCCCTCGATCCGTAGTATCCTCTACGCCCTCGGTTTCTTTCTCATTTTCTCCTTGAGTACGTCTCACTCGCACTGGCTGTATCATGCAGCCTCTTCTGACGCTGTGCAACTTCGGGAAATCTTCAGCTTGTGCTGAACTCGGTCTCGTATCCCAACAAATCCACAAATTCGGCCGTTTCGCTGAAAACTACGCTTCCCTCGAATACAAGAACTCTCTAGGCCTCCTCCTCGCCGCCGTCATCATCTCCCTCTTACTCTGTTTTGCCCATTTCTGGACCCCAGTCGGAGGTAAGAGTCTCGCGATACCTCCGGCCGTCGTTCCCTTTTATCTCATCAATAACTTGCATGGTAGTTGCCACTTTCGTTGCGCTTATACTGGCTGTCTTCTTCGGCACTGGCGCTGGTATCATCCAGAAAACGACACCGTTCACAGGACATGGCTGCCATAAACTCTCCCAGAACGACTACCCAGAGAAATGGCGCCCTTTCTTCCAACAGTGCAGCAGAATCGTTGCGATCCAGGGTGTTGCATGGTCTCTCTGTGCGTCCTTTTTTCTCTAGCAAAAGGTGATCTTTCATCGGAAATTCTAACGCATTACCTATTTTTCTTCGAATTCTGCAGGGGTGTTATACGTCTGGCTGTTCTTTGGTTCGCTCATCTACATGTTCAGGATCAGTGTCAAGCCTACACCAGGAGGATTCTACGCTTCAGCAAATCGCGCCGTTTAATTTTTTTTTTCGTTAAAAAAAAGATACAATCCTTCTACTTACCTTCAAGTTCTACCAGCGCTTGGTGCTTGTACGCTATCATGTTAATTTTTTTGGTAGCTAATAATCGTTTCGTCCCCCTCATTTCAATGCCAAAGCGACAATCGCTGATTACACGCTATGCGGCCCTTATTATGGGTCGGTAATTAACAATGTTTTTCGACATCATTTGTTCCCCACTTCACGTAGACGAGTTTTTCATAGGATAATCATTAGAAAATTTGATGTTCATGAATCACCCATACCATTCCGGTTTTGAGCGTAATTAAATTATGCAGAGCTAGCCAATTGAATCTCTAGATATTTTGCAGCCTTCGGAGAATGACGGGCTTCACTGAGGGCGATAGACTGAGCCACTCCGAGGCCACTGCCGTCGGAGACCATATGTCGGTGCTATCGGTACGAACGGCAGCGGTTCTTTACGCAATCGCGATGACAAAAAGCCGACTGTGACTTATAACGACCATATCATACATCCAGTACACTTACAGGCAACAGAGAGAGGCTGTTAGAGCTCGAAAATCGTGGTAGGTCACTGGTGGAAGGCGGCGGACTGCCGTGGCTCGCAGACTGCGGGCTCTGTACCCTTGTTTCATCTTGATCGTATGGATTGATCGTACTAATGTCGACGGAGGCAATGGGCGAGATGGACCGCACAGATAGACCGCGTGCGTAAATCCAGGTAAATCCAGATTCCAGTCCTTCGATTGACATGACGTCGGGGGGAGTTGGTGGGAATGGTGACGCTCTTGGTGACTCCAGTAGGGTTGCGGAACTTATTCCTCGACCTACATGTAACTATGCAATTTACAAAGTCCGCAATTTTCGACGGCATGTAATGTAATATACATCGTATCCTGTATTTTCCCACGATAAAAAACGTGACTCCGCCTGCTGGCTGCAGAAATCGTAATCTGATAAGATTACCGTGCTCCAACCGTGCTCGAACCACCTTGCATAAAATAGGTAATTTACATGTAAATTACATTGTAACTTACACTTGGGAACTTATTCGGAGTTTTTTCCGCAACCCTAGACTCCAGACCGCTCAGTTGAGCGATGCACATATTCTAGGTACCGGTGGAGGATAAAGCACGGCTTGCAGTCCGACATGCAGGCAGGCTACTACGTAGGAGGCTTTCGTTCATGGGGGCGCGCGTATGTATTATTCGTACTTGAGGATTCCGGAGGAGCGGCGAGAGTTGGTGAGCGCCGTTTGGGCTACATGCGCTTATGTATGGGAGAATTTCAACGATCACCTGTAGTTCTGAGCATTCCACGAAATCCAAAATTGTGATATCTATACTGACCTCGACTATCAACCCTGTGCGAAGTCACGTCTGGGTGTGTGAAGCGGTTCGCATGTTGAAGATGCTTTGATAATATGCATGTGCATATGGACGTATGCCTCATTGCCTGGGACCGTTTCAATCCAACAGTCGCGTCCGGCCAGACATTTAAATTGGTCATGAGCGCTATGTATCTGGCAACGCCGCGACCGCGAAGATGAATGTAATCGTTTGGTGGAGCTATGTTTCCCTGACTGCTGAATAATTCACACAAAGAAGGTAATTTGCGTTTTATGGCAAGAGCGCGACACGCCAGGGCCAAGTCGAAGACTCGAAGGAATCACTTGGGGTTTCGAAAACGTTATATTGTTCATCACGTTTGTAACCATCCCGAAAGCTATTTTTTGCTGCTCTGGGATGAGTTTCTGAAATATAATCAGTGAATGATGGCAAGAACTCAGGTACTTACTTGCTTCACCTTGTTGGATTAATGAATGAATGCTGGCGGTCGGTAATTACTATCGTACATATATTTAAACGAAGACCTTAACCCTGGATGGGGACTGTCTCAGTGCGTCAACGCTGGAGTCGGGCCGAGGACGAGCGGTGCCGGTGATGGGTTACCAGGCAAGATAAAGCCGGAAACAATTATAACACTGATGGTTTGAAGCCGGCGGTTGTTGCCATGGGGTGGACGTCGACCGCCCGTCGTCACCGCCGTTGCTCTGAACACGTCTTCAAAGTTCAATGGGGCATCGGCATATCACACGACTTGCACAACGCACGGAGATTCGCGTGCAGGCAAACGAATCTGGATGAATGGGGCGATAGGACGGAACTTGAGACGGTAAGTGCAACGTCCGGCGGACATTGGATGTCAGTGTGCGATGCCAAGCAGACGATTCATTGGCCTCCAGAGTCCAAACATATCGACTTTCTTGTTGTTTGGGTTTTAGTTGAGGAAGAGAGACTTTGAGAGTGGGGCGCAGTTGGGGAGAAAGGGACAGGCACAATTTCTCCCCACAGAGACCGTGAGTCACGTTTTTTTATCGCTGAAACATAGCAGCCGAAAAAAAACACGCGCGAGAAATGTATATTGTTTCGTATATTGCGGAAGGCTCTATTGGTTACACATTTTTCTCCATCGACGCAGCTCTGGCAGACTGGCTGGAGGCTTGACTCTTTTCTTATCACCAATCTTTCATTTCTGAGATATCTCCGGCTAGGAAGTGCAAAACATTTGGGCGGCCGTGCCCACTACTTGTCAAATACAATTTCACTCTCTCTTGCGACACGTGCCCACTCGGCTCCTCTTTCTTTTCCTCTCCACTACCATGGTCAGTTTTTCCCTATCTCGTTTCCTCCGTATCTTACAGGTCATTTATCTAGGTTGGTATAGACCTCACGAACTAGAGTTGAACGTTGACTAGGTATAGCACACGCATCGCGATTGACGTCGTGCGTATTTCACTCTCTATATCACCGTTGTGCTCCTCTAATTTTTTTGGCACCAGAATCATTATGGCTCACGCAGAATCGACTTTATCACCTTTTACGACTCATGAAACACCCCAACATCGAGCGATTACCCATGGTACCAAACTCCAGCCATCTCTGCAATCTTTGCCGTCTTCTGGAGCCGATGCTGGCAAGAAATTTAATGCAGAACGCAGTCGAACGCATTTCTCGCCCCCCTCTACTTTGAACGTCGGTGGTAGTACCTCTTCCGCATCCTCCTCGTCTACATCCTTAACTCGACCTATTCCCCCACCCGGGAGAAACGGGAGTAACGAAAACGTCGAAATGCATCAGAGACGTGCAGATCCATCAGAGGCCATACCTGTTATTTATGGATCGGAACAATCATCCCATCTCCGAACGTTGGCTGAAAGTAGTTCTGGTCATAGCCATGGGAGGCAGAGCATGAAGAAACGACCTCCACCTCCAGCAGGGCCAGGTGTACCGCTTGGGTGGTCTAGTCCCCGTGGTCCTCCTCCTCCTCCGATGCTTCCCACGAGAAGTCCCAATCCTGTTCAAGGGGCTGCCATGGCCGTTCCCACACACCCAGTGTCGCCAGCGAGTCCCACGTCGAGTGTGCGACCGGCCCATCTCGCGTCACCACCAGGATTGAACAACACGTTCTCCACCCCACCTTCCCAGTCAGGCTCGAATTTTCCTCAGCGAAGACCTTCTCTCGCATCTCCCTTGCCGCCGACACCTATCGTTCCTTCCTCTCTACCCAAAGCTGCGGTTCCTAGAGCTACTCCACAGCCTCTCAACTTGGCCGCCGCGTCACCAGCGACGCAGCGACGGCAGCAGCACTATCACGCAACCTCCGGCTCTTTGTCGTCTCCCCACTCGTCCCCCCAATCGTCGCCACCAACCCATGGCCACAAACTGCACTCCAAAACCTCTTCTTCGAACGTGTCACAATCTCTAAACGCGGCCCAGGGGCAAGGCTGGTCGCACGCGCAGTATATCACCGTTCCGCGTCCGACCACAGGAGGGTCTAATCTTCCGGACTCGCCGTCGACGATGGCTATGATGAAGCGGCTTCTCGCAAAGCCTGCGCCCATCTCGACGACGAGCAATTTCAGCGCGACGAGTGGCAGCGAGTCGGAAGGTCTTGGAATCGTTCATATGAAAAGGAAGGATCTCGAGTCTACTATCGCTGGAGGACGAGGTACTGTGAGCGATGGAGGAGATAGAGTTCGCCAGAGGGACGTGAGCGCCGGCAGAGGCATCGAGTTCGACATGAATTTGGACGCCCTTGACCAGAACATCGCTACTTTGGGTCAGTTCATGGGCAGCCAGTCAGATAAATACACGGAGAAGACTTTGCCACCCATTACACCGCCTGAAGGGAGGGAAAAGGAGAAAAAATTGCGCAATGTGCTTCGTCGACGTCCCAGCGGCAACGTTCACAGTGCACAATCTTCTCACCCCTCGAGTCCTCAATCTTCGCCAGCGCGACACACGCCTCTTCCTGTTCTCGCTCCTTTCTCGCCTCTAACTCTTTCTCCTCTCCACACCTCCCAGGAATTTCATGGCGAACCGGGCTCTGCTTCTAAATCCCACACCCTGCTGCACGATAAGTCTTTTCACCAAAGCCCTCACCGTTCAGTCTCCGCCTCTGCCGCTTTACCCGGTGCCGCTCGGAAAGCAGTACCCCAGTCCAATGCGCCACCTGGCATCCACCACTCCATCGCCGCTGGATCAGCCATGGTTTCCTCATCTCTCCGTCCTCCTCTATCCTACTCGAAATCCGGGGCGAGCTCGCGATCCAGTTCGCGCGGCAGCTCGCCTGCACGCAGTCCAGTTGTCAGTACTCTCGGTTCTTCGTCAGGGACATCGCGTCCGGCGAAAGCCCAGGATACGCGTGACAGCTCTTCCACACCAGCAACTCCTGTCTCCAGTGGTAAAGAGCGGGAGAAGACCTCGGTGACGCCCGCAGCGTCGTTGATTGAGGCGTATAAGAGGCAAGAGAAGGAAAGAGAGGAGCGGAGGCAGACTGCGGAGCTCGAGCGGCTGAAGCATAGGGAGGGGCTCAAGGTGATGCGTGCAGATTCTAGATCGCACAGCTTGCCGTCGAGTCGAAGACATAGCCTTGACGGCGTTGACACGAAGCGCACGATGGGAGCTGAAACTGGAGGAACTGGAGCTGTAGGCTTGACGAGAAAGCAGGGCGACCATCTCGACGCCGTCAGCGAACGGAAAGAGGTTCATTCATTTGCTAGCGGCAATACTAGCGATAGTGGTTTCAGCCGCCTCATGCCTAGAGTCAACGACGGCGAACCCTCGGACGCTCCCTTTTCTGGGAAGGGATTCGACGCGATCGAGAAGATGGTCGGCACCATTCCACCGTTGGAAAAGGAGGGTAGCTCAAGGCTTGCTAAAACCGTCTCGTCCGCGCCCCCTGCAACCCCTAAGCGCATCGAAGAGCTCAGGAGCAAGCAGTCTGGTCCTACGCATGCGCATAGCGACGAAGAGGAAGTGGTAAACCATACTACACTGTCTTTGGCAGTACTCGGGCCGTGTCGTCGCTGTTGGGGACAGAGGATTCCTGGGATGCATATGGGCAAGGGTATGGGATTCGAGCGTTCTTGGACCACGCCGGCTGCCGCTGTCAGCGCTGCAGAGAAGGAGAAAGGGAAGGAGAGTCTTCGTCGTTCTTTGTCGAGGAAAGTTTCTGGGAGGTGGAAAAGCAAGGTGGGGTTGTACTCGGTGCGTTGGTGATGATGATCACGAGAGGGAGGTTATCGGTAGAGCGAGCATGCAAGAGAGGAGGAAAGGTGGGAGGCGTCGAGGAGGGATGAGCATGAAGATAAAGGATGCTGATGAAAATCGGCGGTCGTTGCGGTTATCGATTGACAAGTTCTCCGACGTTTGGAGAAGGAGACGAACCCTGCCTCGTTGACGCGGGCAAGTCTCGGCTCCTGCTGGAGACGGAGCGATTCAGATGGCGACACTGAGTGCGGAAACTTGTCAATCGAAGAAGGGAGAGTCGAGTCCAAGTGGATCTTCAGGAGCAGGAAGCAGCAGCAAGTTTTGGAAACTGATGCGGGCATTAGCATGGGCGGATTGAAGGAGAAATACCGGGATTCCAGCCCCAATCTCCTCCTCCCGTTCCTCATTTACCAAAGGATTACCACACTCTCCATGCATCACGCTCGAATGATTCGTCGCTGAAGCAGCACCACCAGCGCAATGACCCCAAAAAGAACTCGCCAGCCTCGTCTTCTCCGACAATTGGCGTCGTTGTAATAGTGCGGCTCCA